>JZKD02S1671985.1:1111090-1169930 GCA_000966675.3 Picea glauca
TGCTACCCATTCTAGCACTGTCATGGATGCAAAATTTGTTACCAATTTTTGAATTTCCTCCTTTCCTGCTAGTTCCTAGACAACCATGGATTCCCCAGAAGGAGAAACCCATCTGTTTTGAGACTTAAAAGAAGACGATGAGGTAGCAGATGAAGCAGGAGTTATAGTTTAGATGTTGGTTTCACTCACTCCATAAATTACATTTTATTTTCAAATGATTGAACTCTATCGACACACCAAGACTCTTGTTGCTTTGGGGCTTCTCCCTAAAGATGAGGAATCCAGGGATCTTAAGAGAGGAATGGAAGCCTTTGAGATACATAATTATTACATATAAAAAATCCTCACATGGATGGAAGATCGGTTGGGTGGGACCTTATCTCCTCGATAAATGCATTACTCAGTCCCAAAATCCTATCATTATGCTTCCCAAAGGAAAACATCTCATACTACCCAAAGTACCACCTATGTTTTTTATCAGTGACAAGTTTCTCAAGATCACTGATGGAAAACATTTCAGTTTTATTTGTTCTTTTTTTTGGTGTTATCTAGGAAGCTATAAGATCATTTCATGATAATATAGATGTTTTCCTATATTTAACACATATGAACAACTTATTAGCATGGTTTCCCCACTAGGGAATGTTATTTTTTATTCCCATAGACTTTCATGGTCTCGTGGAGCTAGATATGACATGTTATCTTTGTATATTTTGTCAATAGATAATACAATATTACTTTAAAAAAATTAAGTATATATAGGGGTGTCTGCACTAAGCCGGTGGATGAAAAGGTGACAAGCGGGTCAATAGGAATGCACATCCCTGATGTTAGAGGATCGAAAAATCTTGAACCTCCACTCAACATGACACATACGCATGTTGGCAGGAATGTGTGTGCAATCCTAGGAACATGCACATGTTCATGTTATGCCCATTTTTTAAGGGACCAAGGGTGAGTTTTGTGCCCATTTGCATCGTACACCTCACAATTTTGATTTGTTTAAGAAAGTAAAGAGGAGGATTAGAGAACAAGAAAAGGCCAGGATCTTTCCACCATGTCCAAATATACCCAAGTATGCTTGATTTTTTGTCATTTCCTTGGTTATATTTGTCTCCTCTCTTGGATTTGCAAACATAAAAAACAATTAGTCATGGGTTATGGATGTAAATACGAATGGCATTGAAAACTTATTATCAAGGTTCACTACAAATGCGTGGTTCAATGACAATTTTGAAGAGAACACAATAAACATCAAAGAAGCTAATTAATACACATAATTAATACTTGAATGTAAATCTCTCAACAATTCACTAATCTCGTATAGGATTTTTTCAAGTTCATTGTAATGATAACACATGGTTTTTCCTTGTTTTACACAAAATTACGTGAATTATTTTGTTGGGATAAAATGAAATTGTTGCTAGTAATACCTTTATCATAAGTGAACTTATTAAATTTCCTTATTAAGTTTCATAAAATATTATTAAAATGGAATCCAGAGACAATGAAATCTTCCCACAAGAAAACAAAGGAAAAGAAAACCCCAACCCACCATAACCATCAAAAACAAGCATAAAAATTGATGAGGGTTTGGATACTTGGATATCACTTGTCAATGATTTAAGGGGAACCAGATAACCTAGCATAGATTCCTTGAACACTTCATTTTATGTCATTGTGGGTTCCATTGCAAGTGCCCATGATCAATTAACTTATATTTATGAATACAGGGTTAGAATGTTTGAGTTTTACAAGACTAGACTAGATAGAAACCAATTTAGAGAATTCAATATTTCAAAACAAGATATGATGTCCCTTTTTATTGATCCTCAATATGGGAAAGAACCACCTATCACCAAGAAATTCATTTTTATTGACTGGTAAATCCACCCACAAATTCTTCAAAACTGGATGGATAGGTGGTTCATGTTATTTGATGCACCTCCCTGCAATAACAAGTTGATTCCTTTATATTTTTTGAGAAAATTATGGGTGGAAATTATTTTGGGTCATCATGTGAACTACTTCGACATTGGTGACTTCCATGGGGTGTGTCAAGGGTCTTCACATGACCAAGATCATGCTAGGAATAACCCCATGTTAGGTCCTCATCCCCCTAGGTGAAGGCATAACCTCCCTGCCCAACATCCTCTTGTTGCAGAGGTCTTGTATAAAGAACATGTAGCTCTATCATCCTTGAATCAGAGCCTAGTGCAACATGTTATCTTGTTTGCATTGTCTCAGAAGGAGGTGCATGTCGATGACATTGATAGAGGGGTAGACCTTCAACCTCTAGAGTAGTGTGCATGAGGAGAGGGCACATGGACATATCAGTCATCCATGTGAACCTCACAGATTCTCCAGTTATGGGTAGACTTTCTATGGACCTACGGAGGCTAGTGGACAACAAAGATTCATTGAGGAGGTTAGTATCTTAAAAATCTCTATGTTCTTCATTGTTATATATTTATATAGTATTTTGTGTACTTACTTTGATATTTTATTGTGTGAATTTTTGCAATTGCTACGTCCGTATAGTATACCCTCTACACTGATAGATGAATTGGTGTCTATATCCATCATTGATGCACCGGTAGAGGCATCACGCTCATTCACTGTTCCACATAGATAGGTATGTGTCTCATTTGATAAATTCACCATAGTGATTTCTTTATTTTTTGGCATCCTCAAATTTATAATACTCTTGTGTTTCTACAGGTTGCAGGACCAGATAGTGCCAAGCAATGCCCAACTAGGATGGATAAGTCACCTGCTTCACATGTATCATGTGTTTAGTTAAATCTCTTTTTAATATAAAATTCATTGTAGTTATGTTGTTGTATTTCTCTATTTGGTACTAATAACAATATTATTAATATGTATGTATGATGTTGATATTTTCGTTGGTTACAGTACTAGTTCAATCCCTGGGTAGTTGACCATATATTTTGGATTACTAATTTCCAAGATAGTCATTATTCCATCGCTTATACATCCCGTGGGGGTTCATAATCACCCAACCCTAATATATTTCTTATTTGGTGCATCCTTAGTGGTTGTAAACACATTCCACCCATCTACACCACCTCTTCCATTGCATCCATCCATAGTGGATGCACCTATATGCCACCCACCACCACCACCATTTTCATCCATTCCATCTGCCAAGGTTGCCACAATGGATGTTTCCTCGGAGCAGGTTCTATAGCCAAGAGACCCACTTGGAAACCACTCTCCATTGATGCAAGAGATATTAACGATGAGATAATGTGTTGATGATCAATTTTTATGTATCATGAATGAATTTGATTTTATGCATATTTTTTTTAATTTCTTGATTTGATCCTTCTAAATAACACATGGTGGAATCATTGAGAGATTAGGGTCACGGAGGAGGGTAACACCCTCACTATTTTCAGTACCATATGTGGTGAGTTGTATTATGTTGAATTACAAAGTATCATTTTGTAAGTCTTTTAATTCATTTTGGAAAAAAAATAATAACAATGTTTTTTATTTGTGAAGTCTCCTGAGCAACAAACCACACCTGGGCACAAAACCACTCTAGGTGCTTCTTTGAGCAAGGAAGAAATATAAATTTCTAGGATTCTCCTTAGGGTGGTGAGAGTGACAGTGGTCAATGAATGACCAATGAATTCCATTTTGTATCTAGGACATCATATGGATTTTTTTTATGTTAGGGAACTTTTTGTCATTTTGTATATTGGGCATGATGTGCCATTTTGTAAAAACTATACAATTTAGATGATCTTGAATATATATTGCATTCTATGTTGATGAACGTATGAATTTTGTGTGTATGAATGTATGAATTTATTTAATTTGATTAATTACTTTTTAAAGTGTTAAGGAAGTCTATGTAAGTAATAGTAGTTTATTTTTTCTAAAGTGATTATAAATACTTGTGTTACACATTAATGAATATATTATGGTGGAAAATATTGTGAAGTGCTAAATTCATACACAATTAATGGTTCTCAAGGACCTAAATTTGACAAAATATTAAAGTCCCATCCTAGTTAAGACTCCAGGAACCATTAATAAGAATCATGCAGGATAACATAATCACAATAGAAATAAGTGAATTGAAACTTCACATTACTATATTCAAAATTAAGAATGGCTCATTATAATGGAAATCACAACATGTTCCAAGGATTTATTAATACAAAATAAACACATAAAATATGAGTGCAGAATAAAACCTCACATCAAATGAAAATATATCTCAAATTATTCATTAAGCTTGCCAAAATGTTCTACAATGTATCCCAAGAGGAGAGCTCCTAAATATCCAAATTATCCACCCTTTACAATGGAGAGAGAAACCTCTTCTTTATAGAGTGAGTCAAATAAATATTATAATAATGAATTGGTTATATCTCTCCTCGCTCCATGGTTGACCATCTTACAACATGTGGACATTAGCTTCTCCAAAGAAATTATCCCTCACCCAAAACTAGTAATAGTATGCACCAAATAATTCTCATGAAGGGGACACACCACCAAAAATAGGCATCAAGCACATTCAAATGCCAAGTGTCCACATGGAAAGTTCCCTCCAAGAATTTGCATGCATGAAACCACTCCACATGTTTGAATTCCAAAGTACCCAACTATGTGGATGAATGCATAGTATTCCAAGTGGATGGGGCATCCATAAAAAAGTATGTGATCAATTCCTAGCCTTGCCTTTCCTTTCCTTTGATTTCCTTTCTTTCCTATCCTTGCCTTAACTTTTCCTTGCCTTGCTTTCTCTTACCTTTCCTTGCCTTTCCTTGTATTTCCTTTCCTTTCCTTTCCTAACCATGCCATGCCATCCATACTTTGCCTTGTGTCTTTAATTTCCATGTCATTCCTTGCCTTTCCTTCCCTTGACTTATCAAGTCATGTCTTTCCTTTCCATACCTTAAGTTTCCTTGCCTTTCCTTGCATTTCCTTGCCTTGCCTTGCCATACCTAGACCTATACCTATACCTATATCTTTCCTTTCCATGTTGTTCCTTGACTTTCCTTGGCATGTATATCCTTTCCTTGCCTTGCATTTCCTTTCCTTTTCTTGACTTTCCATGCCTTGCCTTGATTTTCCATGTCTAGCCTTGCCTTGGCATGCCATGCCTTCCCATAAATTTCCTTTCCATGCCATGCCATGCCTTTCCTTGCCATGCCATGGATTGCCTTGCCTTAAATTTCCATGCCATGCCATGCCTTGCCTTTTCATTTCATGCATTTCCATGTCTTTCCTTGCAATTCCATGTCTTTCCTTGCCTTGACTTTTGTTATGACCCAATGGGGGGGAATATATATGTCTAAATGTATATGATATGACCCTAAAGGGGGGAATATATGGGCCTAAATGTACATGTAATGTGTAAATACATATCTAATAGGGTCAACCTAGTGATAAATGGGCCTTATGTGCAATTGTGAATATCTATATATAAGAGATCATGTATTCATTATTGGGAGGTGAATTGTGAAGTATGATTGGTATTTGGTTATTTGGAGGGGGTTCCCCTATTGTTTAAGGATTTATTGTGTAACTTATATATCTTGGAGTTGTGCTCCATGTTTACATTTTGTACATGGTGTGTACGTTTGTAATTTTCTGATATTTGTAAGTATTTGGATCATAACATTCGGTATCAGAGATCAAGGTCTTGGGTTTCGCTATTGGATTTGAGATACCTAGGAATTTTCACTATAACTATTTTTATACGAAGTTTTAGAAGGAACCCCTTGAAGGATATTTAGTATATGGATCAAAGTACATGGGGTTAAAAATTCATCTCCCAAGGCCTTATAAGTTTGGAGATATATCTTGTGTAGGATAGGGTTAGAGAATCATCCTGAATTTAGTCATTGAGGAATGTTCTCTATACAGTTATTTATGTGACGTTTCAGACCCTGAAACCCATAGGATATTCATATAAATTATCAATGTATATTTGATAAACATTTCATCTTCTGGGTCATCTTAAGTTTGTATATACACCATGTGTAAGATAGGGTATCTGACTAGTCCTATTGACTAGTCTCAAACATGTGTTCCAGGGAAAATATCCATAAACTATTCATAGAGGATCCAAATCAAGTGATACTAGTTGCATTGAATAGGGTACATTCCATATTATATCTTGTACCATTTTCATAATTTTATATCAATTATTGTGCACAAGGCATGATGTACAAGTGTTGTCTCCCCAAAAAGCCAACACATCATTATCATGTGGGGAAGTTACCATAACTTCCACTTGGCACATCCAATTTTGGTCATAGCTATGGAATTGTAGAGAATAAATTTCAAAGTACTACAGGTCATAACTTTACACTAAGAAGGGTCAAAATTGCATAGATACATCAGAGGTAAGGTCGTCCAGGAGGACAGGGTCCAAATCAAGGTTTCCAAGGTATGTTGACTTAAAGCTATCATAATGTTTTATTGGAATGACTGATTGAGCTGATTCAAAATCTGTTCGAAAGACAAAACCTATAATATTATATTGGAACAAGGATTATAACTATTTTAGACATTTATCCTTAATATATGGAGGTTGTAAGTCAAGTATTGGGGTTAGACCTCAATTAAGAATCAATGGAAATACTTAAATTTACAAGAGATGAAGATAACGAAATAAATTATTTTGGTAAAGGAATATAATATAATATAATATAATATGCCTTCTTCTAAGGAAATACATTATTTTTTTGATGAAGCTTGGAAGTGGTGGATGAGTTTTGATTAAAATACTAGATGACACTGCACATCGAAAGAATTTGAAAAACTCTTCTCAGATAAATGGATTAGGGATACAAAAATGGAGGAATTGTATACAATTCAAGATGAATTAAAAGAATCAAAGGAAGAGATTAAGAATAAGGGTGAGTATATATCTAAGATATGATCCCTTAATGAATCACTCATTAAGCAGGTTAAGAACTTAAATCAAGAAAATAATAGTAAATCAAAGTGGAAAAATGATGAGTCAGGTGAAGATTTGAAAAACAAAGATGAAGAGATATGTATATTATGAAACAATAATAAAAAACTATTGGATGACATAAATATATTGAAAGAAGAAAAGAAGAATTGCCAAAATCAAGAAGAAAGAAGGATCTTGGATGAAGAATCTACCAAAAGACTGGAAGATGAAATTTGCATGAAGGTTGAGGAATCATTAAATACTGATGAGGTAAGATCATAAATACAAGCCATAATTGAAGAAGGATGCCACAATTTGTTAGATGGGATCACATTGCAGCTTCAAAAGGATATAGAAGACAAGATTCAAGAAGGTCAACATAAGATACTTGTAGAAGTTTAACTCCATCTAGAGGATGTTCATTCCAAATATGATTGTATTATATTGAAGGCTAGAGTAATCAAAGAACAATCAAATATGATCGAGGATTCCATTGTTTCTAAAAATAAGATAGATGAAATCCATGTACATAGTGAAAGAAGACCATCAAATGTGAAAGCATATCAACACCCTCATTACCAAGAAACATTTCAAGGAAGACAAGAAGGAAAATATCAACATTATGAAGGAAGAATATGGAATACTTGTAAATAATCATGTAACAAGTCATCACCAAAAAACTCCTCAAAAAGCTATTATCAGAGACCAACAATGACTACAAATTGCAGAAGCTTCAACAAAAATACATGGAATCAAAGGAAATAAAGTTATTCAACAACTAGACACCAAGGATTAAGACCAAAAATAATTGATTTTAGATGGATAGATCATCAACAATGGAATGAAGAAAGAAGGAACATAAGAAAATTATATTATTTGGTTTCATCACATGTGAAACCTTAAAATGCAAAGCTTTCAGGGAAAAGATTTTTGAAGGAGGGTACTATGTTATGACCCAATAGGGGGGAATATATATGGCTGAATGTATATTATATTACCCTAAAGGGGGGAATATATGGGCCTAAATGTACATGTAATGTGTAAATACATATGTAATAGGGTCAGCCTAGTGATAAAGGGGCCTTATGTGCACATGTGAATAGCTATATATAAGAGACCATGTATTCATTATTGGGAGGTGAATTGTGTATTATGATTGATATTTGGTTATTTGGATGGGTTTCCCCTATTATTTAAGGAGTTATTGTGTAACTTATATATCTTGGAGTTGTGCTCCATGTTGACATTTTGTACATGGTGTGTACTTATGTTATGTTATGATATTTTGAGTATTTGTATAATAACACCTTTCCATTCCATCACATTTCTTGCCTTACCATGGCATGACATGCCTTTCATTTCTACGCCATGCCATGTCTTTCATTTATATTCCATTCCATGTCACTCCATGCCTTTCTTGTCCATGCTGTGCCTTGCCTACCCATGTCATGCATTGCCTTGCCTTGCCATGTCATGCCTTTCCTTTCAATGGCATGACATGCCTTGCCTTGCCATTCCTTTCCACATAATGACATGTCGTGTCATGCCATGTCTTTCCTTTCCTTTACATGCCATGCCTTTCCTTTCCATGTCATGCCATGCCTTTGCTTTCCTTCACTTGACATGTCATGCCATTCTATTACTTTCCATACCATACCATGGCATGCCTTACCTTTCCATTCCATGCCTTTCCATGACATTCATTTCCATGCCATGCCTTTCGATTCCTTTCCTTTCCTTTCCATGCAATTCATTCCCATGCCTTTCCTTTGCATGCCATGTCATGCCTTTCATTTCCATGCCATGTCATGTCATGCCTTGCATTTCCTTGCCTTACTAATCCATGACATGTTGTGCCTTGCCTTGCCATGCCATGTATTTCCTTTCCTTTCCATGCCATGCCTTACATTTCATTTACATTCCATGGCATGCCTTTCCTTTATATGCCATGCCTTGCATTTCCTTTCCTTGCCATGCCATGCCTTTCCTTGCCAATCCATGCCTTTCCAAGCTATGTATTTCCTTTCCATGTCATTCCATGCTATGCCTTGCCTTTCCATTCCATTCCTTTCCATGCCTTTCATTTCCATGCCATTCCTTGTCATGCCTTGTATTTCCTTGCCATGCCATGCCATTCCTTTCCATGACATGCCATGGATTTCCTTTCCATTCCTTTTGTTTCCATGTCAGTCCTCACCTTTCCTTGACTTTAGATGCCATGACTTGCCTTGCCATGCCATGCCATGCCTTGGTCACCTTAACACTATAGTCATTTGGATATTGTATAGCTCATATCCATGCATATACATTACAAATTGCATATGAGAATCCTTATCTGTATTAATGTTCAATTAAGAAATGTGTGTTTATTTAGACTATGCCTTGCATCTATTATACATTCATACCATAATTTTGAACGAGTATCCACATACCAAAGTTCCAGATTTCAATTTTCATGTTTAAACAAATCACATAATTATCATAATCATAAACATATAACAATAAAAATAATATCCCACAACACATAAATATATCCATCTGTATACATATCAAATGTCGATATAATTCTAACTAAACCCATAAAAAACTAAGCAATAAATCACTAAGATAAGTAAAAATAAAAGTTCTAACATTCTAAGGACAAAATATAGGCCGTTACATTTACAAATCCCTACAACACCACTATAATCTAAAATAGGCTAATCCCTCCTTGCATGTTTTTCCATGTAGCTATCCATTTTAGCCTATACAACAATAAATTTATCTTTCCATAACATTATACAAGTAAAAATTCATATCAAAATGTAGATAGCAATTAAACAAGAATCACAAAAAAGGGAACATTTCTTGTCCCAAGAAATAAAAAACATTTTGTCTAGGGACATATGAATTAACTTTATATCACAAATTTACTTTCCATCCAATGAAGTGTTTTTTTCTTGCCATGACATGCCTTTCCTTTGAATTCCATGCCATGTATTTCCATCCCTTAAATTGAATTACCATGTCATGCCTTGCATTTCCTTGACATTCCATGTAATTACATGGGATGCCTTTCCTTTCCATGCGATGCCTTTCCCTACCTTTCCTTTCCATTCCATGTCTTTCCATGCCATTCCATTCCTTGTCTTCCTATCCCATGCCATGCCTTTCCCTTCCCTTCCATGCCATGCCATTCCATGTTTTTCATTACCATGGCATGCCTTTTCTTTCCTTGACATGCCATGTCATGCCTTGCATTTCCTTTCATTTCCATGCCATGCATTTCCTTTCCATGCCTTTCTTTTCCTTGTGATTCCATTCCTTTCCTTTCCTTTCCATGACATGCCATTGTTGGGTCAGTTAATTGTCGTAATAAAAACCACTTTTACTTGTCAAACTGATTTGTAAATTGATGAGATGTAGAAACAATATGTGATGGTAAGGGATCAAAGTTTTAACTACTCTAATTATTCTATCTTCTCAAGAGGCAAATAAACCATGCTTCAAACCAATCATTTAGTAAAATAAAATCAAGCAAACCTTAACTTTGTCAACATAATGAATATTAAATATGAGTAGAAATGGAATAACTTATATATCATGTATAGATCTATGGTCTATGCATGATTATGTTCTCTAGTTTGTTCTCGTTTTACTTCTCAATTTGTAGGTGTCAAAGATTCACACACTAAGAATATTAAAGTGTTGATAGAAAACATAAAAGGAAGAGACTCGTAACTAATTATTTTCATCAGATCTTCTTCTAAAATTGAAAATGCAATATTTCACTTTAAGAATCTAAGTGTTAATGCTTTTCTACATGAGGTTATATATGAAAATAAAAATCTAAACCACTGCTCAAAACAAACGAAATAAAGTCTTAACTATGGTCACAAGTTTTACTCCAACTATTTCCATAATCCATTCAATTTGTAAAGAAGTTGAATCTCCACTTAATTCTACTCATATTATATTTAATTCCTTAGTTTAGAGTAAAAGATTATCAACAAACAATATAACACATAACTCACAATCAATACTCATAATGTAAAACACGTATGGTATCACTGCACTTCCCTTATACAGACAATTTCTTCATGCAAAGGTGTGACTCAACTTGTAATGCACTATTTAGTTTTAACTGTGTGATAAAAAGAATAACGAGAATCACTGAAAAACAATAAACAATCTTTTGGGATCAATTCTCACAAGAAGGCTCAGGACATATCCAGAATTGAATTTATTTTCATAAGTAATCGAATTGACCTTTATCAGACTGTGTTATCTGATTGTAAACATTACTGTGAAATTTGCATCAACTAAAAAGATCAACAATGATTCCAAAAGAATAGAAAATCATTCAAACATAAATGCTTGTCACTTGAGAACATGCATATGGTATCATGAACTATCTTTGGAGGTCACAAAATGACAAACTATATCACTCATTAATAAAAATGTTGAGATTTTTCTTCGATGGAAACCTTTACAATCAACTGTGTGAGTTATAGTTTAATTCTATAAGAACAAGATTAAAATAAAACAACAACCAAACTTGTTGAATAAAGGGTTTGATATATCTCATTAATGTAGCACTCGTTCATCAAGCTTCTTGTCTTTATACTAGAGTGGATTTCATCATATTTTTAGTTATATTACTCAATACATTTATTGATCTCAACAAAGAGTTATAATAATTTTCAACTTCCCAGGTTTGACCTCACAACACAGCTTCAAACACACTCATTCAATTTAAATCATTTTTCAATCCTTTTTATAAGTTAAACGATTCAACATAATCCCGAACTGTTCATGTTGCATTCACCACAAGAAACTCAACTATATAGAACATCAAAATGACTCATAGATTCAATATTCATTCTCTGAAAAACATAGGAGAGTTAACATACCAACAACAATTCAAAACCTAGATGTGGTTTGAGATTAATTATGTAATTCAATTTAAAGGGGTTTCTCTTCTAGAACAAGATTCAATATCTTAAATTACCACTCATTCAAACAAATGGAAATCTTGTAAATACACACACACAATATGCAAATTCAATATTTAAAATAACATCTATAACACAAGAAAGAAATCGATCTATCAAACTAAACTAAGTTAAAGAGATAACTTAGCTTGGATTTTCTAGGATTGGTGGGCCCTTTCCAACCCTGGTTGTGAGCTATGGAAATTCACATTCTCATGAACAAAAAATAACATAAGTCAGAAATGCAACTTTTATTAAGAACAAAGTATCCTTACAGTTTACACTAGTTGTATCACATACATCAAAGTATGATATCACAAAAAAAAAGTATAAATGTTCTATTCCCCGATACAATATTACAAAGTATGGTTCTTAATGTTGATTTACAAAGTGAACATCCTTTTATAGAAATTACCTAAACTATGGATGAAGTCGACCTCCTATGTTCTCGTGGAACAGGAAGGCAATAATAGTTACATAAATCGTACAAATCAGGCTATCTTTGATTCTTCCCAACCACTGATACAAATTGGATAAAATGATCATAGAAAAGTTTATCTTTTTTATATTCATATAACATTGGACACGTACAAATAGCATAAAAAATAGTGCAAATCTCAAACCCTTCAAACAACCTGGATGTTGTAAAATTCATCCACTTGTTGACCTGAAACTCCATGATAGCAAGGAATGGTCTGGGCATAAAGAAACAAGACACGATCCATGTTGGAACTTCATTCTCCAATACCCATGCGATCCATATCCATTTAGGTGCGCACATGTATTTGAACCTTGGAACTATGGTATAAGAACAATTTTGGTACATGAATAAAACTAACATTTTTCATTTGTAAAACTTTCTTGAAAACTCCTATTAATTCATCAAAAACTTAGGAATAATGAAAATATAAACAACTATACCTCATGATACTTTCCAAAGGGGGTTTTAGGCTTGAAATCCCAAAGATGGATGATATTAGGGATAGGTTTAGGTATAAAATTAGATCATAAGTATAAAATGGGGTGTCTGTATAATGAAAAATAGGGGTTCAACATCTCTCCCACACTAGTTTAGGTGCATGTCCTCAGGTACAAAATGGCTCTACAATATTGGTTAAGGAAAAATTGAAATCTACTCCACCAATTGCTAGGGAATCCTGAATGCATTGATCAATATGTTGATCCCTCCTCCTGATATGGCTATCCTTTCACTCCTTCTTTTCTATGATGGCTTCCCAGGGTCCAATAACTTATGCATTTTTCTATTTGTTTTCTTTTTTTCTTGTTGTATCTTCTTAGCTTCTTCTTGAAATTGTTGGCTTTATCTCCTCAATTACTCATTCTCCCTTTATATACATATTTGCAACACTATAAAATCTACCACTTCTTGTCTCAACCTTTTAATTTTCCGATTCTTCTTTTTCAATTTCATGCAGATTGGTGACTTTGAAATTGAATCAACTAATGAGATATAACGATCATTGTGGTCATCACATCCATTATAAATAGGTTTGAAAGGAACATTAATTGGAATCTTTGAAGTTTCAGGACCATGTTTCTTTGTAGACTTAAAAACATCTAGCATTACTTTTTCATTGTTTTTTTCTCGATCCAAATAGAATAAATTTTGGGTTTGTTGTGCTGAAGATACCTCAGGTTTATTGGGGTCACCATTTTGTTGTCATTTTTTCCATATTCTTTGCTAAGAGGGGTTTGCCCTTCATTTTCTTCCTCTTCATGATTTTGAAAACTTAAAAAATGGGTCGAGTATCCTCCTCATCAATTTCTAAATAGATTGGTTAGTGTTTGGTGGCGGTATGTGGCTAAGTAAAAGGTATTTGATCATTTCTCTTGTTATGCAAATCCCATTTCCTCTCGACAAATTCTATTTTTTGTTGCCTGGCCATATTTCTAGTGATTCGACGAGTGGGAGGTAGCTCTAATGAAAATTTATTGTCAAGAATTTTTTCTATGGTTTTACTTTTTCGAGACTTTCTTTCAATAGATATGAATCCATTGGCTCCAGAGGAGTCAAGGTCTTCATCATAATTATTTGTGATATTTTCATTTCTATGTTCCGCTTGATCCCCTGTTACCATTTCGTTGATGACCTACCAAACTTATTTTGGGCAATGAAATTACCCCAAGAATCATTATTCTTACCCATATCTACAATGATTAACATCTGCAATAAATTGTCATGATATAGGATTTTATAAGGGTCTTTGGTGTTATTGTGTAGAAGGATTGACATTTTAACTAAGCTCCTCCAGTAATAATAAGGGAATTTATTTGTTTTCTAGCCTAAAAATATAGTAATAACTTGATATGTTATTGGTAAGTATGAGAATACATTCCTTCACATTTTATAAACCTATATAGAACTACCATTGGATCCGTTCATTCATCCTTGATCCGAATTATCGGTACCCCCTTTTCCAGTTGGCATTGTGAAATTCCAAATTCAAAAATTTGTTACAAGTAGAATCCTCCATGCGTAACTTCTTAAACCATCTCTCTCCTATCATTGGAATCCATGTAGCATAGGATAGGGTTTCTTATGATACCTTCATCACAATATTACCCATGCAGGCTACCTACCCATTGAAGAAACAAGTTAATTGTAGTGTAACCTCGTCATTATAACCTTGGAATTTTGCAAAGAAATGGTGCCACCCTGCTAATTTGAAGAGTTTTTTACTCTCAGGATAGTATGGAACAGCATATAGGGCCCACTTAGAGGTTGATTCATTGTGTTCTAATACCATTGTCACAATGTTGGATACAAAAAAATATTAGCATTAGTCATGAGGATGATACAAACATGTCAGCGTACAAGCAGGAGTTTGAAATATGAAGAGGTATAAATGGATATGGAAGGCTCATATTACTACTACATAACGAATGGACTTGGGTCATTTGAAACCCCTTCAATGATTCTAAATGAGTATCTGAATGAGCCCTCTCGATGTCGTGGGTAATGATGGAGCGAGCATCTTTATGATTTAGTACTAGAATAATCATAATGGTTTATGGAAGGTTTAGTGGAAACCACTTATGAATTTGAAAGGTGCCATAAAAAGTATAGTTTTTCGCACAAAAAAGATCTTGCATGTTTGGTGCACATGAAACAAGCCATCATGGGTAAAATTATGAGCCATGGTTCATACCATACAAAACAAGCCAATTGATAAACCATGGTGAATGGATATGATGACATGTGAGATAAGTATAATATGAATGGTAGATAAGTATGGTTATAAGGTGTGAGGGTGTACTTATAACATAGATATGAGGGTATGGGGTCATAATATATGACAATGGGTTTAGAATACAATATTATAGCATAGGGTGTGGAAATGTAGTTAATGAATGCAATTAAGGTGGTATAGACATAGAATAAAAAAACCAAGAATAGAACTAACAAGTATTTGAGAGTTGTTTAATCATATCTTTCATTCTCAATAAACCAATCATATTTTAAAAACATTTTTCCTCATAATATTAATTACCCATACTTACAAATACATGTTCATGATTTGAATTGATGCAGGGAGGCCATATAGATGAGGAAATCAATAAAATATTTAAACTCTAGAACTCTTCTTTTGAATCTGATGTATAAGGTGATTTTGGGATGAAAAAGAAGGGACCTGATACTATCAAAATTTGCTCACTCAAGGTTGAAAATGATGCTATAGGTCTTTCAATACCTACTCTAGGATTCTTGTACCAAAATAGCCCAGAACTATGAAAATCTAAATCATGAAAAATGATGCTCTTAATATATTGTTGTTTCAGATACTTTGTTGTCTTGGATTCTTGGTTTTAGTATACTATTATGACTAGGATAAAAAAAAATATTTTTCATACATGCTAAAAAATTGAAAGTTCTTTAAGCTTATTTGCTTGTAAAAAGAAACATATTGCTACTTTAAAATGGTAAACCAAGTAGTAATAAAAGAGTGTTGATGGCTGATTTGTGACTGGAAATAGATCTAATGATGAGGTAAGAGGAAAATAGCTACAATGGTGGGGGAAGAGTAAGACGTATGCCTCAAGATGTGTAACGAATAACATATTTGATCCCTTAGTAGGAGACCTACTAAAGGAAGAGATAACCCCCTCTTTTTGAAGCATTTATCCTATTCAGCTACATTTCATCCTATTACCCTTTTATTCACACATTTCAAACTGTTTTTAGAGCCACAAACAAAATAATCTTCACTGAAACCAAACTTGGAACAATTCTATCTATGTGAATAAAGTTTTCGATGTCGAACATAGAAATAAATCATTGGATTACCATGAAATGATGATTGATTTAAACCAATGTGAGACTACTCACCTTGGATGATGATGAGAGTCAAGGTTCCCTTGAAACATATTGTTGTCCATGAATAAATGAGATGATGTTAAGTGTCTTGCAATATTTGACAAACATGAGGAATTTATGAATCCCCACTGTCATCATGGAGACAACCTGCCATTTTGTCGCAAAGGTTTCCGTGTGTCTATCTTTTATTGAAATATTAATATGATGATATCCTAGAAATATTTCAGCGAATGAATAAGCCTCCTTTCCTCCTACATTATCCAATACTTCATCTATGAAAGGGTTTAGGAATGGATTATGTAAAAAGGAATCCTTTAGTTTCCTTATGTCTAAGCAAATTCTAATACCCCTTTTCTTCTTGTCTTGAACAACCATGGGACTTATCCATTCAGACTCTATGATGAGTTCAAGAACACGAGATTATAACATTATGTCAAGTTCTTCTGTAACATCCCCGACCATCAACCCACTTTTTGGGCAATGCTACTATGAGGAAACATTCTCATACTTATGTAGTATTCATTTAAATGAAGTTAAATGTCTTAATGGAGTAAACATATAACTATTGCTAACATACAAAATAAATGGAATCAACAGTAAATATCATTGCAATGGAATACATGATAATATTGCAAGCATCACAGACATGCATTTTAATTGAAATTAAACACATGCATATACTTATCTTTGAAACTGTAGTAACTCCACCAACCATGTATAGAATTTCCAAAAACCTCTGAGGCTTAGACCTCAATGCTCATTGCGCTCAACAGTGGGTCACCCCCGAGCTAGGACTAAGATCCACCCAAGGCAAGGGAATCTTACACTAGGATGAGGTTACATGAAAACTGCACAGAGCAATCAGAAGGATTCTCTCTAGGAGTTTTCTTGTGTCCACTACTCACGAACTCTCATTCCCCACATGTATGTTTCACCCGGGAGTATACACCTTCACAAGCATAGTCCATCAGTTCTTCACCTCCCATCTGGGCCTCGGCAATAGGTTGGATCAGGAATTTTGAGAGCTCTATGGCTAGTGCTAGACTCTTACTGGAAGAAAAACACTCCCCAGCAGACTCTCTCACCTAGAGAGAGATGCTCACAGGCCTGACAACCTGATTCTTCAACCGATTTCCAATTCAATTCCCGCAAGTTCAAGATAACAACAACAAAAAAAACATTCGGTTAACTCACAGGTGACAACAGCAATAGGAAATCAGGGTGTGGAACCAGGAAACGACAACATCACACTAAGACATAGCATTGTTCAGGTAACACCGGTTTGTAGGATGCATGACAAGAAATTCACACAGAGGGAGAACACGGACTCAACAGTTCAGATAGAGGGTGTATCAACTTCTCAAGAAAACATCACAGGCTTCAGGTTTTAGAGCTATGTGAGGTTTACAGAACTCAGATGCAGAGATCCCTCGATTGAGACAGCGGACGGACGAATGGAAGATGAACCCCCATCATGACTTAATTATTGGGTTAAATTGCATGTGCTTGGGCCAACACACGTCACCCATGAGTTTGCATGTGCTCCATCAGCATGTGTTCTCGTTTGCACACATTCCCCCTTTCCAGGAACTTAGGATAAAAACCTACATTTCACATAGATTTTGGAATAATAATAAATTATTATTCCCAAGGACTTAAGCTCCTAAGATTATCCCCTCTTTCCAACATTTCAACCCCTTTTCCCTTACCCACCTTGTGGAATCTTAGTCCCCCATCACTTTTTCTTCTTGGTCAGTCTACACACAACGATGTTTAATCTTTATTAATGTTTTGCATATTACATATACAAAAACAGGCTCCTGGATTTTACACTTAGGCTATATGGCCTAATAAATACATAATCCTACCATCTTATCAATACTTATCTCACCAACCTACAATACCTTATTTACAATTCATAAACATGATTACAACAGGGCTCGTCCTTGGGGATATTACAATCCCCTCCCCTTATTTTTTCACTATCCTTAGTGCAACTTTCACACAGTATCGACAAGATTTTCAAAAATATTCAAAAAGATGAGGATATTATGCCTGCATAGCATCCTCATGCTCTCATGTCGCTTCCTCAGGACCGTACCAGGTCCATTGAACCTTTACAAGCCCTATGGCTCGATTTCTAAGTTGTTTTCTTTTCTGGTCTAATATGTGCACACGATGCACTTGTAGGACACCTTCTTGTTCCACCTGAAACACATTCCAATCAATTAAATGATTAGCATCAGGTATATATTTCTTAAGCAATGAAACATGAAACACATTATGTAAAGTCATGGATGCAGGTACTGCAAGCATATATGCAACTGGCCCAATCCTTTCTAGGATTTCAAATGGCCCACAAAATTTGGTTGCCAACTTGGCATAGTTTCCCAACTTCAGGGAACTTCTATTGGCTTTTACTTTCTAGAAAACATGATCACCCACTTTAAAATCTCTGTGGGTTTTGTTCTTATCAGCATAAAGTTTTGGCCTATCTTCGGAAGCCCTTAAATTTTGCTTAATTTTTATCATTTTTTCTTCCATTTCCTTGAGTAAATCTGGCCCAACTACTACTCTGTCAGTTGGATTATCCTAGCTTACTGGAGTATTGTACTTTATCCCATAAAGTGATTCAAATGGGCTCATTTTGAAGGATGCTTGATACCCATTATTGTAGGTGAATTCTACCAAGTGTATGTAGTCTTCCCATTTTGATGGTTTTTCCATCACATACATCCTTAGCATGTATTCTATTACTCTATTCACCCTCTCTATCTGTCCATCCGACTTGGGATGATAATTTATGCTAAAGTTCAGATTCGTTCTAAACCCTTTGAACAACCCCTTCTAGAAATTTGAGATAAATTTCGGGTCTCTATCAAAAGCAATTGTCTTGGGGATATCATGCAATCATGTTATTTCCTTGATAAAGATGTCGACAACATCCATTGCTTTGTGAATAGTATTTAATGGAATGAAATGGGCATCTTTCGTAATCTTGTCCACCACCACCATGATTGAATCGTGTTGCTTGCCTATTCTGGGAAATCCTGTGATGAGTTCCATTCTCACTACTTCCCACTTCCACTTAGGAATGGGTAAAGGTTGCAGCAACCCTACTGGGTGCCTATGCTCAACTTTAACCTTATGGCACTCCATACATCTGGCGATGTATTCAACAATCTCTTTCTTCATATCTGGCCAAAAGTAATGGCTCTTGATTGTTTCCATCGTTTTTTGATATCCAGGGTGCCCTGCATAAGGCACATTAGTCATTTGATGCAAAATCATACATTTCAAGTCCTAGACATTAGGTACGAAAATTATGTTTTTGTAGAGAAGTGTTTCGTTGATTTCCAATTTATAATTTTCCACTTTTTGTGGCATATCACCTTGTTGTAGCTTTGCTACCAGCTCCATGTACTACAAATCTACATTTGCACCTTACAAAATTATTTACTTTATATCAGTTTGGCACATGCTAATGGTTGTAGCATGTAATTCGTGTACTCTCCTGCTAAGTGCATCAACCACATTATTCTCCTTCCCTTTGATATGCTCAATATCAAAATCATACTCACAGAGAAAATCCAACCACCTACTCTGCCTAGCATTCAAGGTTGGTTGATCGAACAAATAAATCAAACCGTTATGGTATGTTCTCAGTTTGAACCTCCTTCCTATGAGGTAATGCCTCCACCTCTTTAGAGTGTGTACTATGGCTTCCAACTCCAAATCATGAGTGGTATAGTTTTTTGTGTGTTCTTTCAACATTTTGGATTCATAAAAAATTAGGAATCCATTCTAATTGAGGACTCCTACCAGTCCTTCTTTGCACACATCAGTGCACACCACAAAATATTATTTTAGATTTGCAATCCTCAATATTGGAGCACTAGTTAACAGTTGCTTCAATTGCTGAAATATTTTCTCACAATCATGTGTCCACTAAAACTTCTTCTCCTTCCATTGCAAGGAAGTGATACGGTGAGCTATCCTAGAGAACCCTGCAATAAACCTTCTGTATTAACCATCTAATCCCATGAATTATCTAACTTCTATCACATTCTTTGGCACTGACCATTCTCTAATGGCCTCAATCTTCTCAGGATATACAACTATCCCATCCTTCGAAAAATAATTCCCCAAGTAATGGATCTGCTCCTGATAAAATGAGCATTTTCTCAACTTAACATACAATTGGTTCTCTCTTAGCACCTACAACACCATCCTCAGATGTTGTTCATTCTCTTCCTCCGACTTGGATTACACCATAATTTCGTCCAGGAAGACTATGACAAACTTGTCTAGATAGTCCCTAAATACATCATTCATTAGGCACATAAAAGCAGCGGGTGAGTTCGACAACCCAAATGGCACCACTGTGAACTCCTAATGACCATACCTTGTTATGAAGGCAGTATTTTTGATGTATTCATCCTTTATCCTTAACTGGTGATATCCTAACCTTAGTTCTATCTTCAAAAATATCTTTGCATCCTTCAACTGATTGAAGAGATCATCAATCCTCGACAAAGGATACTTGTTCTTTATAGTCACTTTGTTCAATTGGCTGAAATCGATACACAATCTCAACGTCCCATCCTTTTTCTTCATGAACAAGACCGGGGCTCCCCAAGGTGACACACTTGGCTATATATACCCCTTCTCCAGAATCTCTTCAAGCTGCAATTGTAGTTCTTTTAGCTCTGGCGTACTCATTCTGTAAGGAGCTCTCGACACTAGAGCTGATCCAGGCGTCAAATTTACGTAGAAGTCAATATGTATTTTGGGGGGTAATCCAGGTACCTCTTGAAATACATCTTCAAAATCTTTTAGTATTGCATGATCTCCAATATTTGACATATTATCCTTAGGAGTTTCCTCCTCCTGGGATGCAAATAATTGACAACCTTTTCTGTAGCACTTCTTCAGCTCCATCACTGAGATTTCTATGATAGCAACATCTCTTGGAATTCCTTGGACCATTTTATGATTCCCTTCCTCATCCAGGAAATTGAATGCCTTGTTATGATAGTCCAAGATGGCATGGTGTTGGCCCAACCAGTTCATCCCAATCAGACAGTCATAAGACCCTAAAGACATAATATTCAATTCATCCTTTGTGCTTAGTCCCTTCATATCCACTGGACATGACTTAACTAACTCAATGACTTTTCTCTTGGTTCTCATAGACATCTGCACTAACCAAGACTTTTCATGTTTGCTTCTCGACAAATGCAAACTTTCCACCACTCTACGATCTATATAACTATGGCTAGCTCCTGAATCAATTAAAATAGTAAATGGTTGGTTGTTAATCATACATTCTACTTCAACCATGCACGATTGAAATTCATCTTTATTGTTGTCCAGGGCTGAATAGATCCTTGGCATTCTACTGCCCATGTCCTCCAATGTTTCAACTTGCTTAATATTATGGACATCTTTCACTTTACCATTTTTGTGGGGACAATATTTGTACTTATGGTTTCCCTGACAGCCCCAACACTAAATGGGCATCTGTCTTGTCCTTTGTTCCCCTACGTCAGCCATTCTCAGCTCTCTAAATGATGGTTGTCCTTGAGGGATATTTCTAAAAAAGGGAGGTTTGTTTCCCTTCTACCTTTGCTCTTTCTTAAATTTCTTCTGGTCATCCCAAGCCTTCCGTAAGGTAATATTTTCTCTTTGTTGTTCATATAAGTATTTCTCTCCTCTTATCGTTTCTTCCATGGTCTTAGGGTCATCATACTAGATCTTGTCCCCAATTGAAGATGGCAGTCCACTGAAATACATTTGACTCATGGCAGTCCCCTCTTTGATGAATGGAACATACTTCAACAATTCCAAAAACCTACGTTCATACTCATCAATGGTCATGCTACCTAGATTGAGTTCAAAGAAATATTTCATCTTTCTTTCATAATATCTCTTAGTCAAATACTTAGTCTCGAAATACCTCTTGAATTATTTCCAAGTGATATCGTTCTCTCTAATGTGTTGCACCTGCACAAGTTGATCCCACCACATGGATGTTTTTCATTTCAGTTGATACATCACAATTCTTCCTTCTGCATGAGAGGAATAATTCTATAGTTGGAAATATTTCCTCATACCAAGCAACCATGTTTCAGCATCTTTCTCCTTCTGATTTTCTCCATCAAACGTAGGAGGATTACTATTTTTCATCTCTCCCTTCAATTCATCCACTCCACATCTTCTATGCTTTCCATTAGGGGATGGGCCTGAACTACTGTGTGTCATTTTCTTGGAGCGACCTTGGGAGTGATGATCGTGTCTACCCACACTCCTTGACCTTCTTCACTTAGAATTTTGGTGACTCACTATTCTTCTCGAGTCACTCTCCTTATCCAACTTTTTTTTATTCTCTCCAAACATTTTAACAACTTTATGTTCAATTCACCTTGTTTTTCTTGAGCTTTTCTAAGCTTTCTTCTTTCTACTCGGCGAGTTTGGGAATCTTTTTGCAATCCTTCAATGATCTTCATCATGTTTCCTTCCTTATCTATCTCTTCTCCATGGCCATTGGAGTTTGATCCATCAACTCCCAAATGAACATCCATTCCTTTTTCTTTGTCCTCAGAACTAGAAGCAGTCTATGCCCTTTCCATTTCTTTTGCACTCAGTGGCAACTCTATCTAGTTCTAGTACTTGTTGTACTCTCCATCACAATGTGTAGACAACCAAAATTTTTCAGGTCATTATTCCTTAACAAATCCCACATCATTCATAAACAAATTGATTCAAGAAAATGTTCAGTTTGCATGAATTTTCCAAGATCTTCTTGGCTTTTTAGTCCACACAAGACTTATCCCTTTTCCCTCAGTTTTCCCAACCCACGCGACCATGGTTCATGACCAATTGTTACATTCAAGGTTCTCTAATTGGGACTTCGTAGTTTCAAGTTTCGTGGATTCGAGATTTTGAAGGCTTCCACACTCACTTCCCTCTCCAACTCCCAAATTTTGAACATCTGACCTTTCTAGCTATCGGGCCCACAACACAGTTGTCACCAACCAGGGTGGTGACACGTGGTTTTCTTAAAAAGGTCTGCATTACCTCAGGTGATGACCTCTAGCCCCACTATGTCTACTTTTCCTTTAGGTCCCACTGGCACATGGCACACATCCTATGGGTCCACATCCATCCAAGTGATGTCAACTCGAACCACTACTTCGGCTTTTCAAGACTTCATGATTTTGGGCTTCGGGAGTTTGTGCCTTAGCACATCCCACTTCTCCCGACAACTAAACTCCCAAAATTACCCCCTTCTCTTCTGCTCGATCCAATGGTTGAGATATTTTTCCCAAATATACGGTGTAGATCTTCTCCAGACTTTGGAGTTTCGGGTTTCAGGGGTTTGTGCCTTAGCGCACCTCGCTTCTCCCAATAACTGAACTTCTGAAAGGATTCTCGGATATCCTTCAAGCACCTTCTATGGATCTAATGGTCGTAAAGGTTTTTCCCTTATTTTCTAACAAATCCTGCAGCTCTAACACCCCAAGTGTTAAGCGCCCTCTCTCTCTATGGTCAAATACCACACCAGCTGTGGTTTTATTCTACCACTACTTCTTCTGAGCGTCGTACACGACCAAGTAACCCGTTGGCACTCAGAAACATTCTAAGTTTTGAAATTACTCCTCCAGACACCATTTCCTCTTGAAACCTTGGGTCCAAAGACCACTTATCCGGCCCATCCAGGCTCAACATTCAAACCTTGGGCTATGATACCATGTTGTCACATCCCCAGACATCAACCCACTTGTCGGGAAACGCTACTACGTGGAAACATTCTCATACTTATATAGTATGAATTTAAATGAAGTTAAATGGATTAATAGAGTAAACATATGACTACTTATAACATACAAAATTAATGGAATCAACAATAAATATCATTGCAACATAATACATGACAATATTGCAAGCATCATTAACATGCATTTTAATTGAAATTAAACACATGCATATACTTATCTTTGAAGCTGTAGTAACTCCACCAACCATGTGCAAACTTCCCATGAACATCCCATCCTTAGACCTCACTACTCATCATGTTGAACAGTGGGTCACCCCCAAGCTAGGACTAAGATCCACCCAAGGCAAGGGAATCCTAGACTAGCCTGAGGTTATAGGAAAACTCCACAGAGAAATCAGAAGGATTCTATCCATGAGCCTTATTACGCCCACTACTCATGAATTCTCATTCCCCACGTGCCTGTTCCACCCGAGAGTATACACCTTCACAAGAACACTCCATCAGTGCTTCACCTTCCCTCTGGGCCTCGGAAACAGGTCAGATCAAGAATTCTCAGAGCTCCGTAGCTGGTGTTGGACTCTCTCTAGAGGAAAACCACTCCCCAGTAGACTCTCTCACCTGGAGAGAGTTTCTCACAATCCTGACAACCCGGTTCTTCCACCAGTTTCTAGTTCAATTCCCACAAGTTAAGGATAATGGAAACAACAACAACTTTTGGTTAACTCACAGGTGACAACAACAATAAGAAATCGCGGTGTGGAGCCAGGAAATGGAAACAGAACACTAGGACACAACATGGTTCAGGTAACACCAATTTGTAGGATGCATGACAATCAATTCACACAGAGGTCGAAAACAAACTCAATAGTTCGTACATAGGGTGTATCAGCTTGTCAAGAAAACATCACAGGCTTCAGGTTTCAGAGTTGTGTGAGGCCTACAGAGCTCAGACGTAGATATCCCTCGATTCAGACAACGAATGATCGAATGGAGGAAGAACCCCCATCACAGCTCAATTCTTGGGTTAAATTGCATGTGCCTCGGCCGACACATGTTTTCCATGAGGCTGCATGTGCTCCATCAGCATGCTTTCCCTTTTGCACATGTTCCCCCTTTTCAGGAACTTAGGATAAAATCCTAAATTTCACATAGGTTTTGGAATAATAATAAATTATTATTCCCAAGGACTTAAGCTCCTAAGCTTAGCCCCTCTTTCCAACCTTTCAGCCCCTTTTCCCTTACCCACCTTGTGGTATCTTAGTCCCCCATCACTCTTTCTTCATGGTCGATCTGCACACAATGATGTTTAATCTTTATTAATGTTCTTCATATTACATATAAAAAAATAGGCTCCCGACCTTTACACTTAGGCTCTCCGACCTAATTAAGCCTACCAACTTATCAATACTCATCTCACTAGCCTACAATACATGATTTACAATTCATAAACATGATTACAACAGGGCTCGTCCTTGGGGATATTACATATTCCTTCACTTTTTCCTTGTGCTTGAATTTGGTCTGTAAGTTCTTTGGATTATTGGCTTGGAATCTAGCTTCAAAAAAAACTTCATTTCACCTAGTTCTCCAAAAATTCCCTTCATCTCTGAAGACGTAGTTGGGAATAAGTCTTGATATTCATGTAGAACATTTTCAATATTTTCAATAGTCTCATCATTCTAGTAGTTTCCAATATTCACTAACTTAGGTTTATTTATCATGCCAATATTTACTTTACACACCATTAACGATTATTCATATACATCAGACTCAAGTTTTGGGCCTTCTACTGTGAAGTCCCCTTCTGTTTCTTGCAATCGTACATTGGATGGGTCTTCTAATTTCTGGTATTCTTCAGTAACATTGTAACATGAAAACATTTCACGTACTCTCGCAGATTATCTCTGTGCACTATATGAATGTGATATTTCTATATTTTTATTCTTCAATAAAATTATTACTCCTGTTTATCCCCAACTCTTAGGGATAACTAACAATATTATGTCTCGATCCCCTCATGTTGCAGAGATGGAGTACGAAGAGACAACATGACCAACATTGTCCACTTCCACAGATAGAGACCTGCTTCACCACCATAGTTCTAGGATCATCATGATGGTATCCACCACATTAGCTGGCTTCTAGAAGACATTGGATATTTCTCCATGAGGTACAAGCCATGTATTATGGTGAGTATAATTTCAATATTTGAGGAATTTTTGTCTGTTGCATTTCAAACTTCTTTGAATTATGTATCATCTGCTTGGGAATTGTTCTCTTTTACTTATTTCATTTTGGTGGTTGACATTGTTCTTTAGTAAGTGGGTCACCCTTGGGGATGGGTTTTCTACTAGGAGGTCCTCTTCATGAGTCATGGTTCCATTCCTGACCAACCTTTTCACTTTCCACACTTCGTCTCCTCATCTCCTTACCTTTTGTGTTTTTTGGTTGTACTGACCCAAGAAGGGATTGTCCCTCATTTCATGGGAAGAAGGGGATGAAGGCCAAGAGGCTTATAGCTGGAAAAAGATAAAATCCAATCATGAACCTTCTATATTCTCTCACAGGGATCTAGAGGACAATGAAATGTCTCTCGTAAGAAACCAATGGGACCCGTAGAAAATTATTAATATAAAATTCCAACTAAGGTAGAGCATGTGCGGACACTATTTTGCATTCTTAGGTAGAAGCCCCAAAAATGACTTGAACTTGGGGACACATGATGTTACTGAGGTAGAGTCAATATGGGCACTATTTTTCATCCTTAGGAAGAATCCCCACCTTGGATTCAACTTGGAAACATCTTAAAAAAAAAAATAGAAGGCAATAAATGGGCTTGGAAAAAGGTTGCATTGAAAACAAAGGCAGAACACACCTTCTACAAAGGAACCCATAAATGATACACTATGATCCCTTGTATGTGATGAACCCCATGCCTAGGAGTCTTTCCCCTATCCATGTCACTTTGTCCACATTTCTTAGAGAGGGGTCCACTTGGGAAACACTCCTAAATTTGAGGTACGATTCACCCAATAGGTCGCTATGTCAACCCTCCCATATCTAAACTTGGAAAATTGCATAGGGTCCTTGAGAAATTGTTAATTTTGATGAGGTGGTTTGGATGTACTTTCTTAGATGGATATTTTATTTATTTGATTTACATATCATGATGCATTTGACTTGAAATCCTTGGAGGGTGTATCCATCGTTTTTGCAAGACCTAGTTGGTGGATAGATTTGGAAGAACAAGCCTAGCTTGGGCTTCTTTGGGGCTTGAACCCCACAAGTTGGATACCATGGCCCATACACCGTATGAAAATGATAGCCTTTGGAGGCCTGAGGAGAGATCATGGAGGACCTAAACCAACCCTTATCATCCCAATTATTTGTAGAAGAGTCCAAAACATCACATTGGGAGGGCTTCGCATCATGCATGGGTTACGGTTTTGGTGGTGATGAGGACACATGGCATGATTTTGAAGAAATACGCCTTGATCATGGAAGAGAGGCTTGACATGAGGACACATGTCCTTTGGAGGCCTTATCCCATTCATCCTCAACTTAAATATTTTCTTCAAAGTGCCAAAATATTTCCCTAGGAGGGTGACTTCTTACTTTTAGGGTTTCTTTCATATGCAAATTATGAATTAAATATTATTATTATGTAAAAGGGGCAAAGTAAGGAGGAGTAAAAGGGTTTACACCCTCCTAGGGTTTTTCCTAGATAGATTATCTTTCCTTGGTGAGTAAAAGGGATTACACCTCCAAGGAAATAGCTCATTTGGCTCTTTAATTTTTGAGACTCCACAACCCAATTCTTAAAGGAACTAATATTATTGCATTGGAGAAACAAAATCATTGCATTTGGATATGTGAACACATGACATATTGTGATTGTCTAAGTTGGAAACTTCTCCTTATGCTTTAAGCTTGATTGAGCCACTAGGGAATTTTGATTGGTCAAGAATATATTGTTGTTTTTACAAACTTATGCTACTGAAATTAGGGTTGTTGCAAACTCTCTTTTTCAAGATTAATTTCTCACTCTTTTACTGCTGAAAATAGTTGGCAAGTTGCTATTGTTTATTTACTTGATATTGGATATTGTTGGGAAAGTTGTTGGCTAATTTCTTGGGGTAAAATTTTCTTCTGTAGAAAATATTTTCTATAGCCATTTGGATTCTCTGAAAAATATCTGAAAACATATTTTTGCATCCCTGATTCTCTATCAAAGTTTGTGCTAAAGTATTGGAAAATTATCGATTGGTTAAGTGCTTCATTATACAATAATTACATGATAGTTTTGATTCTTATTTATGAAATAAATGGTTGGTTCCATTGCTGATATGTGTGTGTGTGTGGGTGTGTGTGTGTGTCTTTGTGTGTCTGTCTGTTCACTAATGTAATGTAGGAAAAAAATCTTCACTCACTTGTCCCTTTGACAATTAGGCTTGTATGTTGGTTATTCGTCTTGTCTCGAGCATGTGTAACACTCTGGTGCAGGTACCCAAGGCTTGGGAAACCATTTTCCATCCTTGAGACTCATTATCAATCCTTTTATCATTTATTATGTTGACCTATAGGGGATTCACTTCCATAATCTCACATTCCACTTCATTTCCCCCTAGGGTCACCCGCAACTCCCCTTTGTGTTGGAGTTTTCCTTCAAAAAAGTGAGGGATGGGTTATATGAGTTGAAAATGGGTAAAATCTCCCTCTGTTATCACCATCCCATGGATTGGGTTGGGATTTTCCCAACTTACAGTTTGCATGATAACATTTTGGCATCATTTCCAAGGAGAATTTTGAATCCTCTTTTGTGCCCTAACAACACTTTGAAAATATTCCTTCCCAAATCCTTTACCCATATCTTTCCTAGTGAATCCACTTGAATGAAATTCCCCCTTCCACCCTTGATGAGCTCTTATTGAATCTCATCTAGAGACTCCACCTTCCAAGAACCCACCTCTCCTTGTTTCCCCCTTTCCATTCTTTGATGAGCCTTGATGTCATCCGACGAATCCATTAAGGTATTACCCTAAGTAATGAAACCATGGCCTCATGAGACTTACCATGGGAATTCCATAAGGTGTACCATTCTATTGATGTTCAAAATGTCCTTGGGTATCCAAATCATTTCTCTATAGAGTGGAGGGAAAGAATCACCCATGTTGTGAATTATATGAAGTATGCTTCAAGCTTAAATGTGCTACATGAATATGAGCTAATGAAAAATTTTGTATATTCACTAGAATCAAGTCAAAGGATTTTTATTTCACACTCATATAATCTGAAAACTATCCCATCTTCTACAAATCGCATTGAAGAATTTCTAAGGTGTTATGAGCCAGCTACCTAGAATTTGTAAGATACTTTCCAAGAGCTCAAAGATGCTATTTGCAGAGAAGGTTTTCCTATAGATGAGGATGAATAAAGTATTGAAAGACAGATATATAAATAAAGTTAGAAAGAATATCTCGAGGAATTTTTTCATGTTTAATATTCAGATGAGGCATATGATGAAGACGAAATGCTTATATCTTCCCTTCCTTTTGATGAAGATATCCAAGACTTTGTTCATCCTACACATCAAGAAGAGAACATGATGAGTTGTAACCTTTTTGAAGACCTTGATGATACTTTATTCCATGAATTTTGAAGTGACAAAGTATTAGAGGAACCCTTCAATGTGACAGGTCCTTTTGGAGAAAAGAAAACAAAGCGCTATGTATTAAGGATCAAGCCTCTTGTCATGAAGAGGAGATGGAGGAGAATGTCCATGAAGAGAAATAATAATTTTTATGAGGTGTAACATGTTGAGAAAAATTGTGAGACATCATTACCTTTTCTACTTCTTGATGAAGGCAAGGTTATCCAACCTTGCTTTCCTCCTCTACATGAAGTTGAAGAAGAAAGTAGTATCAATGATGAAGAATTCAAAGATCCAGTTGAAGCCACTCTAGGCCCTAGTCTTAGAACACACGAAGATAAATAGATGGTCATTTTTAGCCACATCGATGGTATTATGAAAGAAACCTTTGATATGGTTGATAGGAATATAGACACTTTCATAAAAACTAGGACACACACATGGGATTTTGGTCATTTCATGTTTGATAGAGACCTTATTTATGCCAATGAGGGTATCTCTCAAGCAAAAGGGGTTGAGTTGTCATTTTCACAAGACTGGTCTTCTTTTGTATATGATTCATATGCTTGGAATCTTGATGATGATATGGTTACGTATTTGTTCCATCCATTCAAGGATCAGTTGTTGTTGATGATTGAAAACATCAACGAAGTTTCACCTGCAAAGTATTGCTAAAGCCTATTATTATAAAAACTAAATAATACTAGTAGGTGGGAACCCCTTGAACTATTGGGAAGAAGATCTGTTCATGTTTTATGTTGAGATGACGTGCAACACATGGTTGATGAAGATCTTGTTGTTATTGGTGATAAATTGAGTTTATGAAAGGTTGATTCCTTATGTTACTACAACATATGTTATTCATTAATTCCATTGTTGTCTATTCTTATCGCACCTGCATAAAAAACATGTTAGTGAAATTACATGAAAGACAAGCTTGAGAGAGGCAAAATAAATGCAAAGGAAAGGAACCTAATGCTGCAAATACCACATACAAACAATTTGGAAGGAGATAAGAAACAATTGCAAAAGAATATTTTAAAGATATCCTACATACTATACTACATGCATAAAAGACTTAACAAATATTGTTAAATCCTAGCAACTGAAATGCGATGCAATTATGATTGAATTATATCGTAAATACACATATGGTGAAATGTTGGTGGAACATATTGGTAGGATAATAGTGGTAATGGTTATGATATTTTGTTTGAGCTATATGGTGTGAAATGGAATATGGTGATTGTGCTATTGGATTTTAATGTGGTGATGGTTTCGATACATGTTTGATTAATCGTGTTAATGGAGAATTTGTTGGCATGTACTGTTGAGTTCATGGGATGTAGGTGGAGGAAACATGCATTTACTGCACGCCACCTTTACTCTTCCTGTTGGCTGCCACCCTAGTCGGGCTATTGTTCGATCTTGTTGTTATGTTTATGCTCCAAATTTTAGCAAGGAGGAACCACTCGACCAACTCTCATTTTAAGGAATTCGATTAACATGTATGTCCTTTTCTTGGTTACCTTGACTTCGCTCTCGTTATGAAATGATTACTGGATTAGGTGTATGGTTTTTTGTTTTTCCTAAGCATTGCAACTGTGTGAAATTTTGGTTCTTGAATGAAGAGTGGATGGTTTTGCCTGTAATTTTTTTTGAATTCGTGGAGGTTATTGGTCTTCCTGGTGATAGCTCTCTATCACCACTACTAACTTAGTTGGAGGTTTTCATTGTTAGTTTGCATGGTTGGTTGTCCCCACGTGTGCGCATCACTTGCCTAGCCTCTGGTTTTTATGGGTTTAATGGTTGAAGGCACCCTTCATCAATGTGTTTTGTTCATTTGGGAAATGGTTGATTTCATCACTAAAGACCAAGAAATGGGATCTCCTGTCCTTACTAGGCCTTCTCATCACTTCAGTGTTGTGGTTGTTTTAAGATCCACAAGCGTTACACCCTCCACATTAAGCATCATTATCATTCACTTTGGAGCCTCGCTCTTCTATGGTATCCCTCCCGCTTCTAGACTTGACATGGAACACCATCTTGGCCAGCTGGGTTTACCTCTTGATTGTTGGATGGTTATATATTTCCGACCATTTTGAGTACAGACTTGTCCATTTGGATACATGACAATCGTGTTGGTTTGGCATTTAGTTATCTCCTTTGTATAATGGTGGTAAACCTTGTTTGTTATCGACACAACTCAAGTTACACAGTCACTCTCCTTATGTTTAATAACTCAGTATTCTTTAATGGAAAGGGATACAACCCTAATTTGAATGGACGCCTGGGTATGCATGGTTGTCACAGCTTGTTAGGTCAATTGATTTTATGACAGTGATGGATTAGTCAGTTGATACACAATCACTGGTATTTTTCACTAAGGGTTGTTTGGATGTTTACATAACATTGGTTACAAATGCTCGACGTTGCTCACGCATATTGTGTTGTGTATATGGTGGAATTTCACAATGAAGAAATGGTCATGGTAGCTGTATTTTTCTTTGGGGACTAGATCGTTATTGAATCAAATGACTATACAAATTTTATCCACTGTATCCTTATGAGTGTTCGATTATATAAGTTTGAGTCTACACAACATAGTTGATTACAGTTGGACTAAATCAGAGTCATATTGTGTTATAAATGATTCAACATGATGGATTTATTACTATGACTGTGTTTTTGATTTATTAAATGGAGATATTTCATCATAGAGTTTGATGACTGTGCACTATGTATAATATGGATAGCTTTGTTTCTCACACTCAAGGAAACCGAGAGAGTTTTGATCCTGTTTTGTTGCAATCGATCATTTATTAAGAATGTTGTTGATACCCAGTCATGTTGAATGGAAGGTCTAGCTTTCAAAATTACATGGAGTTGGTCTTGCACAGTGACGGAGTTACACATGCATGTTTGAATTATTCAGCGCATGTCTTGTGTTGGGATGGTGACTGTTGACTGTAAATGGTCAGTTCGGGTTTTTTCAATTTGATTTTGATTCCAGTTACTGCATATATATGTTTAATGAATATAATTGCATTTAAATGATAAGCCCAATTGCAGGATAGTGATTTCATTGTTCATTTGAAAACATGACCTTTAAAGTATTATTGTGATTGAAGAGATGGATGAGCAGTGGTTGATTTTGATAGTTTGCAGATTGGAAATGGGTATTGTTCGTCAATTTTCATAAAATGAAAGTATGTGAATGAAGGGAACAAAATATCTTACAAATTGTGTGCAGTACATACTCTCTTCTGATGGCACTGTGTTGGATAATGGTTAATGAATAGTGAACTAGTTATATGCACAGGAATTACTATTTGGTCCAATGATTGTTGGTTGATTGCATCTCCTTCCACAGAATTTTATGGATCACTTAATTAATTTAATGAATAGTAACCGTTCTTCTTCCCTTTCAATATTTCATTTTCTGCTAATTACAAACCCCGTCACCTCCCATATTCCTTTTTCACTCCCTGTTTTGAGATTAATTACAGTCAAGGGAATTTCTTTGTTAAAGTGGCAGTGTCATGTGTGGATTACAATGAGGTTTTATTGGTTTGCTTACAATTGATTGTTGTTATCTTTAAGCAGTGACCATGTCTTCTCCCCTTTCATTATATTACATTTTCTCTCAATACAAACCCCTCATGTATCCCTGAACCCTTTTTTTCACTCCCCTGCTCATTGATTAATAGTAAAACAATTTGTATGGATTGATTGCATGAGCGTGATACATTGTGAGCCAAATCTATTTCATATTTTTAAGAGTTGTCATGAATGGTTATTTAAAAGACTATTTTCTAATCGATAACACATGCAGGATGATTTTTTCAGTCGAGGAAGCTGTGGATGAGGAAACAGAGGTAGAGGTAACTGGAGCCGAAGCCCAAGAAGGCCCAAATTCTCTATACATTTTGACATTGATTCATAAGATCTTGGAAAAATGTTTCATGATGGATTCTTTGATTGGATTGGTCAGGGAATAGTCTGACCTAGGCATGAAAGGCCTCCTTTCCAATTCCCACAAGCCCTCGATATCCTTGTACCTCCTCATGTCTCCTTACAGCCTGAGGTCCCTAACAATTATGGATGGCAGAAGATTGTCTACCCGACAGTCTCCCAACATCGTGGTTGGCCCAACTTGTCCTTGCCTACTCCTCCACCTTTGAACCCCATTGTCCAAGCTTCCCTTAACCACTCGCTAGTGCAATCCTCCCATGCTAGCAAGAGATTGAGAACTGAAGACCACCATGCACTTGATAAAGGAAAATACATTGTTTCCCCTTCCTTACCCTCCAATGACTCTGATAAATCTGTGTCTTTCAGGATGCATTTGAGGGACGATTGTTCCCATGTGATTAGAGAGATTAAGCCTAGAGGCTTTGCATAGCCAAAGGGAAATTCAAGAAAATCAAGAGGTGATAGAAACAACCAAGGAAGAGTTGCATCACAGACTGGGAAATATGGCTTTTGAGTTTTATGTTATCTATTATTTTATGGCAGTTGACTTCATGTATCTTTGGACAACATGTTTTATTTTGGACATATGAGTATTATTTTTTGAAATAATTTCAAATTTCATGAGCTAAAATTTCCAACAGTAAATATGTTGATGGGAGACACAAGGAGGTGTTTTTTTCTTAACTAATGGTTATGTTATGATTGTTATGATTGTTATGAACTAAAGGGACTCACAAGGGGTCCAACCTACTATTTATTATTTATTTATTACCCTTATTATAATTATTACTTGTCCCCCTACTAGAGTTAGTTGAGTTTTTTAATTAACTTAATTAATGGGTTGGTTTAACTACTTCAACCAATTCTAACTTGTTAAAAGCTAAAGGAAACGGTGGACCAAGAGGAGGATAGAAGCAAAATCATGCTAAGGTTTTCTCTTTGAGTTTATGATGAGATAGTTTAGTTTTCATTCATTCATATATTCATTGCAACCTAATTCTCTTTTGTAATAGTAGGGTCTTATTGTAGACAACAATATTCAGGGCTGAATCAAATCATTCAAACACTTGTTTTTTCAGAGGTTTTGATCTATCTTTGATAGTCTGTGTAGACTTGTCTGTTTGTGAATTAATTTTCATGACAGATAAAGGCTATTGTGCAGAGTCAAGTGGTCAACAATCTGTTGCAAGTTGATCCATATTTTAGAGTTCAGTTTTGGTTTTCTATCATATGTCCTTTTGTATGTTCCATCGAGGATGTCTAAGTTTGACTTTGGTCCAATATTTATGTATGATATTTTGTAAAGAAAATGACTCTTTGGTGAATTGGAAAGAAATAAAGGATTACTTTATGTATCATCTATCTTGATTATCATCTTGGTGTTTTTACTTATGTTCTTACATTTATTTCAGCAATTGTCATATTCAAAAAAATACATAAAAATTGAATTTTCAGCAAGTTTTTTGTTGATAAAAGACTATCCTAAGCACTCGTAATTAATACTTGTGAGTTAGGATGTTATTTTTGTTGTATATAAACATAGGGTGATATTCCCGTATACTTTTCTTTAGCCAAGTAAATTCTAAAAATGCTTGAGTAAGATCAATTCATATCTTTTCCTCGACATTTATTTGGTGACCATACTGGGGAGATCTTCGATATCTCTGCGGTTAATTTTTATACTCAATTTTCATCGATACATCTTTCTTTTTCTATTATTGATTCTTTGACTATTTTTCTATTCATGATTGTTCATGTTGCAAGGCAAGTCAATCTTGAGCCCGGTCTCCAAGACCAGACCAACATTTCTTTGAACCTATTTCATACTCTTTTAGACACTGTTAGGACCCGTGTTCAACTTAACCATTCTTGGGAAGCAATTGAATGAGATATTAGTGTTCAAGAATAATTGGAAGCTAGAAGTAGGCAGCATAGAAATCAACAGTAGCCTTTTGTTTCGTCAGTTTTGGCCTTCCTTTCATGTCCCTAGATTCTCGTGCTTCTAGAAGAAGAAGACGCTTGTCACCTGAAATCAATCCTATTGTTGAAATAGGAAGAAGAAACATAGTGTTATCCGTCCAACAAGGTACTCTAAGGAGAACTTTTTCTAATTCATCCAGCTCATCTTTCTTCCCCTCATCTATCATCCACAAGATGGTATCTAGTGGAAGGTATGGTGGCACTGGAAGTGCTTCATATTCCCAATATTCACCATCTTCAGTGATTGGTTGCTTTTACAACCACCATATCTTAGTCCAATCTACTACAAACCCCACCAAAGTCATTAAAAAGTATGGGTTTTTTTAGTTCAAAGAGGATGCCACAACCACACTGTGGCATGTGTCCTCTCCTCTTAACTTAGCACCTGCTACTCACCCACTTCCAAAGTTTAAAGAGAATTTGCCTAAGTTTTCACAAAATAACACTGTCAATATTAATGAACACCTAGTGACATTTTCTAATGCTTGTCATAACATAGGGGATAACAACAATGACACTTGGATGAACTTGTTTGTCAATTCCTTGGAAGGAAAGAATGTGGCCCACTTCTTTGACCTTCCTCCTAAGATCCTTTCTGCTTGGGAGGAGTTAGTCTATTGGTTCGTATCCACTTATGGGCAATCCAAAATCCGTATCAAGAAGTTAAGGGAATACAATAACATCACTTACAAATATGGTGAGACCATCAAGTCTTTCAACTTGTGTTTCACCAAGTCATATAATCAAATCCCCGAACTTATCTGCCCATAGAGCCAAACCACTTTCATACATCAATACAATGCATTGCATTCTCCCTAATGTCATAGGCTTGAGGGAAAATCCATTGATAATCTTGGTTCCACTCTACATATCTATTCATAGTATGAAGAACAACTTGAAAGAACTGGTATTCCCGAGGGAGAATCAGTCAATCAAACAGATATGTCCACTCTCCTACAACTAGTACAAGATATGAATAATTGTATGATAGCATTTGAGAGGAAGGGTATTATCTCTCCTCTCACCCCTGGAGCTTCATCCTCTTCTACACCCCCTTTTAGAAACCCAATTGAGAACAATTTTCAGCCTAAGGCTATCCTTCTTGGAGTTAGTGTAACTTTTGCAAGGAACACCATGAAGAAACTACATGTGAGGTAAAGAAGAGTGCCAGATATAAGATCTTTGGTAAGATACCAGAAGATACTATCATTGTCCTAGACTTTGCAAAGTGAGAGGATGTCATGGTTATCAATACTAGAAACAAAGCCTATGCTCCCAAGGGAAAATTTGATCCTCCACACAATTCTTCTAGCTCGAGCTTGTCCTCAACCGTTGTTGCACCCCAGGTTCCTAAAATTCTTGAGAGTCAAGGAATCACTCCCCCTCTCCCCTCTTCTAAATGCAATATCTTGAATCAATTGGAAAACATCAAAGTATATGCAACCCTCCTAGACATGTTTTTCATCCCTGAACAATAGATGCATCTGAAACAATTCATGGAAGGAAAATCTTCTGTTGTATCCAATCTTTCCGAAGAGGTAAATGAAGAGGATTCTTCTGTAAATAAAGTAGGTGTACATAAAAATAGATACTCTATAAAAAATCCCCCTTTTTATATTTCTATAAATATCATGGATAATATTTCCCATTGTTTCCTCATTGATGGTGGTTCAGGCTCAAGTGTCATGTCAAAGATTATTATGGAAGAGCTAGGCTTGTCATGTACAAACGAAAATTCCAGAAGCATGCTCTCTTATAATAGTCTACAAAAAAAAACCATAGGAGAGATTAAAGATGTAACCTTGTATCTATGTGCTCATCTTGAGATAAGGAAAACCCTCAACATTCAGGTGATTGATATGTTTGTAAAAAATTACTCAATTATTTTGGGAAGAGATTGGCAAGCCCTAACAAGTGGATACCTGTAACATCCCCGACCTCACGCCAGTCGAGCATGCCACTCCTTAGAAACTTTACTTAGACCTGAAACCGTCTTTGCAACATTCCCAGCCTTCGAAGGGATAGCCTACATGAGGGAACACTTTCGTTCTCTCGTTGCAGAACATATTATAACATACCCAGTATTCAACTAAGCTATGCCACATAATTTTTCTCTTCAAACTACATGCAATTATAACATATACATACAACACTCTTGCAGAATCTTTACATATAACGTAAACAAACAATCATGTTCTATAAATATACAATTTCATATTGAAATAACAGTAAACACAGACATGCAGCATATATAGGGAAATACCCATAAACATTCAAACAGTTATAATCACACATATGATAAACTATAACATAAGCACGTAAATAACATTGCATCATGTAAATTTATCACACGATTGGTACTTATCTTGGAAACATTGTTACCAACTACGTGAAGACCATCGACAAACCTCCCATCCTTAGACTACATTGTTCATCACTCTCAAGAGTGAGTCACCCCTGAGCTAGGACAAAACTTCACATGGGTAAAGGAATTCCTAACCAAGCTAAAGGCTCATAGATAATAGGAAAGACTCTGTCTCAGGTGCTTACTCAACTAACAACCTACAGTCTCTCATTCTCCACATGCCTGTCCCACCCAAGAAAGTGTGCCCCTTCTTTGCTCAACGGTCCCTCGACTAGCCCACTTCCCTTCCAGGAATTTAGCAACAAGTTGAACCAGAAGTCTCAGAGCACTATCATTGCATTTTAGCACCTTCAAGAATCAATTCCCCAACAATTCTCTCACTCAGAGAATTGCACATGGGCCCGACAGCCCACCTCTTCAATTTTCCACGGGCCTGACAACCTGCTTCTTCAATCCCTCTCCCAATATAACCAGGTACATCAACAAGAAATGGTTATGGAAACATGATTAGATACAATGATATGAATGCCTGAAGGATAACCGACTGCGTGAGTGAAAATGGTCATGAAATCATTGGCTGGATGACTGAATGATGGAAGGAATCATAGGCGATATCATTGTAAGAATGATTGTGAGAATGATGGTAAGGATGTTCATCTGAATGATGGTGAAGGTGTCTAAAGAGATATGTCCCAATGATATGTATGCATGTCCCCAACTTGACACTTGTCATGTTGGAAGCTACTTTGGTCAACTTGTCCCCAACTTCAGAACTTAGGATAAAATAATTATCCATACTTTATGTTTTAAGAAATATTAATATAATATTCCTTTTTGGCTTTCCCTTTCCCTAATTGGTGAATTTTAGTCCCCCGTATCTTTTATCATGGTCAGTCTACGTGCAACGATGTATTTTATATTAATCATGAGACATATACAAAATAGGCACGCTGGCCTTTAACATCTAGGTGCACTATCCTAATTCCAAAACATAAGAATCCTCATAACTGGCTCACTGGCCTATAATACATATCATATACACGAGGTTGGATGACCCCCATACTACACGCACTTTAGTTACTACGCGCGACGTCCGATTATGTGCACACTTCGTCATTTTACTGTGTAGTACTTGCACACACTTATGCCATGAAAGGTGCATTACAAAAACGATGTCAAAACAACTTGCCATCTTAAGTACACTTACATCACATCATATGAGGGATATTACAATCCCCTCCCCTTATTTATGCACTAGCCTCTGTGCATCATATACACATATACAACAAGTTTTCAAAAATTCTCAAAAAGATGCAAGTATTCTGTCCGCATTGCATCCTCATGCTCCCAAGTAGCGTCCTCGGGACCGTACCAAGTTCATTGGACCTTTACAAGACCTATGGATTGATTCCAGAGCTACTTGATTTTCCAGTCCATAATGCACACCGGATGCACTTGAAAAACACCTTCTTGTTCCACCTGAATCACATTCCAATCAATAACATGATTAACATCAGGTATATATTTATTTAGGAATGATACATTAAATACCTTATGAATAGACATAGATGCAGTAAATGCAATCATATAAGAAATTGGGTCAATCCTCTCTAAGATTTCAAATGGCCCACAAAATCTGGTTGCCAACTTGGCGCAGCTCCCCAACTTCAGGGAACTCTTGTTATCTTTCACCTTCAAGAAAACATGATCACCCACTTTGAACTCTCTATGGGTTCTATTCTTATCGGCATAACATTTCTACATGTCTTGGGCAACTTTTAAATTCTTCTTAATTTTTATCATTTGGTCCTCCATCTCCTTGAGAAACTCTAGCCCAACTATTGTCCTATCGGTTGGGTTATCCCAGCTCACTGGAGTATTGCACTTTCTGTTGTAAAGTGATTCAAATGGCCTCATCTTCAACGATTCCCAATACCCATTGTTGTAAGAAAATTCTACCAAGTGTAAGTAGTCTTCCCATTTTGATGGTTTGTCCATCACATACATTCTTAGTATGTCTTATATGACTCTATTCACCCTCGCTTTCTGTCCATCAGACTCAGGATGATAAGTTGTACTAAAGTTCAGATTTGTTAAGAATCCTTTGAAAAATCCTTTCAAGAAATTCGAGGTGAATTTTGGGTCTCTGTGGGACACAATTGTTTTAGGAATTCCGTGCAATCATGCCACTTCCTTCGTGAAAATATCAGCAACATCTATTGCCTTTTGAGTAGTTTTCAGTGGAATAAAATGGGTAGATTTTGTAAGCTTGTCCACCTCTACCATGATCAAATCATGGATCTTTCCTGTTTTGGGAAATCTCGTAGTAAAATCCATTGTCACCACATTCAACTTCCATTCAAGAACGGGAAAAGGTTGCAGCAACCCTACTAGGTGCCTATGCTCAACTTTAAATTTCTGGCATTCCATACATATAGTGATGTATTCAACGATCTCTCTCTTCATACCTGGCCAAAAGTAATGGCTCTTGATCGCTGCCACAATTTTCTGATATTCATGGTGCTTTTCATAAGGAACATTATGCATTTCATGCAAAATCATATGTTTCAAGTCCTGGACATTTGGAACAAAAATTATTTTCTTGTGCAATAGTATTCCATCTATTCCCAAATTATAATTATCCACCTTTTGTGGTATCTTACTCTGTTGTAGCTTTGCTACCAATTCTCTATATTACAGATATGCATTTGCATCCTCCATAATTTTTCTTTTAATATCAATCTGATACATGCTAATGTATGTACCATTTAGTTCATGCACCCTTCTGTTGTGTGCATCAACCACTTTATTCTCTTTCCCCTTGATATGCTTTAAATCAAGGTCATATTCTCTTAGAAATTATAACCATATCATTTGACTAGAATTTATATTTGGTTGATCAAATAAATATCTTAGACCATTGTGGTCTATTCTTAGATCGAACCTTTTTCCCATGAGATAGTGTATCCATTTCCTCAAGGCATGCTCTATGGCTTCCAACTCCAAATCACAAGTGGCATAATTTCTTTCATGCTCCTTCAACTTCCTTGATTCATAACATATGAAAAACTCATTTTGACTGAGGACTCCACCAAGTCCTTCATTACATGCATCTATGCATACAATGAAATCTTCATTTGGGTCTGCAATCCTTAATATTGGAGCACTTGTCAATAATTGTTTCAAGTGTTGGAAACTCTTTTCACAAACTAGTGTCCACTGAAACTTCACTCCCTTTCTTTGCAAGGAAGTGATTGGGTGTGAAATATTTGAGAATCCTTCAATAAATCTTCTATAGTAGCTTGAAATACCCATGAATGATATTACCTATGTCACATTCTTCAGCGTTGACCATTCTCTAATGGCTTCTATCTTCTCAGGATCCACTGCTATCCCATCCTTTGAAATGATATGCCCCAAATAATGAATTTGTTTCTGATAAAATGAGCACTTTATCAATTTGGCATACAACTGATGCTCCCTTAATACTTGCGAAACCATCCTCAAATGATGTTCATGATATTCCTCTGACTTATAATATATAAGAATGTCATCCAAAAAGACAATGACAAACTTGTCTAAATATTCTCGGAAAAAACCATTCATTAAGCACATGAAAATAGCTGGTGCATCTGACAACCCAAATGGAACCACTGTGAACTCATAATGACTATACCTTTTCTTGAAGGAAGTCTTGTTGATATCTTGTTCTTTAATCCTTACCTGATGGTATCTTGATCTAAGATCTATCTTTGAAATTACCTTTTCATCCTTCAATTGATCAAAGAGATAATCAATCCTTGGTAGAGGATACTTGTTCTTAACAGTCACTTTATTCAACTATCTGAAGTCAATGCCCAATATTAATGTTGCATATTTATTTTTGAAAAACAATACTGGGGCACCCCAAGGTGACACATTTGGGCATATATACCCCTTCTTCAGAAGTTCTTCAATCTGCATTTGCAACTCCTTCAATTTTGGTGTACTCATTCTATAAGGAGTCTTTGACACTAGCTCTGCTCCAGGCATTAATTTATAGAGAAATCAATGTCTCCTTTTGGGGGTAGTCTTGGTACTTCCTTGAACACATCTTCAAATTCTTCTAGGACTACTTAATCTTCCAAATTTGGCTCCTTATCTTTAGGTGTCTCTTCTATATGAGCTGCAAATATTTGACATCCTTTTTTGTAACATTTCTTTAGGTGCAATGCTAAAATTTATCTAATGGTTACTATTCTCGGAATTCCCTACACTTTCCTTAGTTTCCCTTCCTCATCCAAACAAGCAAATTCTTTGTTATGACAGTCTAGGAGAGAATGATGTTGGTCCAACTAATCCATTCCAATTAGACAGTCATAGGAACCTAAAGGCAAGATGTTCAAATCCGCCTTGGTGTTCATTCCATTCATGTCCATGAGGCATGACTTAACCATCTCATTAATTTTTCTTTTGGCTCCTATAACCAACTGAACCAACCAGGATTTCCCATGCTTTCTTTTTAGCAAATGCAAACTTTCCACCATCTTTGGGTCTATATAGCTATGACTAGTTCTTGAATCAATTAAAATAGAAATGGTTTGGTTGTTGATCATACCTTCCACTTCAATCATGTGGGACTGATACTATGCTTGCTTGTTATCTAGGGCTTCATAGATCCTTGGCACATATCTGCCCATTTCCTCCACTGTTTCAGCTTGTTGTACATTGTGAAAAACCCTTCCTTTTTCACTTCTGTGAGGACAATCTATGAACCTATGATCTCCTTTACAACCCCAACATTGAATAGGTGGTTGTCTTGGCCCTTGACTCCCTATGTCAATCGTTATGGGTTCTTTAGGCATTTTTTGTCCCTGTGGATTATTTCTGAAGAATGGTGGCTTAGCTCCCTTCTTCCTCTGGTCCATATTGAATTTATTTTTTTCTTCCCAAGCCTTTTCGAAAGATGGCCTTGTTTTTTTTCTGATCATATAGGCATTTAGCTCACCTTATGCTCTCTTCCAATGTATTGGGTTGATCATACTATATTTTTTCACTGATGAATTATGGAAATCCACTCAAATACCTTTGAATTTTGACTATCTCATCCTTGATGAATGAGACATACTTCAGAAGTTCAAGAAACCTTCTCTCATATTCATCTATGGTCATACTTCCAAGCTTCAGTTCAAAGAACTCTTTCATTTTCTTGTCATGGTATCTCTTAGTCAAGTATTTCTTCTCAAAATACTTCTTGAATTCCCTCCAAGTAACACTTTTCTATTTAATGTGTTGCACCTACACAAGCTGATCCCACCACATGGATACCTTTCCTTTGAGTTGATAAATAACAATTCTACCCTCTACATGAGAAGAATAATTATGCAATTGAAAATACTTTCTCATGCCCAACAACCATGTTTCTACATCTTCATATTTCTTTTGCTCACCATCAAATGTAGGAGGTTTGATTTTGTTCATTTCTCCTCATAGCTCATCCACCCTAGACCTCTTATTCCTTTTGACAGGGATGGACTTGATATGCTACATGTTCTCTTATTAGAATGCCTTTGGGAATGATGGTGGTGTCTGCTAACACTTCTTGCATTTCTTTTCTCTTTCGAAGGCTTGTGACTTTCAGATTTGTTTGAGCCACTCTCCTTAACCAATTGGTTTTCTATTTTGTTCAAGCCCTCCAGTAACTTCATGTTGAAGTCATCTTGATGCTCCTTGGCTCTCATAAGCCTTTCATTATTAGCCTTATGTCTTTGGACATCCTTCTACAAATATTTAATGGTCTCTTCCATATTCATATTTTCATTCCTTTCTTCTCCATGTCCATTGGAGTTTGTTCCTTCAATCCCGAAATGGACATCCATCCCTCTGCTCTGATCTGGTTGACTGTAATTCTTCTGTGCCTCTTCCATTCCTATGGACTCTACACTAATATGATCTGATCTAGTTATTGTTAATTATGCAAAATGTGCATCCATCGAAACTTATCAGGTTAACAATTCATTAATTCATGAAAAATATGAACCATCTTGGTTCCATATATACATCATAATTATCTCTCTTGATTTCCTGGTGCTAGAACCATGAAAATTCTAGATAAGACCCAAGTCTTGAGAACATAGACACGTGGTGCCTTCATAGATACATCTGGACAAAAAGGCGGTTTGCCGAAACCACTTTAGCCAAGACGCGGTATCACGTGTTTCAAAATGTCAAACTACCACTCGTGGAATGGGCGACGGCTAATCAGATCACCCTGTTTCACTCGTTCGATACTTCATAGCTATATGACTTCAGCTGAACGTCGCCATATAACGAACTAAAAGCTAATCAGTTGACATGGATTAGCTGAGCATGGAAACCCAACTCACTTGTATGTATTCTATGTGTGCTTCATAATTTGGATTCTATAACAACCAATCCTCACGTATGGAGACATCAGTTTATCCATAAACGGAGAAATCTCCAAATTGCTCAACTTTCTACTCTCTGTAAAAGAATTTCAGTATTCAAAAACTGAGGTACATGGACAAGACTAAATATAGTGAGACCGATTATCTGGGTAACATGATAGACTTTCCTACAAATAAGGAGGAAAGGGCAGTCGCACATATACTAGCGACTAAGTTTCACAAATAACCTGCCACCGACTCTACATTGGAAGTCAGGTTGAATCTCATTATGAAGGATTTAGTCATCAACAAGATAGCTACTATGAAGAAAAGGAGCAAGCGGTAGAAGAAGGAAACCATACCTGAAACGACCAAAAGTGTTGGAGAGAATTAATCGGTCTGGTTGTATTCTTTAAAGGAGGAGATTGCTAAGCTAAAATGAATCCTCAACTAACATTAGGTAAATTTCAGTGAATTTTGGAACAGGGGGGTAGCACAGGTAAGGGACTCCAGAGATGATAGGCCTATTCTTAAATGGTCCTTTTACAATATGATAGCTGTTATTATTCCCTTTTTTTTTTTGTAATTTTGGGATTAATATGATTATATAAATACAGAAGTGGACTTTGGACTGTTTATTACAAGATTCTAATTGGTGGTGTTATGATTCTTGTTTTCTTTCATAGTATGTTTTTCTTGTAAGCTTATATTTCACTTCCATCTGTATAAATCAGAGGAATATAAAGCTTGGAATTCTTCCCTGAAATGCTCTCAGCTTAACAATTTAGATTATATTTATTTCTTCACAACCAACTATGAATTCATTTTAAATAATGCTTCGATGTGGTTGTGTATTTTTTTTTTCCTCTAATATCATGCAAATTTTTTATTAACTCAGACTCATCACCTTCCAACCGAATTCACGCGCACAAACAATTCAAACTATAAACCCATATTTATCGTGCATAGCAACACTAGAAGGTAAATCGTTCTTCCTTGCACCTATATCCCTTATACATTTCTTCTCTGTCATGCCAATATATTGCGTGCACTACTTTTGAGTTGTGCTCCAATATCCTTTGCTTACGGTTTTGGTATCGCACACTGATATTCCACATGTATTTCTCCCTATGCATTGCACCATGTCAAAGTTCAATATGCCTCATCGCACACAATAATCTGTGCACACCATTGTATACACTGTTGCGAGACAACTTATACTCATACTATGCATGCATCAACCAATGTCTCCTCTATGTTTTGCAATTCTGCGCACACCATGTGCACATTACTATGTGTGTGCTCACCATGCAATGCTAAATTGAGAGTGCGCATCTGCACACAATATTCTTCCATGCAGCACCACAATTTTCCGCTCACACCTGCACGCCAACATTTTCCATGGACACTCTGTGACTTGAAATTTGGTCACTTCAAAATTAATCTCTTGTGAATATTTGCTTCGACTGAACGTTTCTGGCCCATCCAGGCTCAGTGATGGAATTGAGGCTCTGATACCATACTGTAACATCCCTGACCTCACACCGGCTGGGAATGCCACTCCTCAGACACTTTACTTAGCTCTAAAACCATATTTGTAACCTTCCCAACCTTCGAAGGGCTAGGCTACACGAGGGAACACTTTCCTTCTCTCATTGTGGAACATACTGTAACATACCCAATATTCAACTAAGTTATGCACATTAATTTTCTCTTCAAACTGCATGCAATTATAACATATACATACGTGAACAAACAAACAATCATGTTCTGTAAATATACAATTTCATACTGAAATAACATTAAACACAGACATGCAACATATATAGGGAAATGTCCATAAACATTAAGATAGTTATAAAGAAAGAGTTGAATTTAATAGTTGATCAATTAGTTGTCTTTGCATCCTCGCCTACTTAGCAATTCTTGCCTCTCTGACCTAATTGTTATTTCCAATCTCTGCATCATCCATACGTTTTTTAAAATGAAAAATTTTGGAAGGCCATCCCTAACAATGAGAGCATTTGTGTTGTCATTCAAAATGAACCTCTTGAGCCTGGGGAGATTATATCTACATAAAAAAAATGAGATTCCTGAGGCCTTGAATCCTCTTGAGAGTTCATTTTCATTGAGTATTGTAGGCAACAAAGAAAAACATAAAGAAGAGTTGTTACAAAAGAAGGTGGTTAAAACCATCTCCATGAACATTAGGACACCTAGATATTCAACAAATGTTAAAATAAATGTCTGGGGTTCTGATAAAGAAGAGATGAGGTATGTCAACTTGCATGGTGGATTTCAAAATGTTTTTTCTTGGTTTAATGTGGTTCTTCATGTTTTTGATCCAGGTCTTGCTCAACGTACTATGAAACCAACTAGGTTAAAAAAAGGACTTGTTAACTCTACACTGAAAGAAACCTTTCGAAAGGAGTTGAGATATTTCTTAAGGACTAAAATGTTTTGCTTATTCCACCATGAATGGGTTTCCAATTGGGAAATTCCGTCGAATACCAATGATAAAATTAGAACCTGTGTTAGTCTTAGAACTTTCAGACAAACAATTATGAGAAGCCCTTTCCCTCCTCTCAGTATGGAAATATTTATGCAACAGATTGTAGAGCCACAGATGGAGCCCTTACTATGTCTCACAACTTCCTGCCTTTTGTCTTATTTGATGCAAGTACCACCCTTAAAATTCCTATACATGCGACTTTTAATGAATTATTTAGTCTCCATGCTTGTCTTGATGATTTAATCGTATGTGTCAAAGGGTTGATAATTACACCAAAATTTCAAGTTTTGGGTCATTTCCAGATTACCTTTGTCTTGGACACTGACTCAAAAATTTTAAAGGAATTATAGAGATAATGGTTTTCCTACAATGCTAACATTCCTCACTTGAAGTATTGTGAAGGACCAGCGTGAAAAGGCTCTAATGCTTATTTGATTTATGTATACTAGTAGCCTAGTTATGCTTTCTTTTGTGCTTCTTTTCTTTGCTTACAGTACTTTGAATTCTTCTTTCTAATTTAAGGTTTTTTTTTTCTTCCTTTTCAATTATGTATTTTATTGTAGATGTTTTAGCATCTGCACCTTTACTTTTTTCATGTTTTTACTTTTGATTATTTTGATTAGTTTGGTAAAATATGATGTTGGATCAATTCTGCCATAGTGACACTCATGTGAAGCATTGTTAGTCAATAACAATCAAGCTTACACAATTTTTATGATGTATCCTCTGAAGGGACCTTGAAATTGTTACACTTTTCAATGATGTCTTATAAACAATTGGCTCCCCCCCTGCTTCTTCTTTTCATTTCTTCATCTATTGTTATTTTAAGAGCAAAGTCTAAAATTTTTCCTCCTTAAGATTTTGAGAGTAGATTCTGGTCGAATGATTATGCATACAGTGGTAAAAATCCCTCATAAATAACACTTTTCATGAATTATTCCCAAATTCCTGGTCATCCTTCCATTAAATCTGCTTACTTCCACCTGTTGCATAATCATCCGAGTTATGTCTTCTTGGTCTGTTGTTTTGGTCCACGTAAACATGAGTCCTGAGTTCTAAATCTGTTAAAAAAAAGTTTCCCTATGGAGTCGCCAATTTGTTGACGATTGAAAACGTCAACGAAGTTTCTCTCGCAAAGTATTGCTAAAGCCTATTATTATAAAAGCTAAATAATACTAGTAGGTGGGACCCCCTTGAACTATTGGGAAGTAGATATGTTCATTTTTTATGATGAGATGATGTGCGACACATGGTTGATGAAGATCATGTTGTTATTGGTGATAAATTGAGCTTATGAAAGGTTGATTCCTTATGTTATTACAACCTATAATATTCATTAATGTCATTGTTGTTTGTTCTTATTGCACCTGCATAAAAACATGTTAGTGAAATTACATGAAAGACAAGATTGAGAGAGGTAAAATAAATGCAAAGAAAAGGAACCTAATGTTGCAAATACCAAATACGAACAATTTGGAAGGAGATGAGAAACAATTGCAAAAGAATATTTTAAAGCTATCCTACATACTATACTACATGCATAAAAGACTTAACAACTATTGTTAAATCCTAGCAACTGAAATGCTATGGAATTGTGATTGAATTGTATGGTAAATATGCATATGGTGAAATGTTAGTGGTGCATATTGGCAGGTTAATAGTGGTAATGGTTATGCTATTTTGTTTGACTTATATGGTGTGAAATGGAATATGGTGATCGTGCTACTGGATTTTAATGTGGTGATGGTTTCGATACATGTTTGATTAATCATGTTAATGTAGACTTTATTGGCATGTACTATTGAGTTAATGAGATATGGGTGGAGGGGATGTGCATTTACTGCATGTCACCTTTACTCTTCTTGTTGGTCGCCACCCTAGTCAGGCTATAGTTCAATCTTGTTTTTGTGTTTATGCTCCGAAATTTTAGCAGGAAGGAACCGTTGGACCAACTCTCATTTTAAGGAATTCGATTAATAGGTATGTCCTTTTTTTGGCCATTCTTGACTTCTCTCTAGTTATAAAATGATTAATGGCTCATGTGTATGGGCTTGTGTTTTTCCTAAGCATTGAAACTGTGTGAAATTTTGGTTCTTGAATGAAGAGTGGATGGTTCTTCCAGTAATTTTTTTTGAATTCGTAGAGGTTATTGGTCTTCATAGTGATAGCTCTTTGTCACCACTACTGGATTAGTTGAAGGTTTTTGTTGTTCGTTTTCTTGGTTGGTCATCCCCACACGTGCGCATCACTTGTCGGGTCTCTATTTTTTATGGGTTTAATGGTTGAAAACATCCTTCATCACTGTGTTTTGTTCATTTGGTAAATGGTTGATTTTGTCACAAGGCCACAAAATGGGATCTCCTTTCCTTACTTGTCCTTGTCATCACCTCAGTGTTGTGGTTGTTTTAAGAGCCATAATGGCTAGACCCTAAGCATGTTAAGCATCACTATTAGTAAGGTTAGAGACTCGCTCTTATGTGGTAGCCCTCTCACCTCGGGACTTATTATCTATTCATGAATAATTCGTGGTTCCCTCTGTCTATGCACTGTTGGTATCAGGTTTTTTCACTATTGAAGAAAGTGATCTCTAGATTTCCTGTGTTAGTCACACTGTGAACCTTTAAATCCACAGGTTCGAGGGCTGACATGGAACACCAGCCTGGCCTACTGGGTTTACCTCTTGATTGTTGGATTGTTATATATTTCCTACCATTTTGAGTAAAGACCCATCCAATTGGCTACATGACAGTCGTGTTTGTTTGGAATTTAGTTATTGCCTCTGTATAATGATGGTAAACCCTGTTTGTTATTGGCACAACTCAAGTTACATAGTCGCTCAACTTGTGTTTAATAACTCAGTATTTTTTAATCGAAAGGGACGCTGCCCCAATTTGAATGGATGTGTGGTTATGTGTGGTTCTCACATATTTCTAGGTCAATTGATTTTACGACAATGATGGATTGGTCGGTTGATACACAGTCACTGGTATTTTTCACTAAGGGTTATTTGGATGTTTAGCTAGCATTGGTTACAAATGCTTGACATTGTTCACGCATATTGTGTTGTGTATATGGTGGCCTTGCACAATGAAGAAATGGTCATGGTAAATGTATTTTTATTTGGGTACCGGATGGTTATTGAATCAGATGACCGTAGAAATTTTATCCATTATATCCTTATGATTATTCGATTATATAATTTTGAGTCTACACAACATAGTTGATTATAGTTGGACTAAATCAGAGTCATACTGTGTTAGTAATGATTCAGCACGATGGATTTATTAATCTGACTGTGTGTTTTATTTTTTAAATGGAGATATTGCATTGTAGTGTTTGATGACTACGCACTATGTATAATATCGATATCTTGGTTTCTCACACTCAAGGATACCCAGAGAGTTTTGAACATGTTTTGTTGCAATCAATCATTTGTTAAGAATGTTGTTGATACCTAGTCATGTTGAATGGATGGTCTAGCTTTCAAAATTACATGGAAATTGGCTTGCACAGAGATTGAGCTACACTTGCATGTTTGAATTATTTGGCACGTAGCTTGTTTTGGAATGGTGACTGTTGACTGTAAATGGTCAGTTCGAGTTCTAGCAATTTAATTTTGATTCTAGTTACTGACTATATATTTTTAATGAATATCATTGCATTTAAATGATAAGACCGATTTCAGGATAGTGATTTCATTGTTTATTTGAAAACATGATCTTTAAAGTATTATTATGATTGAAGAGATGCATGAGCAATGGTTGATTTTGATAGTTTGCAGATTGGAAATGGGTACTATTCGTAAATTGTCATAAAATGCAAGTATGTGAATGAAGGGAACAAAATCTCTTACAAATTGTGTGGAGTACATACTGTCTTGTGATGGAACGATGTTGGATATTGATTAATGAACAATGAACTAGTTAGATGCATAGTAATTATTATTTGGTCAAATGGTTGCTGGTTGATTGCATCTCCTTCCGCAAAATGTTATGGATCACTTAATTAATTTCATGAACAATAATCATTCTTATTCCTTTCCATTATTTCATTTTCCGCTAATTACAAACCTCGTCACCTCCCATATTTCTTTTTCACTCCCTGTTTGGAGATTAATTACAGTCAAAAGAATTTATGTGTTAAAGTGGTAGTGTCATGTGTGGATTGCAATGAGGTTTTATTGGTTTGATTACAGTTGATTTTTGTTATCATAAAATAATGACCATGTCTTCTCCCCTTTCATTATATCACATATTTTCTCAATACAAACCCCTCATGTATCCCAGAACCCTTTTTTTCACTCCCCTTCTCATTAATTAATAGTAAAACAATTTGTATGGATTGGATTGCATGAGCCTGATACTTTCTGAGCCAAATCTATTTCATATTTTTAAGAGTTGTCACGCATGGTATTTAAAAGACTATTTGCTAATCGATAACACATGCAAGATGAGTTTTTTCAGTCAAGGAAGTCGTGTCCGAGGAAATAGAGGTAGACATAACTAGAATCGACGCCCAAGAAGGCTCGGGTTCTCTATACATTTTGACACTGATTCAAAAGAGCTTGGAAAAATGTTTCATGCCAGATTATTTGATTGGATTGGGTAGGGAATAGTCCGACCTAGGCCTGTAAGGCCTCTTTTCCAAGCCCCACAAGCCCCCAGTCTCCATGTACATCCTCATGTCTCCTTACAACCTAAGGTCCTTGAAAATCATGGATGGCAGTAGATTATCCACCCGACAGTCTCCCAACATTGTGGCTGGCTCAACATGTTCTTTCCTGCTCCTCCACCTTTGAACACGATTTTCCAAGCTTCCCCTAATCACTCGCCAGTGAAATCCTCCCATGTTATCAAGATATTGAAGACTGAAGCCCACCATGCACTTGATAAAGGAAAAGCCACTACTTCCCCTTCCTAACCCTCCAATGACTTTGATAAATCTGTGTCTTCCTAGATGCATTTGAGGGATGATTTTTCCCATGTGATTAGTGAGATTAAGCCTAAAGGCTCTACACAGCCAAAGGTAAATTCAGGAAAATCAGGAGGTGACAGCAACAACCAAGGAAGGGTTGCATCAGAGAATGGGAAATATGGATTTTGAGTTTTATGTTATCTATTATTTTATGATAGTTGAATTCATGGATATTTGGACAACATGTTTTATTTTGGATATATGAGTATTATTTTTTCAAATAATTTCAAATTTCATGAGCTAAAATTGCCAAAAGTAAATTTGTTGATGGGAGACACAAGGAGGTATGTTTTTTTTTTAACTAATGGTTATGTTATGATTGTTATGATTGTTATGAACTAAAGGGAGTCACAAGGGGTCCCACCTACTAGTTATTATTTATTTATGACCCTTATTATAATTATTACTTTCCCCCCTAACTAAAGTTAGTTGAGCTTTCAACCAATTGTAAGTTGTTAAAATCAAAAGGAAGGGGAGGAATAAGAGGAGGATAGAAACAGAAGCATGCTAAGGTTTTCTCTTTGATTTTATGTTGAGATAGTTTAGTTTTCATTCATTCATATATTCATCATAGCCTAATTCTTATTGTGATAGAAGGGTCTTGTTGTAGACAACAATATTCAGGGTTGAATCAAATCATTCAGACACTTTTTTTTCTAGAGGTGTAGATCTATCTTTGATAACCTGTGTAGACTTGTCTGTTTGTGAATTAATTTTCATGACTGATAAAGGCTATTGTGTAGAGTCGAGTGGGAAACAATCTGTGGCAAGATGATCCATCTTTTAGAGTTTAGTTTTGGTTTTTTGTCAGATGTCCTTTTGTAAGTTTCCTCAGGGATGTCTAAGTATGACTTTGGTCGAAGATATCTGTATGATATTTTGTAAAGAAAATGACTCTTTGGTGAATTGGAATGAAATAAAGGATTTTTTTTATGTCTCATATGTCTTGACTATAACCTTGGTTTTTTTACTTATGTTCTTACATTTATATCAGCAACTGTCATATTCAGAAAATTACATAAAAAGTGAATTTCCAGCAAGCTTTTTGTTGATAAAAGACTAGCCTAGGCACTCATAATTAATACTTATGAGTTAGGATGTTATTTTTGTTGGCTATAAACATAGGGTGATATTCCCGTGTACTTTCCTTTAGCCAAGTAAATTATGAAAATGCTTGAGTAAGATCAATTCATATCTTTTCCTCAACACCTCTCGCAACATTTTCAGGGTGATTTTTAGTCATCCCTTGGGAGTTGAGATGCAAATACTTTTCGGTATGTAGACTTGTTCTATGAGGAATTTTAACCACCTTCATCCTCAATTTTATATGAACACCAGGATGTGTTCATCTTATAGGAATGAAAGCCTCACTCTACAAAGAGAAAGTATTTTCATCTTGGGAATTCTTACAAGGATTTGTAGATGAAGAGGCAACATTTTGTTGGAATACTAAGAGGGGGGTGAATTAGTATTAGTACAATTAGTACGTTTAATAAAAATATAAAATATATAATGAATATTATGAGCATTCAATATATATTCAACACCATAAACATCACATAAACACAAAACACCAAAATTTTACATGGAAACCCAATACGGGAAAAAACCACATAATGATTTTCTTATTCATCAAAGAGTACATTCATTGGAAGAACCAACCTCCTATTTCTCCAACTACAACTAGAAGGAGGCTCCAACCCCCTATTCATAGGATGCAACCTAAAGGAAGCTCCAAATCCCTAATTTTTCGACTCCAACCAGAAGGAGGATACAACCCCCTTTCCTTGCCCTGTCCAACCACACTGAAATATAGATGTAGACCAATATGTCACTACCTATGTCACTGATAACATATTTTTTTGTTGTCCTTGATATTCATGCTACTGGTATTGATATCAATATCTCATAAATACTTCAACCACACACACCTCATACCAATATCCACAAGAGAATTCTCCAAATCAATTTCTTATGAATCACTAAGACATACTTGTTCCTGATTTCTTCAGAATACTCACCCTAACACACAAAAGAATACATACATTTAATCTTGTAGCTGAACCAAGTTTTATATCCCCGATATTCATAGTGTTCCTCACAGGTCCATGACTATGTGTATTGTCTACTTGAGGGTATATGTGCTTTTCCCAAATGTACGTCGTAGATGTCTGTTATTTTCCTCCTAATGCCCACAGATATACTCAAGGAATCATTGTATGAAACCCCTTCTCCAGATTCTTGGCTCCTGCAAACGTATTACTTCACCACACTTCTATGTCTTCGACTCACTGCCTCAGATATCCAACTTGTATTCTCAGAAGTGAATACATAGAAGTGATTTGCAATTGACTCTTCTCTATGTTTTAAAGGGAAATTTCTTAATGACATGCAACTGCCATGTAACTCATGATGACATGAAACTCACATGCAAATTGTTATCTTCTTTTTACTTCCACTTTACTTCGACATGCAACTTTGTTCAAAGGTTGACATCAATGACAACCAAACTTTCAATATCTAAATTTTTGACAATTAATCTTTTTCGATAATTAATTAATGACATGCAATGATTAAGTATCCCTACAATAATTAATTAGTCTTTTTTAGATAATTAATTAATCCTTGCTATAATTAATCTTTCAACAATTATTTAATCTTTCAACATGTTTTTCTTTCTCTATACCTCAACATGTCCCTTACCTCATTTCTTCTTCTCAAGGAAATCGTAGGGTCTTCTTTGGATCTCTCATATCTTCTCAGTCTTCAGGAAGCAACGATCATAACGGGGATGAAGTTGAGCCATCGTCTACATATGTTATCCCTCTTCAAATATAGATTGATAAAGCTTGTGGCTATCCTTTCAGGAAGGATTTCCTAGATGATCATAATTGTGGCTACTCTTTTCAGAAATATTTCTGCCCTACCACCCATTTCCATGAGTTTCATTTCATTATTAATTATATGTCTATTTATGCTCATAATTATTATGTTCTCAACTTATATTTGTTGTATTGAATGATTAAGAACATGAGGAGATACCTTGATGATATGATGAACATATGGTTTCATGTTTTATGACTTCACCTAACATTACCTATCACCTGATCTTTAGGGTCCCAAGGCCCCAAGTAAGTAGGTAGGTCATCTTGATTTGTTGTGTTTGCATATTGATTTCTCGTGACAGTTTAGTTTCATTTCATCTTTGATTTTCATTTTTCTCTACTTGCATTATTGATTTACATGTTTCTCTTTTCATCATATATATGAAAAATAAAAAGAAATATTTTCTCAATTAGTTGTCATTTTTGTCTTTTGTTTATATGGACAAAGGATGAGTGAGCCATCCTACACTTAACAACTTGTTGTTTCAGTGTGTGTAGGAACATGTCTATCTAGATATGTTGTGGTTCTAATGCACTCTATAGTGAGTACATGTCCCCAAGTAGGAGCAATATGTTATCCCAAAATTTTAGGGATAACTAAGGAGATGATGTCTAGAGGCCCTCAGGTTTCATACATGGAGTACCAAGAGACAACTTGACCAACAATGTTCACTTGCACAAATAGAGACCCCCTTCACCACCATAGTTCCAGGATCATCATGACGGTATCCACCACATTAGTTGGATTCTAGAAGACATTGGGTCTTGATACATGAGGTATAACCGAGGTATTATAGTTATTGTCATTTCAATATCTAAGGCATTTGAGTTTCTTTCATTTTAAACTTCTTTGAATTAGGTAATGTTTGCATGGCCATTATGCTCTTTTCCATGTTTCACTTTGGTGGTTGACATTGCGCCCTAGAAAGTGGGTCACCTTTGGGGATGGGTTTGATATTGGGAGGTCCTCTTGATGATTCATCATTCCATTCCTGACCATACTTGTCACTTTCCACACTTCATCCCCTCATCTCTTTACGTTTTGGGATTTTTAGGTGTACTGACCCAAGAAGGGATTGTTCCTCATTTCATGGGAAGAAGGGGTTGAAGGAACATATGATTATAGATGGGAAAATATAAAATAAAATAATGAAGCTCCTATATTCTCTCCCATGGATCCTGAGGACAATGAAATTTCTCTCATAAGAAACTGATGGGACCCGTAAAAAAAATAATTCGTACAAAATTCCAACCCAGGTAGAGCATGCGTGAGCACTGTTTTTTATGCTTAGGTAGAGGCCCCACACATAACCTCAACTCGGGGAAGAATGATGTGAGCAATGTAGAGTCAATGTATGTACCTTTTTTCATGCTTAGGTAGAAGCCCCACCTTGTATTCAACTTGGAAACATCTTTAAAAAATAACAAAAGGTAATAAATGGGCTTGGAAAAAGGTTGCATTGAAAAGAAAGGTGTAACACACCCTCTACAAAGGCACCCATAAATGAGACACTATGATCCCTTGTATGTAATGAAACCCATTCCCAAGATTATTTCCCATTAGATATGGGTCCACTTGGGAAACACTCCTAAACTTGAGGTATGATTCACCCAATAGGTCGCTTTGTCAACCCTCCCATATCTGAACTTTCCAAATTGCATAGGGTCTTTGAGCACTTGTTAATTTTGATGAGTTGGTTTGGATGTACTTTCTTATATGGATATTTTATTGATTTGATTTACTTATCATGATGCATTTGACTTGATATCATTGGAGGGAATATTCATTGTCTTTGCAGGACCTAGTTGGTGGACAGATTTGGAAGAACAACCCTAGATTGGGATTCCTTGGGGCTTGAAGCCTACAGGTTAGATACAATGTACCATACATTGCATGGTGTTTCTATCCATTTTAGGAATGGGTAAAAACCATGTAGGACCTAAACCATCCCTTAGCCATCCCAACAATTTAAAGAGGATCCAAAACGTCACACTGAGAGGGCTTGGCGTCATGCATGGGTTAGGGATTTGGTGGTGATGGGAAACATGGCATGATTTTGAAAAAATACACCTTGATCATGGAAGAGAGGCTTGGAATAAGGACATTTGGTGTTTGGAGGCCTTATCCCATTCATATTCAACCCAATGATTGTCTTCCAAGGGTCAAAAAGTTTCCCTAGGAGGGTGACGTCTTACTTTTAGGGTTTATTTCATGTGCAAATTATGAATTAAATATTATTATTATGTAAAAGGGGGAAAGTAAGGGTTGTTGACCCCTTAATTTGTGTTTTACACTAAAATTAAGTTGACAAACACTTGTAGGAGGATTTGTATAAATAAGAATCATTTCATTTCATTTTTATCATAGCTCTCACTTGAGCGAAGACTTTCTTGGCTGAAATTTGTGCCCTACATGGTAGTTTTTACATGTATCTCTTGTCACTTTATCTTATAATGGTTTTTATTTGGCTATTAGATGGATGTATGATGCACCATCTCTAGTGGATGTTTATTTCTTTCTCTATAGTGGATTTTCTTGGTTAAAAAGAGGTTTATCTTGTTAATGCTTGGACTAGGCACATAATCTTTGTTGCTATTTCTTCTTTTCTTCATTTCAAGGTTAATTTGCTTAACATTTTTGGGAGTATTAGTGCATACAACCCCACTAAGTCCATTATATTTTTCTTTAAATACTTTGTTTCATAAGGAATTCCTAAGAGGAGTAAAAGGGTTTACTCCTAGGGTTTTTCCTAGTGTAATGACCATGCTAAATTAAATCCAAAATGTAATACAATTAACATATATTTCCCTAACATACGTAAATTATTCATTCACAATCTACAAGCATAAATATTTTGCAGAAATTCAAATCTATCTACATCATGAAAATAACTTAACATAATAAAATTTAATTTACCTCTTCCTAATGCTAATTTCTCTATCGAGCCAGTTGTCCAGCCTGCTGCTTTGTTGTTTCCTGATGCACTGTCTGACTCTGCCCAAACTGACTAACCTCCCAGCTAGCTAGGAGCATCCTTTCCGGCTCCCTAGCTCTAGGAAACTGAAAGGAATACTGGCCCTCGTGCCCAAAACCCCCAGCAACTCGGTGCCCCCTGCAATGATTCTCAAAAACCACAAAATCAAACTCCCAACACCAAAAAAATAATCCAGCCAGATATACAGTCTTCTCCCCCTCCAATAATTCCTCCTCCTCAAAGAAAAATCATGATCCCCCTTCCATAGGACTCTTCCCCATCATATCTTCCCCTTTCACCAACTCTCTTCCCCCTCATTAATTTCCCTCCTTTATTACCTTATCCCTTTATTTATTATCTTATCCCCATATTTATTATCTTATCCCCTCCATTTAATGTTTCTTATTCCCTTATTTAATGTTTCTTTCCCCCACGTATACGTAAGTCTTTAATAAATTAAATTATTAATCCCTTTAATTCTTTACTCGCATAATTAATGAGTCAATTAATAATTAATTAATCATTGACTGATATGAACAAGTAATTAATAATAATTAATTAGTTAATATTATTTAAAAAATAATTATTGTTTAGCTAACATTTTAGGACAGTTAGATTATCAAATTAATTATAATTAATAATCCTATACATCTATTTAAGTAGGGTCATTACATACACCCACCCTTCAGGAAACTTCATCCCGAAGTTAAGGTATCTCATGGTACAAAGAAAAAGAAACATGGTTCACACATCAACAACAATTAACCGACATTATTAGTAAGTAAGTCAAGAAAACTCATACATAGTAGTGTCCATGTACAAGAAATGCATGTGTAGCTAGTACATACAAGTCTCGTGCATGTACTAAGAATCAATAACTATCACCCTTTAGTAATTTATGTATGCATCCAATCCAATCAACAAGATTAGTCTTTTATAAAAGACAACAAACCAATCAATTGTTTGAGAAATCCTTTAATTATAATTATCTGGTTCAACAATTTTATTTAGACAACTGTGGTTTAGTTACGTAATTATGAATATTCATATATACACATTTTCTTTTTAGAAGGGAAAACATTAAATTTCACCATCATACAAAT
>JZKD02S1671985.1:1184584-1194618 GCA_000966675.3 Picea glauca
TTCTTTACTCGCATAATTAATGAGTCAATTAACAATTAATTAATCATTGACTCATAAGAAAAAGTAATTAATAATAATTAATTAGTTAATATTATTTAAGAAATAATTATTGTTTAGCTAACATTTTAGGACAGTCAGATTATCAAAATAATTATAATTAATAATCCTATACATCTATTTAAGTAGGGTCATTACACCTAGCTACCTTAGTTTTCCTTAGGGATTAAAAGGAATTACACCCCCAAGGAAGTAGCTCAATTAGATATTTAATTTTTGAGACTCCACAACCCAACAGTTAATGTTACGAGGAAAATCTCTCTATGGATAAGGGTAAACCACAATAGCAGAAATGACTGCATAAATCAACTCTAATATCAAGTATTCTATATAAACAAATATTCTAGAAAGAAAATATAAAAGGCCTATCTCGTCTAGACATTCGATCAAGTCCACCATTGAGCACTTGACCCAAAGAAATACACCTACAACTAGTCCTCAAAAACCAAGAAATGAAAGCATATGGTGATAATATATAATGTTAGCACATTCAATAGAATAATCCATCAACATTCATAACAAATATGCCCATGGAATAATAATTCAAATATTTGCAAGATATTAATTGGATGAGAAAAGAGTATTTCTATTAAAATGTAACCAATAGAATTGAATGAATTACAAAATTCTGTATCGGCATGATTCAGAACCGAGAAACTAAGTTCCTTCCAATTGGGCCTCCACCACTTCAATCCTCCACCAAAGGAAAGCCCATGTAAGAGAGACAATGAGGTTCTTGATCATGTACGGAAGAGCTTGGGGGTTGAACAATGTGTTAATAATTAAAGGACAAAGGGATGCAGACTCAATGTGAAGTGAATAATTTCTCTAGAGTAACTTTTCTCTCAAAGTCGAATTGTTATCCTCTTTTCAATAGCTCAGATTTGGCCCATTTATAGAATGCAAGTGGAACTAAAGGGCTTATTCAAAATGCTTCTAGTATATGGAAGGCCAAGGATCATGGATCTCATGACCTAACATGAAACCTGACACCATTTTTTAATTTTGTGCACAAATCCTGATGTATGCAGGTTGTAGTGGTGCAACCTGCATATACGCATGTTTTAATATAGGCAGGGTGTGTATATGTGGAAAAATCATGTTTTTATCTCTAGAATTTGCAAAAGGGGACTTGAAGTCTGCATAGGGAAATGGAAAAAGGCCCTATGTGCAATTTTTCATAGGGTGAGGAAAATCTTGGTATAACAGATACCCCTTAATGTGTGAGGTTAGAGGAGTATCTACGATGGCTGAAATACATTATAAAACCTAGAAGTGGAGTAATGGGGACCCATCTGGAAGAACTATTTGCTCATTACAATCTACACTGACTTTGCGTACATCACTGCCAATTTGAATTACACTGCAAACCATGTGAAAATATACCAAATAGCTATCCATGGCCATGAATAGGCAATACAAAGGTGGTTACATGCCAAAGGCTATCATAGTCACGAATAAGGCCTAGTAAAACCAGTCTCAAAATCAATATGAATATATCTATATACAATATATTACAATCTCATCTCCCATGACCACTGAAGTCACATAGGTACTGGTTCAATGAAAGGTAGAACTAGCTCAAGAAAGTTGCAACTATAAACTGATGTCTTCAAGTATTCTACACAATCCGCTAAAGGTGAAAGTTTGTTGGAAGGTTTACAGTTGGGAGTAAGCTTGTCATTGATGGCAAGAACAATGATGGAAAATATCAGCGATGGAAAAGAATAGCGATGGCAAGAACAACGAAATCCTGAAGGTGGATGAAATCATGAAGCAGTGAAATCATGAGAAGATCTGGGTCGTAGGATCTGGGGTATCTACAAAGGCTCAATAGCCATTAGATATGGTGAAGCTACAAGGAGGATAAGTCTAAGAGTCATCCAAATCCCCAAAACTTTGAAGGAATCCTGGCCATCCATCGAGGATAGTCATGGACCATTGATCCATAGGACATGTGGCAAAAGATCGTCATGTCATTGACTAGAAAGCCAAAGGAACGGGGTTCCCTAACCTCTCGATTTCACAATATGCGAAATCGCAAAACAATCTCAGCCATCAGATCGAGGTTTGATCTGGACCGTTGATCTAACTCCATCTCAGAGTTTCACGTATCGCGAATTGGAGTGACGAGAGCCTCCATCATAGGAATCGCGAGATGCAAACTCATGATAAGATCTAGACTGTCAGATCACCAAGGGTTCTGGACCATTGATCTAAGTTCCATCTCGGAGCTTCACCTATCATGACTTGGAGTGAGAAGAACCTCCATCTAAGGAACCACGAGATGTGAATTCACAATAAGATCTGGACCATTAGATCTATGGAGATTTCAACCATCAATTAGACTCGATGAAGTTTATAAACTCACAAAATATGAAGCACCTTTTTGGCACAGCTTGTGGTTCGTGAACATGTTCTTCATCCAATTTCCTCCAAATCATCAATCTCCTGCTTTGTACCTCATGTTGAATGATGACAAATGCCTTAATTCTCTCCTTTCAGCAGGTCTCTTTCCATCAACTTCAACTAATTTATTCTAGAGATGAGACCTAGAGTCCTATGAGTACCTAGAGGCTTGTCATCATTAGTGGCAAGTTCTCTCACCATCCATAGTTGGGATTACATAAATGTTTCCTGATTGATGGATTCTTCAAGTGCTCGAACCTGACTCCTTTATTCACACTTGTAAGAATGTACTTGGTGCCTTGATACATACTTTCATCATTGGTAGGTTGTCTCGTGTTTGTTAACGGTATACCTCAATGATTGGTAATCAAAAAATGTCCCATTGTGCTTGACCTCAACTCCTTTATTGACACGATGTAGACTTTGTTGGACAACTGAGAGGGGGGGTGAATTAGTTGTCACCGTGCTTAAACAATTATGCTTCTCTTAAAATATTTACAAGGCACTCAATGATGATCACAATAATGTAGGGAAATGAACAATGGCACATTCAGCATCAGTCACATATATGAGAAACAAAGAGACAGATATTTCCCAAGGAAACCCATACAGGATAAAAACCTCTTCTTCTTTATATGATAAGTATTATTTACATTCTTTACATTATCATACATTTGAGCACTAACTCATTGTGAGGCTACAACCTCTATTTTGCAAGATGCAACTTGTTGAGAGCACCAACTCTCTGTTTTTGTCTAGCACCCACTAGAAGGAAGCACCAACTCCCTGGTTTCTCTAGCACTAACTCCCTGTGTTCAAGCCCTCACTTGAACCTCTAAGGACACCAGTCCTCCCTAGCACCTCCCAACCACCCTGGGTTATGAATATGAAATATTGAAACCTATTACAGTGATATAGTGTTCAATAACAACTTACTAGTCTCATCATTGTTCTACAAGATTTTGCTACTCAGACTTACTCACTGTCTTCCAGCATGCATTCGTTGCCCATTCTGTTCTTCTGCTTTTTATGCTCTGTGAACCATGTCCATTTGCTGCACAATTCTTCTTCTATTATTTTCAGTTGTTGCACTCTGATCCTTCTTCATGCATGAATCACCTTCAACAACAACATCCACAACAATTCCAACAACAACAACAACCTCATCTCTTCTCTGTACCATGTATATCTAGCTTCTGTGCATCTTGTGCATGCAATATTCACCATTCCTATGCATGCTCATAACGCACCAATCTCGTCCACATCTCAAGTGATCTGCATGATCATCATTGCGACTCTTCAGCTTCTCTGGAAGTTCAACCCTTGTGTCTATCATCACTAGGTGTTATGCCGAGATTCCCTTTTCTCTCTCGCAGTTGTGACTCTTCGTCTTCTCTGTTACAGTCAAGCTCATCCTTTCTGTTTCAGTTACGAGCTCCAACCCTCATCTAGCTGTCAATTTTGTCCATGAATCGTCTTCATTCCACTCGCAGATTCCATGCAACACTTCCGCTGCTCTGGAAATCACACCAAAGTCTCTTCGCATCCTCTGGTAGAAACCATCAATGGTTTCTAGCAGTTACACTATGAGGATCAACATTAGCCCTTAGATCATGCTCATGTTCACCTCCATCGTTGGATTAACTCTGATGAGTTCTTGCATTATTTTCTTGTTTCTCACTTTCGCAATTCGAAGATTCTGCGATGAGACATCTTGAGTCGCCATGTCATGAGTTCTGAAACTCTGAAACAGAGTTTTTCTGCACTGGCTCCTTCCTTTATATGACCATGGCTATGACCAAGCACTTATGCATAAAGCACTTTTGCGATTTTTCATTTCGTGAATTTGGAGATGAGGCATCTCGACTCTACAAGTCGTGATCCCCGAAATGCCGAAAAGAAGCTTGTCTGCACGTATTCTTCTCTTCAACTCTTCGATGGTGTGACCACCGGCTGAGACCACACACTTATGCATAAAGCGCTTTCGCGATTTTGCATTTCATGAATCTGGAGATGAGGCATCTCAACTCTCCAAGTCGCGATCCCCAAAACCCCAAAATGGAGCTTATCTGAACTAACTCCTTCCTTTCTCATGACCATAGGCTGTGCTGAAAAGGCACTTCATATTTTGTGAGTTTATAAACTTCATCGATTCTGATCAACGGTTGAAATCTCCATAGATCCAATGGTCCATATCTTATCATGAATTCGCATCTCATAGTTCCTTAGATGGAGGTTCTTGTCACTCCAAGTCACAATAGGTGAAGCTCTGAGATGGAGCTTAGATCAATGGTCCAGAACCCTTGGTGATCCAATGGTCCAAATATTATCATGAGTTCACATCTTGCGATTCCTATGATGAAGGTTCTCATCACTCCAAGTCACGATACAGGAAACTCCAATATGGAGTCGGATCAATGGTCCAGATCAAACCTCGATCTATTGGCTGAGATTATTTCACGATTTTGAATATCGCGAAATTGGGAGGTTAGGGAACCCCCTTCCTTTGACTTTCCAGTCAGTGACATGACAATCTTTTGCCACATGTCCTATGTATCAATGGTCCATGACTGTCCCCGATGGACGGCCAGGATTTGTTCACAGTTTTGGGGAGTTCGATGACTCTTGGACTTATCCACCTTGTAGCTTCACCATATCTAATGACTATTGAGCCTTCATAAAAACCACAGATCCTACAGCCCAGATCTTCTCACAATTTCGCCATGTCACAATTTCGATGCTTCATGATTTCGTCCACCTTCATGATTTCCCTGCTTCATGATTTCGTCCACCTTGCAATTTCATCACTTCGCGATTTCACTGTTCTTGCCATCGTTGTTCTTTGCCATCACTAATATTTTCCATCGTTGTTCTTACCATCAATGATAAGCTTACTCCCAACTGTAAACCTTCCAACATACCCAAGGTTTGCTTATTGAGATGAGCAATTAAATATATATCTACAAGTCGCGAAAACTACTTCATGTTGATTATCAATGATTACTCCAGACTTACATGGGTTGCCTTTCTCAAAGAAAAAGCTAAAGCATTTGAGAAGTTTAAAATATTTGAGGCTTTAACATAGACTCAAACAAGAAAAAGGTTAAAGGTAGTAAGATCAGATTGGGGAGGAGAGTTTATGTCAAGAGACTTCAAGGAATTTTATGATGAACATGGGATCAAGAGAGAATACACAATGCCAAGAACTCCACAACAAAATGGAGTTGTTGAGAGGCAAAACAGAACAGTGCAAGAAATGGCCAGGTCAATGATGAATGAGAAGAACATTGGTCAAACCTACTGGGTAGAAGCAATACACATAGCAGTCCATGTTCTTAACAAAGCCCACCTCAAACCACAAAGTGACAAGACACCTTATGAATTATGGTTTGGAAGACCTGCCTCAATCAAACACTTCAGAGTCTTTGGGAGTAAATGCTACATAAAGACTAATGATGAGAACCTCGACAAATATGATGACAGGGATAATGAAGGTATCTTCTTAGGGTATGCTAAAAACAGTAAAGGATATAGATGTTATAATAAGAGGCTACATAAAATGGTTGACTGTATTGATGTAAAAATTAATGAAGGAATCCCAGCAAGAGAGGTATCCAGTAATGAGTCTTCTACAGAAGACATAGCTAAAGTTGAAGATGAATAGGCCCAAGAATCAAAAAATCAAGACTCTGAATTAGATGAAGACTCAAGCACTCAGACAGACTCAAATCAACAATCAACTACAAATTCCTCCTCCAAAATCATTCAAAAGAATCATCCCGCAAGTCAGATAATTGGAGAAAAAGACAAAGGTGTACAAACCAGGAGAAATCTAATCAAAACCACCAAACAATCTCATATATCTCTCATATCCATGCTGAAACCCAAGAATTTCAATGAATCCAGCAAATATGATCACTGGGTTAAAGCAATGAATGATGAACTTGATCAGATTGAGAAAAACAATACATGGGAGATGGTTCAAAGACCTGAAGGTAAAAACATCATTGGCTCCAAATGGATCTTTAAGAATAAGTTGAATGAGCAAGGACAAGTTATCAGGAACAAAACAAGGTTAGTCTGTAAATGCTATGCTCAGATAGAAGGACTAGATTTTGGTGAAACATTTTCACCCGTAGCAAGATTATAAGCTATCAAAATATTTCTTTCCTATGCTTGTCATAAAAGGTTTAAATTATACCAAATGGATGTCAAGTCAACCTTTCTAAATGGAGATTTAAGTGAAGAAGTCTATATGGAACAACCAGAGGGTTTCAAACTGTCTGATAACCCTGACATAGTATGCAAGATGAAGAAAGATTTATATAGTTTAAAACATGCGCCTCAAGCCTGGTATCATAGACTAGATATGTATCTCAAAGACAAAGGGTTCAAGAGAGGAACAACTGACATCAATCTGTATATTAAAAAAGAGGATAATAATTTTCTCATCATACTGGTCTATGTAGATGACATCATCTTTGGATGTAATAAGGATTCATTGGTACAATGGTTTGCTTCTTCCATGTAGTCTGAATTTGAAATGTCTATGATAGGAGAACTGTCATTTTTTCTTGGTCTGCAAATTACTCAGAGGCACGAAGGGATGTTGATTTCTCAAGAAAAATATCTAAGAGAAATGCTGAAGAGGTTTCAAATGGAGGAATCTAAACCTGTAGGTACACCTATGGTAACTGGATATAAATTAAGCAAGGATGATGATTCACTTGATGTTGATCAAATCTCATATCGATCAATGATAGGAAGCCTACTGTACATCACAACATCTCACCCAGACATAATGCATGTTGTAGGAATGGTAGGAAGATATCAGGCTGCACCTAAACAGAGTCATTTGCAAGCTGCCAAAAGGATATTCAGGTATTTGAAAGAAAAAATGACTTATGGTTTGTGGTATCCCAGAAATCAAAATCTTCAGTTGACTGCTTATTCAGATGTAGATTGGGCAAACTATGTTGACGAAAGAAAAAGCACCAGTGGAGGAGCATTCTTCCTAGGTGACTCCTTAGTAGCCTGACTTAGTAAAAAGCAAGGTTCCATTTCTTTATCAACCACATAGGCAGAGTACATTGCTGCTGCTACCTGTTGTACTTAGGTATTATGGATAATTTAGACACTTGCAGATTTGGAGGTAAAATACACTGCACTGATCCCAATTCATTGTAATAACACTAGTGCCATCAGTGTGTCTAAAAATCATGTATTCCACTCCAAGACCAAGCATAGTCCCATAAAATATCATTTTCTGAGAGACCAGGTCACCAATCAGATTATTCAGGTCAATTACATTCCCACTACAGAACAAATTGCAGACATCTTTACTAAACCTCTAGCAAAGACACCATTTGAATATCTCAGACAGAAGTTGGGTGTCATCCTGTCTCACATCTAAGAGTGTCCATCCTATTAGGGGGAGTCCTGTATTGGTTGCATATCTGATACCTCCTAAAATTAATGAAACAACTCAGGGGGAGCGTGTTTTCTTTGACATTGATGTCAAAGGGGGTGAAAAGAACAGGGGTGCCTTTGTTTCCATCAATGCCAAAGGGGGATATTGTTGGAAGGTTTACAGTTGGGAGTAAGCTTGTCATTGATGGAAATAACAGTGAAATCATGAAGTGGAGAAATCGCGATAATATTTGGGCCGTAGGATCTGGGGTATCTATGAAGGCTCAATAGTCGTTAGATATGGTGAAGATGCAAGGAAGATAAGTCCAAGAGTCACCCAACTCCAAAAAACTGTGAAGGAATCCTGGCCATCCATCGGGGACAGTCTTGGACCGTTGATCCATAGGACACATGGTGAAATATCATCATGTCATTGACTGGAAAGTCAAAGGAACCGGGTTCCCTAACCTCTCGATTTTGCAATATGAGAAATCATGAAACAATCTCATCCATCAGATCGAGATTTCATCTGGACTGTTGATCCAACTCCATCTCAGAGTTTTGTGTATCGCAACTTGGAGTGATGAGAACCTCCATCATAGGAATCACAAGATGCGAACTCACAATAAGATCTGGACCGTGAGATCACCAAGGGTTCTAGACCATTGATCTAAGCTCCATCTCGGAACTTCGCCTATCGCGACTTGGACTGACAAGAACCTCCATCTAAAGAACCATGAGATGTGAATTCATGATAAGATATGGACTATCGGATCTATGGATATTTCAACCGTTGATCAGACTCGATGAAGTTTATAAACTCACAAAATATGAAGCACATTTTTGGCACAGCCTGTGGTCACTCCCAGTGGTCACGAGAAGGGAAGGAGTCAGTTCAGATAAGCTCCATTTCAGGGTTTCAGGGATCACAACTTCGAGAGTCAAGAAGCCTCATCTCCAGATTCATGAAATGCGAAATCGCAAAAGCGCTTTATGCATAAGCATGTGGTCTCAGTCGATGGTCACACCATCTAAGAGATGAAGAGAAAAATACGTGCAAACAAGCTTCTTTTCAGCATTTCGGGGATCGTGACTTGGAGAGTCGAGATGCCTCATCTCTAAATTCATGAAATGAAAAATTGCAAAAGCGCTTGGTCATAGCCATGGTCATATAAAGGAAGGAGCCAGTGCAGAAAAATTTTTTTTTGGAGTTTTAAAACTCGTGACATGGAGACTCAAGATGTCTCATTGCAGAATATCCGAATTGTGAAATTGCAAAATAGGTAAATAAAGCAAGAAATCATCATAGTCAATACAATGATGGAGGTGAACATGAGCATGATTGAAGGGCTAATGTTGATCCTCACAGTGTAACTGCTAGAAACCATTGATGGTTTCTACCAGAGGATGCGAAGAAACTTCGGTGTGATTTCCATAAGAGCTGAAGAGTTACATGGAATCTTCCAGTGGAATGAAGATGATTCATGGAGGAAATTGACATCTGGATGAGGGTTGGAGCTCGTAACTGAAACAGAAAGGATGAGCTCGAATGTAACAAAGAAGACGAAGAGTCACAACTGTGAGAGAGAAAAAGAAATCTCGGCGTAACACCTAGTGATGATAGACACAGGGGTTGAACTGCCAGAGAAGCTGAAGAGTCACGACGATGATCATGTAGAGCACTTGAGATGTGGAGGATATTGGCGTGGTGTGAGCATGCATAGGAATGGTGAATATTGCATGCACAAGATGCACAGAAGCTAGATATACATGGTATAGAGAAGAGATGAGGTTGTTGTTGTTTTTGGAATTGCTATGGATGTTGTTGTTGAAGGTGATTCAAGCATGAAGAAGGATCAGAGTGCAGCAGTTGAAAAGAAAAAAAGAGGAACTGTGCCGTGAATGGACATGGTGCACAGAGCATAAAAAGAAGAAGAACATAATGGGCAGCGGATGCATGCTGGAAGACAGTGAGTAATTCTGAGTAGCAAAATCTTGCAGAACAGTGATGAGATTGGTAAGCTGTTATTGAACACTATATCATTGTAATAGGTTTCAGTATTTCATATTCATAATCTAGGGTGGTTGGGAGGTGCTAGGGAGGACTGGTGTCCTCAGAGGTTCAAGTGGGGGCTTGAACACAGGGAGTTGGTGCTTCC
>JZKD02S1671985.1:1195491-1212225 GCA_000966675.3 Picea glauca
AGACAGTAAAGAACCTGATGAATACCTTGTCCTACTAAAAGTAGAATTGGAAGAGGCAAAGAAAATCGAAGAGATTCTGAAACAACAACTATCAGAAAAGAAGGCAAGATGTGAACCATTAGAACAAGAAGTAGTGAAAACGAGGAAAGAAATGGAGAAGTTTCAAGCCTTGTATAATTAAAATGTGTCAAGTATCAAAGCCTCAAAAGGATTGGCCACCATTCTAAATCAGCAAAGGAATCCAAAGCTAAAAACTGGCTTGGGGTATGAAGAGGGACTAAGCAGTGGTAAGCTAGGAAATCAAGAACCCATCAAGTTTGTCAAAAGTAAAACCAATGACAATAACAATCCTATAGAAACAAAGGAAGACAATCAGCTGCCCAGATCGAGTAAGGTAAAAGATGCCAGATTTGAATCTGTGGAACAAAGAAGTAATGTGCTCACTACTGAACGATGTCATCAGTCTGGAAGAAATCGATTTGCTCAAAGAAGGCATCCATATTCTAGGTACAAAGAATTCTTCTATGGCTATTGTTTCTACTGTGATAACTTTGGTCACAAAGCTATAAATGCAGTAAGATCATATTGTGGAGGAGAGTTTATGTCAAGAGACTTTAAGGAATTCTATGATGAACATGGGATCAAGAGAGAATAGACAATCCCAAGAACTCCACAACAAAACGGAGTTGTTGAGAGGAAAAACAGAACAATGCAGGAAATGGCCAAGTCAATGATAAATGAGAAGAACATTGGTCAAACCTACTGGGTCGAAGCAATATACACAACAGTCCATGTGCTTAACAAATCCAACCTCAGACCACAAAGTGACAAGACACCTTATGAATTATGTTTTGGAAGACCTGCCTCAATCAAACACTTCAGAGTCTTTGGGAGTATATGCTACATAAAGAATAATGATGAGAACCTCGACAAATATCATGATAGGGTTGATGAAGGTATCTTCTTAGGGTATTCTACAAACAGTAAAGGATATAGATGTTATAATAAGAGGCTACATAAAATGATTGACTGTATTGATGTAAAAATTGATGAAGGAATCCCAGCAAGAGAGGTATACAGTAATGAGTCTTCTACAAAAGACACGGCTGAAGCTGAAGATGAACAAGTCCAAGAATCAGAAAATGAAGACTCTGAATCAGATGAAGACTCAGACACTCAGACAGACTCAAATTAGCAATCAACTACAAATTCCTCCTCAGAATAATTCAAAAGAATCATCCTGCAAGTCAGATAATTGGAGAAAAAGACAAAGGTGTACAAACCAGGAGAAAGCTAATCAAAACCATGGAACAATCTCATATAGCTCTCATATCCATGCTGGAACCCAAGAATTTCAATGAATCCAACAAAGATGATCACTGGGTTAAAGAAATGAATGATGAACTTGATCAGATCGAGAAAAACAATACATGGGAGATGGTTCAAAGACCTGAAGGTAAAAACATCATTGGCTTCAAATGGATCTTTAAGAATAAGTTGAATGAGAAAGGACAAGTTATCAGGAACAAAGCAAGGTTAGTCTGTAAAGGCTATGCTCAGATAGAAGGACTGAATTTTGGTGAAACATTTGCACCCGTAGCAAGATTAGAAGCTATCAAAATATTTTTTGCCTATGCTTGTCATAAAATGTTTAAAGTCTACCAAATGGATGTCAAGTCAACCTTTCTAAATGGAGATTTAAGTGAAGAAGTCTATATGGAACAACCAGAGGGTTTCAAATTGTCTAATAACCCTGACTTAGTATGAAAGCTGAAGAAAGATTTATATGGTTTAAAATAGGCCCCTCAAGCCTGGTATCACAGACTGGATATGTATCTCAAAGACAAAGGGTTCAAGAGAGGAACAACTGACAACAATCTGTATATTAAAACAGAGGATAATAATTTTCTCATCGTACTGGTCTATGTAGATGATATCATCTTTGGATGTAATAAGGATTCATTGGTACAATGGTTTGCTTCTACCATGGAGTCTGAATTTGAAATGTCTATGATAGGAGAACTGTCATTTTTTCTTGGTCTGCAAATTACTCAGAGGCACGAAGGGATGTTCATTTCTCAAGAAAAATATCTAAGATAAATGCTAAAAAGGTTTCAAATGGAAGATTCTAAACTTGTGGGTACACCTATGGTAACTGGATATAAATTAAGCAAGGATGATGATTCACCTGATGTTGATCAAAGCTCATATCAATCAATGATAGGAAGCCTATTGTACATCACAGCATCTCGCCCATACATAATGCATGCTGTAAGAATGGTAGGAAGATATCAGGCTACACCTAAAAAGAGTCATTTGCAAGCTACCAAAAGGATATTCAGGTATTTGAAAGAAAAGATGACTTATGGTCTATGGTATCGCAGAAATCAAAATCTTCAGTTGACTACTTATTCAGATGCAGATTGGGCAAACTCTGTTGATGAGAGAAAAAGAACCAGTGGAGGAGCATTCTTCCTGGGTGACTCCTTAATAGCCTGGCTTAGTAAAAAGAAAGGTTCCATTTCTTTATCAACCACAGAGGTAGATTACATTGTTGTTGCTACCTGTTGCACTCAGGTATTATGGATGATTCAGACACTTGCAGATTTGGAGGTAAAATACACTGCACCGATCCCAATTCATTGTGATAACACTAGTGCCATCAGTGTATCTAAAAATCCTGTATTCCACTCCAATACCAAGCATGTTTCCATAAAATATCATTTTCTAAGAGAGCAGGTCACCAATCAGATTGTTCAGGTCAATTACATTCCCACTACAGAACAAATTGCAAACATCTTTACTAAACCTCTAGCAAAGACACCATTTGAATATCTTAGACAAAAGCTGGGTCTCATCCTGTCTCACATCTAAGAGATTCCATCCTATTAGAGGGAGTCCTATATTGGTTGCATATCGGATACCTCCTAAAATTAATGCAACAACTCAGGGGGAGCGTGTTTTCTTCGACATTGATGTCAAAGGGGGCGAAAAGAACAGAGGTGCCTTTGTTGCCATCAATGCCAAAGGGGGAGATTGCTGGAAGGTTTATAGTTGGGAGTAAGCCTATCATTGATGGAAATAACAATGATGGCAAATATTAGCGATGGAAAAGAACAGTGATGGAAAGAATAGAAAAATCGTGAAGGTGGACGAAATCACGAAGTGGTGAAATCGTGAGAAGATATGGGCCGTAGGATCTGGGGTATCTACAAAGGCTCAATATCCGTTAGATATGGTGAAGCTACAAGGCAGATAAGTCCAAGAGTCAACCAACTCCCCAAAACTGTGAAGGAATCCTGGCTGTCCATCGAGTACAGTCATGGACTATTGATCCATAGGACATGTTGTGAAAGATCGTCATGTCGCTGACTGGAAAGTCAAAGGAATGGGGTTCCCTAACATCTAAATTTTGCGATATGTGAAATTGTGAAACAATCTCAGCCGTCAGATCAAGGTTTGATTTGGATCGTTGATCCGACTCCATCTCATAGTTTCGCATATTGTGACTTGGAGTGACGAGAACCTCCATCAAAGGAATCATGAGATGTGAACTCACGGTAAGATATAGAGCGTCAGATCACCAAGGGTTCAGGACCATTGATCTAAGCTCCATCTCGAAGCTTCATCTATCGTGACTTGGAGTGACAAGAACCTCCATCTAAGGAACCACGAGATATGAATTCATGATAAGATCTGGGCCGTTGGATCTATGGATATTTCAACCATTGATCAGACTCGATGAAGTTTATAAACTCATGAAATATAAAGTGCCTTTTTGGCATAGCCTATGGTCACCGCCAGTGGTCACGAGAAGGGAGGGAGTCAGTTCAGATAAGCTCCATTTCGGGGTTTCAGGGATCATGACTTGGAGATTCAAGATGCCTCATCTCCAGATTCACGAAATGAGAAATCGAAAAAGTGATTTATGCATAAGCACATGGTCTCAGCTGGTGGTCACACCATCGAAGAGCTGAAGAGAAGAGTACATGCAAACAAGCTTCTTTTTGGTGTTTTGGGGATCGCGAATTGGAGAGTCAAGATGCCTCATCTCTAGATTCACGAAATATAAAATCGCGAAAGTGCTTTATGCATAAGTTCTTGGTCATAGCCATGGTCATATAAAGGAAGGAGCCAGCATAGAAAAACTCCATTTCAGAACTCATGACATGGAGACTCAAGATGTCTCATCGCAGAATCTCCAAATTTCGAAAGTGCGAAACGGGTAAATAATGCAAGAACTCATCAGAGTTAATCCAATGATGGAGGTGAACATGAACATGATCGAAGGGATAATGTTTATCCTCACAGTGTAACTTCTAGAAACCATTGATGGTTTCTACGAGAGGATGCGAAGAGACCTCGATGTGATTTCCAGAGGAGCTGAAGAGTCACATGGAATCTACCAGTGGAATGAGGATGATTCACGGAGGAAATTGACAGTTGGATGAGGGTTGGATCTCATAACTGAAATAGAAAGGATGAGCTCGACTATAACAAAGAAGACGAAGATTCACAAATGCGAGAGAGAAAAAGGAATCCCGGCATAACACCTAGTGATGATAGACATAGGGGTTGAACTGCCAGAGAAGCTGAAGAGTTGCAACGATGATCACGCAAAGCACTTGAGATGTGGAGGATATTGGCACGGTATGATCATGCAGAGGGATGGTGAATATTGCATGCACAAGATGCACAAAAGCTAGATATACACGGTAAAGAGAAGAGATGAGGTTGTTGTTGTTGTTGGAATTGTTGTGGATGTTGTTGTTGAAGGTGATTCATGCATGAAGAAGGATAAGAGTGCAGTAGCTGAAAAGAACAGAAGAAGAACTATGCAGTGAATGGACATGGTGCACAAAGCATAAAAAGAAGAAGAATAGAATGGGTAGTGGATGCATGCTGGAAGACAGTGAGTAAGTCTGAGTAGCAAAATCTTGCAAAATAGTGATGAGATTGGTAAGCTATTATTGAACATTATATCACTGTAATAGGTTTCAGTATTTCATATTCATAATCCAGGGTGGTTGTGAGGTGCTAGGGAGGATTGGTGTCCTCAGAGGTTCAAGTGGGGGTTTGAACATAGGGAGTTGGTGCTTCCTTCTAGTTGGTGCTAGAGAAACTAGGGAGTTGGTGCTTCCTTCTAGTGGGTGCTAGAGAAAAACAGAGAGTTGGTGCTCTCAACAAGTTGCAGCTTGCGAAACAGAGGTTGTAGCCTCACAATGAGTTGGTGCTCAAATTTATGATAATGTAAAGAATGTAAATGCTGCTTATCATATAAAGAAGAAGAGGGTTTTACCCTGTATGGGTTTCCATGGGAAATATCTGTCTCTATGTTTCTCACATATGTGACTGATGTTGAATGTGCCATTGTTCATTTCCCTGTATTATTGTGATCATCATTGAGTGCCTTGTAAATATTTTAATATAAGCATAATTGTTTAAGCACGGTGACAACTAATTCACCCCCCCCTCTTAGTTGTCCAATAAGGTCTACATCGTGTTAATAAAGGAGTTGAGGTCAAACACAATGAGACATTGTTTGATTACCGGTCATTGAGGTGTACCATTAACAAACGCGAGACAACCTACCAATGATGAAAGTTTGTATCAAGGCACCAAGTACATTCTTAAAAGTGTGAATAAAGGATTCAGGTTGGAACACTTGAAGAATCCATCAATCAGGAAACATTTATGCAATCCCAACTATGGATGGTGAGAGAACTTGCCACTAATGATGACAAGCCTCTAAGTACTCATAGGACTCTAGGTCTCATCTCGACAATAAATTAGTTGAAGTTGATGGAAAGAGACCTTCTGAAAGGAGAGAATTAAGGCATTTCTCATCATTCAACACGAGATACAAAGCAGGAGATTGATGATTTGGAGGAAATTGGACGAAGAACATGTTCATGAACCAATGACAATGTGTGTATTTTGTGTGTGCCAGATGCAAGTGGTACATGAAAAGGACCCTATAAATAACATCCAATAAGGAAAATTTTTGACAAAGGTGAGGAAACCACCAATAGGAATAATGGAATCCAAGACACTACATGAATCCCAACATGCAAATAGATGTCTTTCCATCAAACACAAGGGAAACCACCCAATCAACGACCAATGATGAAATGTCGACTGTTAGGTTCAAGGTTACTTACCAATGAGGAAAGTAGGACCATAGTGCACAATAGGACTATAAATTCATTTGATTATGAGACAAACTAAGGGTATGGCCGACATGAAAAGTGAAGAGTTCTGACGAATGGTCGACACGGGTTGATAGACATCCTTTTAACAAGAGAATGAGACATATGGAAGACTTCAACAACATAGACTTAATGATGAAACTTTGAGATGCAGGAGGCATCAGTCAAAGTCTCCATAGTGACTGGAAGAGTAACCAATCGGGGGAGTAAACTCTCTATAAGGAGCTCAGTTTCCTAAGGTCATGCTCAACCCAAAATTTTGATGACAAGTGGATTCGAAAATTTGGTTCTCTGTTCAAAGGCGACACAACTGCTGCCAATATAAGATAATATTTTGTTCCTGCCTGTATTTTTATTTTTTTCCATAGTCAAATGAATGTTATGATATAGAGGAGGAAACGAGTATCACAAGTAAGAACAAATAGTTCCAATAGTGAAACATACCTATGCTCAATCCAAGGAGGTGCATACAAGAGATGGACACTCAGGGTAATGTTTTGTTATGGGTATAGGGTGTCAAGTTGAAAAGGATATAAACAAGGCTCTCCTTGGTTGAGGATGCAAACCACTGAGATAAATGGATTATAATGCAAAAGCGTGAACTGACAAAAGGCTCAATTCTACAAGCAAATGTATGAGATGCAATCAAAACTTAACGCAAAAAAGTGTACTTTTTCATAATCTTAGCCTACTTGGTTTGAAAAATGGATAAACTTGCACCAAATAGACATCCTTTCTAATCCAATTTACTAGTGTGAAAGAGAAAATTTCACTCAACAATATTTTCTCTTTTTGAAAATGAGTTAGGAAAGAGATTAAACAAGACTCACGATCCTTCAAATCCAATTAACAAGTGTGAAAGATAAAAATTCACTTGGCAATATTTTCTCTTTTTAGATGAGTTGGAAAAGATCTTAAAGAAGACTCATTGAGAGGTTTCTAGGTGGCATGTCATGGGGGAGGATAAGACTCCCATGTGGGATTTCTGGGAAAGCTCAGCATCTTACGAATAGCTGACACAATCTTGGGAAAACCCAAATCTCTCCAAGTAGAGGAGGATAAAGTGCTAGTGGAGGTTACCTTCTCCATGATATATCGGATAACGTCTCTTACTTGAAAAGGCATAGTAAGAGGAATTGGATAACCCACAAGACCATCCGAGTCAAAGGGAACCTCTCTAGGACTTTGAGGGAGAGTATTCGAGCAGAGTAAAAATATTTCTTGTTCAGAAGGTGCAATATTAGAAATTCTAATGATGTGGTTGTAGGACACATCACTCTCGAAAAAAATATTTGGATTGAATGGATATTGCATCGGTACAACCACTTGTTTAACTATTGCTTGAATAGGATGCATGACAACAAGACCAGGAGACTCATCACCATAAAAAATGGGAGTGTAGTCAGGTGGTGATTGCATCAGCATGAATGTCGTTTCAATCAAAGGAGAAACAAAGTGTTGGAAAACCAAAGATGACTCAGAACCTGAAGGGTCCCTAGGTGAGGACCACACTTCCAATATCCCTGTAGTATAAGGACAAAAACAAGTAAGGTGATCTCCTTCAAAAGTCCTATAAAGGAACTTGGGCTTACGTCTGACACTTCTAGGTTTCTCAATCATATGAATTCCCCCAACTTCATTTATAATGGTTGGCGACATGCTCTCAGCATGACTCACAGAGGCAGGAGATTCATATCTTGCATGATGTACAAAGGTTGGAGATGTGATGTCACTATGAATCATGGTGACTAGAGTGATTCCCCCAGCATGACTAGAAATGACTGGTTGTAGGTATTCAACATGACTTGCAGAGGTCATCGACCAATCTCAAACATGACTAGCAGTGGTTGGTGGTGGAGCTCCAATATGACTAGTAGTGACTAGACTGGTGGCAGTGGTGAGGTGTGGCATTTGATACCAAAGTATCGGGAAAGAATGGTTTTGAGACATTGCAGGCTTGGAAGGGTCCTGGTTTACCTCATGTCCTTGCCCGGAAAGGTAGTATCCTCCACCTAATTGATCCATAGAGGTTTGCACATGCATCATCATTGAAGACGATGTCTGCAAAGAGAGAAAAGTATGATAATGATTATTTAGCTAAGGATATATTTTTCCCCCATGTGAAAGGGTTTTGTGAAGAAGGTAGCCTGTACCATAAAAATGGTTCCCTTTGTATAAAATACTAGAGGATATATGGGGACCCTCCATCAGAAAATTACTCATAGGAACTGGCATGGAAGATGAAGGATACATAGATGGGTTGTAATAGGTAGAATAACCACCCATTTGAGTACGGTCTCCTGAAAAAGCATGGCTAGGACTGGATCAGTAAGAGGGGAGATTCCAACTCCCCACATTCAGTGTTGTTTGAGGGACATGACTCCTATCAAATGAAGATGTGGACAACAGAGTCATCATGCCCCCAAATACAAAACTAGGATTCATATAAGTAGGTCAGGGAGAGGATGGAAAGGGTGAAAGCATGTTTAAAATATCAATAGGAAATTGATTAGAGACCCAAGGCATGGACCGAGTGTCATAATTTTTCATACCACTATGAAAAGAGAACAGATTCATCCCCATGAAATGAGTGAACGTCATGGGGAGGTAGTGGTAAGGGAGGGAGTCACATGAACTCCACTATCCATAATAATGAAAACTCAAGGCATGGTATAAAATCTGAAGGTAAACTAATAATCAATGAGCACACCAAAAATAATAAAATGACCAAAATGCACACAAACAAGATAAAGTGGCTGAAGGGACCTCCCTCTCTCAAGTAGGTATGCATTGCCCAAGAAGGGCCTGACACTCCTTTGCTAAATATTGAAGGTAACAAAATCAGTTATAAGGGCCTACATAGGCTTAAAAACTAGTCATTCAGATCCCCCCAAAGAGGTAATCCTCCATAAAGGATGTGCGTTGTCCAACCCTTATCTGACCGAGGGTACTTGCAGAATAAACCCTGAAAGTAACCTATGTGGTACCTAAGTCAAGAAACTAAGAAACCATGATATAACCAACACATAGGAGAACAATTGTAATTCAGGTCTACCATATAAGCAAGGTAGGAAATTCCGAAACCTTGAAAGCAATGCCTCTCATAGAGGTAAGGGTACTATCAAGATCCCCATATACGAATATATCTCGATAAATATATATGATGCTAATAAGGTATTGAGGGGATATCCCTTCAACCAACCTCATGCGACTTCGTTCTTAACTCCAGTGTAAGTGGATCCTTTTGATATTACAAATTATAAAATGGATTTCTCCACTCCCTTAGTCAGACATATATGTTGATTTAATAGCCTTGGAGAAGTTTACCGACAAAATCCTATTCCAAGGCTCTAAATCCTAAGCTAGTATGTGAACCCTAGAAAAATAAAATCGTTACTAATCAATTTTAAATTATAGCATTACTTTTAGTGGAATTTCTTAATCAAAAAGGTGTGGTCGTGAAACTAGTGATTCTATGAATCAACAAGTAAAATAAATGAATATGAATACAATGCAAAGTCCTAACTTCATTTTTCAATAAATTATATTCTTTTCTAAATGAAATTCTCAATTTAGTTTTGCAATTCTAAATAAAATGCAATCTTTCTTTACATCAACTAATATTAAAGATAAAGAATCGAAATATCAAAATCCCAATCAATGTAAAATGCTTAATATTTTTGTATTTTCAACATAAGATAATGAAAATACAAGGACTGAACATCAAATTGATTTAAAAAATCTACTCTATGTAAAAAGAGACAAACCAAGTAGGATATCAAGAAGAAAAACACCCAGCCCAAGATGCAAGGATAAACAAATGAAAAAGATGATGAGAAAGGCATCACCCAAAAATTCAACCAAAGAAAGGTTTTTTTTCATTCCACAAACACTTAACAGTCATAAAAAAGACCCAAGAATACTCAACAATCATCAAAACCTACCCAACTGTAATACCCCAAGGATGTGCCCCAATTGTATTATGAATTGTAATTTAGTTTTATAGGCTAGTGAGCCAAGTTTATATAAGCTAGTGGGCTTATGTGTTATTTAGGCCAGGGAGCTTAAGTGTTGAGGGCCAGGATCCTGATTTTTGTACATGTAATTATGCAGAATATTAATACAAAAACATCTCTGCGTGTGGACCGACCACAATGAATGAGTGATGGGGGACTGAGCTTCCACAAAGCCTGGGTAAGGGAGAGGGGGCTGAAAGGTTGGAAGAGGGGCTAATCTTTAGGGCTTAAGTCCCTGGGAATAATAATTAAATATTATTCCAAATCTATGAAAATGTATATGTTTTATCCTAAGTTCTTGGAAGGGTAACATGTGCAAGATTAGAAACATGCAGCCCAAGGGAGACAGGTGTCGACCTGGTCACATGCAGTTAAAACTAGAGAAGTAAGCCATGTTGGGGGTTCATCCTTCATTTTCCTCGATCCACCACCTGAGTCTAGGGTTGGTCCTCCATTCTTTTGTGGGTTGTCTGAACCGTGTGACCTCTGTGTCGGAGTGCGACATACCTCACATAACTCTGAAACCGGAAGCCTGTGATGTTTTTTTGAGGAGCCGATGCACCCTCTGTCTGAACCGTCAAGTCTGTGCTTGACCTATGAGTGGATTTCTTGTCATGCATCCCTAAAACCAAAGCTGTGAGTCTGTCTTGTATTGTTGGTTGGGAAAACTGAATGTTCCGTAATTTCTTAGCCTTATTATGCTGTAGCATCTGTCTGTCACCAGTTTTGGGAAGCTTGGGTTTATGTTCCTAGATGTCTATTGTGGCTGCACAATGCTTGACTGCATGGGGCTTGCGGGCCTCTGTATGTCTGTGTTGAGCCTCATGGTTTCTTGACTATGTTGGAAACTGAGTTGAAGGAAACAGGTTCTTTAGCCTATGCATAACACTCTCTCCAGGTGAGGGAGGTGATTGTTGTTGAAGAGGTAGGTTTTACCAAGCCTGTGAGAGACTCTATCCAGGTGAGAGAGTGCGTGGAGGAAGAAGAGAGCTTCTGGAAGGAACCCTGTAGCTGCCACAAAGCTCAGATATTTCCTGTCCAGTCTGTTGCTAAAGCCCAAGTCAAGGGAGGTTAGCAGCTGAAGGACTGTCTAGGTGACAGAGAAGGTGTATACTCCTGGGGTGGGACAGGCATGTGGGGAAGGAGATTCTGTGGGCAGTGGGCATAAGTGGTTCCTGGGAGAGAATCCTCCTTCTCTTACATGTATTCTTCCTATAAACCTTACCTAGCCTAGGATTCCTTACTCGGTGGAGCTTACTCCCAGCTCGAGGGTGACCTACTGCTGAGAGTGATGAGTAGTGTGGTCTAAGGCTGGGAGGTTAGTGGAAGGTCTACACATAGTTGTTGGTGCATGACAGTTTCAAAGATAAGTGTCACTATGTTTGTAATTCTGTAATTAATTAAATTGCATACCTGTGATTCCTGCAATTTTATCACGTATTTCGTTGTGCATATGAATTATTGTTATTTCCATTAATTCTGAAATGATAGCAGTAATTATGTGTTTAACTGTCATTAAGCGTTTTAAGTTCATTAGAATGCATAATGTGTTCCAGAAGTGTTTTTCTGCGTAGTAGCATTGGCCCGACCGTGGGGTTGATGGTCGGGGGGTGTTACACCAACAACCATCAAACCCATCAACCAAGAAACAAAGGATGATGTGCGCAACTCTTCAAGGGAAAAGTGCATGTATACACCTATTGAAGGAGGACAACATGCATATGTACATGACTATTATGAAAAAACCCACGTATATGTGTCAAAACACAAACAAGCTCAGGAGAAAGCTAAGAAAATCAAACCAATAATGAACAGAGGTTGTCAAGCAATAAGACGACAATAAACTCAATATGAACGAAAGAAATCAAGGGAGAAAAACACTCCAAACCCCAAAAATAATATTCTCTCCCCTGTATGGTCACCAATTCTATTATGAGAAAAATCTCTTTATGGCTAGGGGTAAACCACAATAGATGAAAATGATTGCAGAAATCAACTATAATCTCAAGTATGGTATATAAAAAAATATGCTAGAAAGAAAACATAAAAGGCCTACCTCGTCCATACGTTCGATGAAGTCCATCGTTGAGCACTTGACACAAAGAAATACACCTGCAACTAGTCCTCAACAACCAAGAAACACAAGCATATGAGGATAATATATAATGTTAGCACATCCAATAGCATAATCCATCAACATTCGTCACAAATACGCCCATGGAATAATAATTAAAATATATGCAAGATATTAATTAGACAAGAAAATAGTATTTCTATTAAAATGTAACCAGCAAAAGTGAATAAATTACAAACTTCTGTGTCGGCATGTTTCGAAACCAAGAAACTAAGTTCCTTCCAGTTGGGCCTCCACCACTTCAATCCTCCACTAAAGGCAAGCTCATGTAAGAGAGACAATGAGGTTCTCAATCATCTAGGGAAGAGCTTGCGTGCTGAACAATGTGTTCAGACTTAAAGGACAAAGGGATGCAAACTCAATGTGGAGTGAATAATTTCTCTAGAGTAACATTGCTCTCAAAGTTGAATTCTTCTCCTCATTTCCATAGCTCAGATTTGGCCCATTTATATCCTTCAAGTGGAACTGAAGGGCCAAGTCGAAAGGTTTCTAGTATATGGAAGGCCAAGGATCATGGATCTCATGACATGACATGGAAACCTGACACCATTTTTTAATTTTTTGCAAAAATATTGATGTACATGGGTTGTAGTGGTGCAACCTGTGTATATGCATGTTGTAATATTGGCAAGGCACGTATATGTTGAAAAATCATGTTTTTATCTTTGGAATTTGCAAATGGGGACTTCAAGTTTGCATAAGGAAATGGAAAAAGGCCCTCTGTGAAAGTTTGCATAGGGTGATTCAAATATTTCTATAATAGTTAACAAACTAATCTTCTTGCATTGGAGAAACAAAACCATTGCATTCGGACATGAAAACACGAGATATTGTAATTGTATAAGTTGGAAACTTTTCCTTATGCTTTAAGATTTCTTGAGCCACTAGGGAGTTTTGATTGGTCAAGGATATCTTGATGTTGTTGCAAAATTATGATATATCCATTAGGGTGTTCCAAACTCTCTTTTGCAAGTTTAAGTTCTCATTGTTTTACCGCTGAAAATAGTTGGCAAGTTTCTATTGTTTATTTACTTGATATTGGCTATTGTTGGGAAAGTTGTTTGCTAGTTTTTTAGGGTAAATATTGTTTCTGCAAAAAATATTTTCTACAACCATTTGGATTCTCTGAAAAATATCTGAAACATATTTTTGCAGCCTCAATTCTCCATCAAATATTGTGCTAAAGTATTGGAAAGTTATCAATTGGTTTAGTGCTTCATTATCCAATAATTACTTGATAGTTTTGATGGTTATTTCTACAGTAAATGATTGGTTCCATTGCTGATATGTGTGTGTGTGTGTGTGTGTGTGTGTTTACTACTATAATTTAGGATAGAAGGATTCACTTTCTTGTCCCTTTGACATTTAGTCTTGTATCTTGGTTATTTGTCTTGTCTCAGGCATGTGTAACACTCTAGTGCAGGTACCCAAGGATTTGGAAACAATCCTCCATCCTCGAGACTTTTATCATTTAGTATCTTGACCTATATGGGATTTAGTTACATACTCTCACTTTCCACTTAATTTCCCCCTAGGTTCACCTATGACTCCCCTTTGTGTTGGATTCTTTCTTCACACAAGTGAGGGAGGGTTTATCTGAGGTGACAGTGGGTAAACTCTCCCACCATTATCACCACCCCATAGATTGGGTCACTATTTTCCCAACCTACATTTTGCACGATAACACTCCTAATGAATTGCAAGGATGCATCTACTAAAGGTGACTCAAATTCAAAACTAAATGCTACCTTGAATTTTTGAGTAAGTTCTTCCCAATATGTTGTCCCTATGTGCACTTCAAGTTCAAGGTACCAGTTCTTGCGAACTATCTCAAGCGTATGTACAAATTTGTGCATCTATTCTCGCTTGGGAACATGTCTCCAAGTCATAATGCATTACGTAATATGATCTATTAGGATGATTAATCCTATGTACTTCTACATTAATTATTATTTTTTTGTTCCAAATCTGATCTTCTTCAGTCTTTTATAGTGTTTCCAATCTGTTATAACTTCCTTGTGTGTTGCTGACCATATCATTGAGGTTGCTCTTAGTGCAACATTTATTGCTAATAACCCCTGCTAGTCGGGTATCTACAACTCAAAATATTTTACAAAAGAAATTACATTAGTTAATTCATCAAACTTGGGGGTATCATGTACCTTTGTTCCAATCTAGTGCAAACAATGAGTGATATGAGAAAATATTCTTGTAGATAGTTCATGCAACTAGTGCTCCCAATTTTCAAGCCCTTCCTCTGAATATGATGCACACGATCTAATGCTTCTCTAGTTGAGTGCACCATCGTCAGTAGGATTGACGTAGTCATCCATGTGCACTGTCATATTATACAAGCTATCTATTTAGTTTCTGGTGGGTTCTACATACCTTGTTTCTTCTGTAGGATCTAACAATACAGTGATCTCTAAGTCTCCCACTTCAAATATCATTCCCTTCTCCTTCAAGTTAATATTCATATGATTATCAAAGGCCCAATCCAATCTGATCAATGCTATATATGGTTGACTATTATCCATGATCTCAATGTTAATCCCTAAATAGTGGCTCATTACCCCTTAATTTGGACATATTACATTAGTAATGCTATTTTATTTATGTCGGCTTTAGTCCATTAGTTGTAATTATACCTCCTAGTCTCCTATATATACCAAGGAGACATTTCATTTGGAAACATCTTGTAATTGAACATTTATGTGGGCATAAGGAGGTTGCCCCCTCAAAGAGGCTTATTATTTGAATTTCTCTCTTTTTCAAGGCATTGAGTACTATTCTGAGGTTTTTCTATGCTTTATTGATATTTGTTTCCTAACATATGATATCAAAGCTCAAGGTCTTGGGGTTTCGCTGCTACATCCGAAACACCTTGGAATTTTTTCTATAACTTGTTTTCTACAACGATTCAAAAAAAAAGTGTTGGAGGATATTTAGTATATGGATCAAGGTATGTTGAGTAAAATTTCAGCTCCTGTGACCTTATACTTTTGGAGATACAACCTTTCTAAAATACGGTTCTGGAATCATCCTGAATTGAGTCATTGCAAAATTTTCGCTATAAAATATTTTATGTAATCTTTCAGACCCTGAACTCTGGATTCTATTCACATAAATTAGTAAGGTATCTATGGTGACAATTTTAGGTCCTGGGTCATCTTACAATTGTATTTACACCCTATGGAAGATAGGGTATCTGACTAGTCCTATTGACTAGTCTCAAGAAGGTGTTTTGGGTAAAACAATCATAAATTCTTCCTAGAGTATCCAAATTGAGTGAGACTAGTTGCATTTGATAGTGGACAGACTGCAGTAGTTCTGGTAAAAGTTACAGAATTTTATATCAATCATTTTGTGTTGGGCATGCTATACAAGTGAGATCTCATGGAAAGGAAAAAAATCAGCAAGTTGTGGGGAAGTTACCATAAATTCCACTTGGCACATCCAATTTTTATCAGACCTGTGGCATTGTTGAGAAGAAAAATCAGAGACCTACAAAAAAGAAAATTCCATACTCAGAAGGGCCAAAATTTTGGAGATATAATAAAATAAATATTGTCTAGAAAAACTAGCTCAAAATCAAGGTTTAAAGTGATACTTGGCCAACATGCCACCAAAAAAGGGAACTTCTACACCAAACAAGCCTCCAGAAAATCCTACTTGGACTCTTGATGAAGGTGAAGAAATGTGTAGGGAAATAAATTATTTACAAAAGAAGATAGTAACAAAAGATGAACTACAAGAGATGGAAGCTAAGTTGGAGGCAATAAATACTCAGATGGATGGTTTAAAAGAGGAGATCATGGAAGGATTGAAAAATTTCATAATAGAGAGGAATAAGGACACAAGGAAGGTGAATAAAGAACGAAGAAACTCCAACTTTGGGTTGAAGACCAACCATGCTCCTAATATCGATATGAGGAAGTTTGATGGAAAGGACCCTATCACATGGATACTTCAGATGGAACAATTATTAGATCTACATAATGTGCCACATACACAAAAGTTATAAATTGCTTCTTAATATTTATAACACAATCAATTTGTATGGTATTTATGGCTTTGTTCTCGCAAATCACTCATCACTTGGACAATTTTCACAGAGGAAATGATAGCACAATATGAGGATACAAGGAGCAATACCTTCTTTAGCCAATTGTTAAATATCAAGAAAAAGGGGTTTAGTTACAGAGCACATTGAGAACTTCCAAAGATTGAATATAAAGGTAACAAATATTCCAAATGATAACTTGATTGATGTATTCATAGGAACTTTAAAGTATAACATTCAACATGAGGTTCTCCTTTGGGAACCCAAATCATTGGAGAATGCATTTAGGGTGGCAAGAAATGTTGAAAGTAA
>JZKD02S1671985.1:1212275-1236812 GCA_000966675.3 Picea glauca
AAGAAAAAGGTTTATTCTTTAATTGTGACAGCAAGTACAGTAAGGGACATAAGTGTGGTGAGAAGAAATTATTCTACATAGATTGTGAAGAGGAAGAAGAACAATAACAAGAACATGAACCATCTCAAGATGAAAATTTAGAAGCAATTTCATCTGAATAGTTGACTCCCACGATATCGTGTAATGCATTGGATGGAATTAGCACTCCTCAAACCCTCAAGGTAAAAGGATATACCAAAAAGAAAAAGGTAATAGTCCCAATTGATTCTGGCAGTACTCATAATTTCATTCACTATAAATTATCCAAAACTCTCAATTGCTTTGTTTATCTAGCACCAGAATTTCAAGTAATGATTGCAAATGGAGGAACTATTAATTGTTCAGGACAAATCAATAAGATCAATCTTACTATGGGGGAATACGTAATGAATATTCCAATGATTCCTATACCCATGGGTGGTGCTGATGTTGCACTAGGAATCTAATGGTTACAATCATTAGGAACAATGGATTTTAATTTTCAATAACTTTTCATGAAATTTTCATTGGAAGGAAAATAGATTGAGTTAAGAGGTATCACAGGGAATCCCAATAAGGTGATAAGAGCTAATGGCATGACAACATTATTCAAAAATGGGCATCAAGGTGTTATTTCACAACTATGTTCACTAGATGTTCAAAAATCTAAGCCATATAATCCTCTAGATCTCTAAGGGATCATTGATAAGCATTCCAAAGTATTTGAAGATATTCCCAAAGGTATTCCACCCACTCAAAATCACGATCATTATATTCACCTAATTCCTGGGAGTGTTCCTCCTAACATCAAGCCATACAGATACCCTTATGCCCATAAGAGTGAAATTGAGTGCATCGTGGAAGAAATGTTAGAGGATGGAATTATTACACCTAGCCAAAGTTCTTACTCTGCACCGGTGGTAATGGTATTCAAGAAAGATGGCTCATGGAGTATGTGTCCAGATTATAGAGAGCTCAACAAGATCACTATTAAATATAAGTTTCCCATTCCCTTCATTGATGAATTGTTAGATGAACTACATGGATCTATCTATTTCACAAAGGTGGATCTTCATTTAGGGTATCATCAGATTAGAATGAAGGAAGAAGATATCCCAAAAAAAACATTCAGAACTCATGAAGGCCATTATGAATTTTTGGTCATGCCTTTTGGCCTTACAAATGCACCTTCCACATTCCAAGGGTTGATGAATTCCATTTTCAAGCCCTTCCTTCAAAAATTTATGTTAGTACTTTTTGATGATATACTAATCTATAACAAGTCTTGGGAGGATCATGTGCAACATGTTGGCAAGGTGCTACAACTACTAAAAGAGCAACAACTATATGCCAAACCATACAAATGTTTCTTTGGAGTGAAGGAGGTAGAGTATTTGGGTCATATTGTATCTCATGAAGGTGTCAAGGTAGACCCTAACATGATTAATGCCATGATGGGCTGGCCGATTCCCAAGACATTGAAGAATCTTAGAGGATTTTTGGGTTTGATAGGTTACTACCGTAAGTTTGTTCGACACTATGGAAGAATAACAACACCTTTAATGACAATAACAAAGAAGGATGCATTTTCATGGACTTCAGAGGAAACTAAAGATTTTGAACAACTTAAAGACATGATGTGCAAAGCTTCTGTCTTGACCACTCCAGACATCACAAAAACCTTATTGTGGAATGTGATGCCTCGGGAAATGGAATTTGTGTTGTTCTAATGCAAGAAGGAAAGCCCCTGGATTTTGAAAGTTGACCAATCAAGCGAAATGACTTACACAAACCCATTTATGAGAAGGAAATGATGGAAATAATACATGCATTGAAGAAATGGTGTCCTTACCTAATAGGTAGGCACTTCAAGGTAAAAATAGATCATGATAGTCTTAAATACTTCTTGGAACAAATACTATCTTCAGAAGAACAACAAAAATGGATAACCAAGATATTGGGTTATGATTTTGAAATCGTCTATAAAAAAGGGAAGAAAAATGTTGTGGAGGATGCACTCTCAAGGAAGGATGAATATGTTGAGGCCTTTCTCTGTGCTATATCGATCATCCAACCCAATTGTATGATATAAGCAAGGGATGAATGAATGAATGACGAAAAAGTGTGGACTCTCATTCAAAGGTTGTAGCAGGATTCCAATACATCTGATACATTTACATGGAAAAATGATTGACTATGGTACAAAGATCACTTATATTTATGTAATAACTCCCAACTCAAACAAAGGGTACTATTGGAATTTCACACCTCTCCAATAGGAGGGCACTCAAGATTTTTAAAAATCTACCATAGGGTTAAGAAGGAATTTGTTTGGGATGGCCTTAAAATTGATGTTCAAAGGTTTGTGGCAGAATGTTTGGTTTTCCAACAAAATAAGGTGGAAACAATTAAGACCCTAGGTATTTTACAACAATTATCCATTCCAAGTCAATGCTGGGAGGAGGTTTCCATGGATTTCATCACAGGGTTACCAAAGTCTGAAGGAAAAAGTGTCATCATGGTGATTGTTGATAGACTGACCAAGTACACACACTTTTGTGAACTCTCTCATCCCTTCAATGTCGTTACAGTTTCCACTGCACTCATGGAGGCATTTCAAAAGCTACATGGAAACCCAAAGATTATTGTAAGTGACAGAGATCCCATCTTCACTGGACATTTTTGGACAGAATTATTTTTTTGTTTGGATACTCAATTGGCTCATAGCTCATCCTATCATCCTCAATCTGATGGACAAACTAAGATAGTGAACAAATGTTTGGAAGGATACCTTCATTTCTTTGTTTGTAATAAACAAACACAATGGTTCAAATGGTTATGCTTGTAAGAATGGTGGTATAACACTTCCTTTCATACTACAACAAAAAAGACACCATTTATGACACTCTATGGATACCACCCTCCTTCCATCACTTCTTCTCTAGAGGAAAAATATAAGGTTCAAGCAGTGGAAGATCACATCGAGCATCAACAACAAGTTATCCAAATATTAAAGGAAAACTTGACCATGGCACAGAATCACATGAAACAACAAGCAGATCAACATCGTAGTGAAAGAAGTTTTGAAGTAGGGGATTGGGTGTTTTTAAGACTACAACCATACAAACAGATGTCCCTCAAGCAAGCCAAGAAGGATAATAAATTATCACCAAATCACTATGGTCCTTATAAGGTGTTTCAAAATATTGGTACTATGGGATACAAATTGGAGTTACCTGCATCTTCACGAGTACACCTAGTTTTCCATGTATCATTCTTAAAGAAGGTTATAGGTGACAATGTCCCAGTTCAAAATATATTTCCATAACTTGACAAGGAAGGAAAAATAATATTGAAGCCTGAAGCCATCAATGACACAAGAATTCGCTAGCTCAGGAATAGATCCATTTCAGAGTATCTCATTGAATGGAGGAAACTACTGACTGAAGATTCCACTTGGTAAGATGATTCTTTTATACAGAAGCATCCATAGTTGCTCAAGTGTTACGGACAACACTTGTCTCAAGGGGAGGGGCATGTTAATCCCTAAATAATGGCTCATCATCCCTTAATTGGGGCATATTACATTAGTAATGTTATTTTATTTATGTCAGATTTAGTCCATTACTTGTAATTATACCTCCTAGTCTCTTATATATACCAAGGAGACATTTTCAATTGGAATCATATTATAACTGAACAATTATGTGGGCATAAGGAGGTTTCCCCCTCGAATAGGCTTATTATCTGAATTTCTCTCCTTTTCAAGGCGTTGAGTACTTATTATGAGGTTTTTCTATGCTATATTGATATTTGGTTCATAAAACTCATTGAAATCAAAGTCTAACACACCGCTCACTACATCTATATTAATAGTTACTCCCAATAGTCTTCCAATTGGTACTATATTGTTTTGGTTGGAAAACCTCAACTGAACAAGTGAAAAAATTAACATAGGTTTCCCCATCATTTCCCATGTCTTCCTTGGAAGAACATTTACAGTTGACCCTAAGTCTAAGATAACGTCATCCATTTCATAATATCCTGTCTGTGCACTCAGTCTAAATTCTCTATTTGTCCTCTTCTTGCACAATACATGGTTCACTGCTCTCTGTGTAACTGATACTTATCTATATTATGTACATTTATCTAGCATACCATGTAGCACATACAAAATTTTTTCATCCTTCGTCAACTCTAGAAAACTCCTTAGAAAATATTTTAGTGTTCTTACCTTTTCGATTGATCCTTATGGAATGGTGTGATCATATACTAAAGGCATATCATATATTGGTGGTGCAGGTGACATTGATGCTATCCATTAAGGTCCTAGTATCTCCTTTCTAGCTTGTTGATATGTTTCTTTCTCCTGTTGTGGATCAAACGCTGGCATAGGTTCTTCTTATTTTCTCACCCATTTATCAATCGTTCATTTGCACTTGTTTGTTGCATCTACCCCTATTCTAGCACCTCAACAAGTAATTGTTTATATTCTAGGATAATCATCACATTGTTCTACAACTATCATCTGTAGGTTATGGTTCTGATTCTGATTATGATTCCCTCTTTCCTGCCACTTTGCTATCAGTTGAGTACAATCTTTTATTGCATGGTCCAATTCTCTGCAATACATGCATGTCATGCAAGGATTTGGGAAGTCCCTAGAAAAATGTGCTAGTTTATTGCAATTATAATGAATAATTGGCCCTCTTTCTCCTCATCCTCAACCTCTATTGAATCCACCTCGTTCACCCTGGTTAAATCCTGTTGGGATATGGTACTGCAAAACTCCCCCTTTTTCTGCCACATTCTCTTCTTGAATTCTATATGCTTCTGTAGTGCACTCTTTCATTATATCAAATGCTCGACACTTTCTCATCATGTCTGACAGACTTGCAAAAATTAAAAAACAATTTCTTGGGCATATTGATCTGGTACTTATGCAGTAATGAACATGCCATCGGATGATGTCCCCACATCTTACATATTTCACAATATCCTACTCCTCCTAACAACAAATTCAGTGCTCATGTAGCCATGTACTGCACAAATTTTGGATACTCATATTTATTATGGCATTCTTCCTTGCATGTTATACACCAAGCTATTAATTGTTCCTGGACCTGCACCATCCTTGTGCTTCTTTCTCCTACAGGGTATGATTCTAGCTTCATCACTATTTCCAAAGATTCTGGCTATGATGTGACCTTGTATTGTGTTAATAAACAATGAATGTGCGGAAATATATCTACAATAAACCATTATCTGTATTTCTCATCTGGAATCTAGAATGTTAATATACCCATGAAATCTTTAAACCTTTTATCAAAATCCCAAATGGACTCAGTCTGTGTTTTCTTAATTTCCTTCAGCTCTATGAGAAACTGTGACTCATATTTTTAGTTTCTAAATTCCTTTAATAATTTGTGTCTAATCTCTACTAAATTCCTTAACTTCCTTGTTGGTGTAGTGGTTTGGTATTTCATATACCATAGAAATGAGCGATTTATGTAAGTTGTCTCTAACTGCACAATCTTCACTACTTCATTGTGGACATTCTTCGTAGTCCAAATAGTTTCACATACAAACAAGTGTTTCTTTGGGTCCTCCGACTCCACCCCATGGAGATCATGCATATTTAATGTATTATCTATTCCTACCATCATGTTTTTTGTACTAATGGGTTGTCTCTGATTCCTTGTGCTACTTACACTATTCTAACTGCTATTATGACTTCCTCCACTAACAAAAATTTCTCTTGAACAATTTCCAATTTCTTCTTCAATTTTCAATGACACATAAGGGGTCATGGGTTCAAAGCATATTGTGGTATGATATAGACTTCCCTCTATAGCTAGATAGTACTAAGGATCCTTTTCTTTTTCTTTTCTTTTTCTATATGGTGTGATTTGGAGTCTTGCGGAGGGGTATCTATTCTCTATCACACTGTGTTTCTCTTCTCTCTCAGCCATAGTCTCTGTCCTATTGTACCTAAACCTCTTTTTTGAATAATTAGAAAAAATCATCATAAGACTTCATCCTCCCTTGGAATTTTTCCCTTATTTACTTCATAGTCCCTCTGAAATTTACTTCATATATCCTTGGTTACCTCAAATAAAAATCACTTACTAACATAAAATATATTTAATAGAATGTGTGTATGAATGTAATGTGAATGAATATTTGAGGTTTATTTATACATTTTTTGGGGAACCTCTTTCCTTAAGCTTAGGGGATTCTTAACTCTCTTGTTACAACCACTTTTCCCTTTCATTAAAGACTTGTAACAAACTAGGGGCTTCTTAACCATTCTTTGGGGTTCTAACTTCACAATTCCATAACTCCTCAACCACGAGGAACTACATGGAATGCCACCTATCACCAGAAATAGAATGATGATGACTATACATCCATGATTGAGTTATCTTCATTTAATTTGTCCTTCGTGACTTAATTCGATGATCAACTACAAGATCCTTAACCATACTTAGGGGTTTGTTTTAGACTTCTTCAGAGCATCTTCCCATAAGGGCCATGCTTAGAGATACGCCATAAAGGGGCCACTTTGGAGACTTATCCAAATAAACCCATCACATGAGTTGACATCAATCCAAGACTCATTGACATCAATGAAAACCAACTATCCAACACCTCTTCCCACAACAGAATACTCCAATCTCTCTATTTGACTCACTATCTTGTCCTCTTGACATCCTCAGTCCATCTGTTCATTGATCCTTTTTCTCATCTCTTCTCAGAGCATCTTGTAGTCATCCCCTAGTCCCTCTAGTGCACAAAATCCTCCAGTAGTGAGATTCTATTTTCATAACATTCTTCTCATACAATGACATTTTTATCAACATATACAATGTAGTTGGATCTCTTCCATGCAAATCCTTGAAAAATTCTCTTTCTGTGACACTATAAGACTAGGTACAATCTACTGCAAACCTTGTAATGTAACCATCAATATATTATTCAAGAAGAAATCAATTGAGTGAGAAACTTTGTTACTTATTGTCTTCAACTGTCTAACCAGTTCAAAAGTCTAGTTTCTTAGAGCCTCGGCTCAATATCTTCCAACGTTATCAACTATCCTTTCTAACCATATAGTCAAGATTAATGAATATTCACCAAACAATATTTCATCCATATATGTGAATACAGACCTTTGCAACCATTATTCGTTGCTGATTTGAGAGTTCCTATTATGTTCTCTGTCAAATCCTAGTTTCTTCCCTTCTAACCATTTTGTGAACTCTTGCTTATTCAGCCTCCAAAACATTCCCCTCAATTACATCTCACGGTCCTGAAAACAAAACCATTTTATGGTCATGCACAACAGACTCTAGGTTCATAAGACCAAACAACCAACAAAACTCTTAGACATTGGTCCTTTCGGCATCACCTGCAAGCAAGTGAAGTCTCACCCAAGGCATCTAGAGGGGATACATGAACCAAGATTCTACAATGATGAGGGGAATCAAGACATTCAACATATCCTTATTCATCATATACTCAAGTGCGCAATTTACATTATTTCATAATGTTTATCAATCGTTATACTCTGTGTGCGACATTACCCTACTTATCTTTCATTCATTCCTTCATTAATTAAGTATGTGACATTTAACAACATAGGTGTATTTAGGTTACTTAAACATTTATAATCATTGTGCATTATCAACAACATGTTAGCCATACATCAGATACATGTTATTCATCTACTCATTCATTAAAAACGAGCAAGCACATATCACATAAAGACACATGTTTTGACGTGGTTCACACCAATATTGGTCTATGTCCATAAAAGTTGTTTTCTTATATTATTCATTCATAATAATCTTATAGATGCGCCCTACACCACAAAATATGGAACATTAACATTACCCAAACCTGCCTATCCATTCTACTACAGTGCAAGCCTACCTCCCAAGACCTCAATCATACATTAATTCCTCACTTAGTCAATGTAAAATATCTTGCTTCCCTATTCGTCAACCAACCCCTCTACCCAAAAAACCTTTACATATTTATACTAGATGTTACACATCAAAATTCCTCACTTCGACAATGTCGTAAGTGTCGCACTTTCATTGTCGCAAGTGTCATAACTATCGCAAGTATTGTGATTTTATTATTTCAAGTTTCATAAGTGTCACATTCACTTTTCCTAAGTGTCACATCTTGAACGACACCATAAAAAAACTTGCTACAACCCCTAAAAAATGTTAGAGGAAGAAGCCCCATCATATAACAGTCAAAACAAGTATTTTACCTAGAGAATTACTCATCTTGGTGACATTTTGGAAGATCAGTGCTCCCCTTATCATACATAAGGATATATAGCACTCATTGTCCATCTTAAGGGGGGTCGACAGTGCTATGTTGTCCAATTTAAGGGAGCGATGAGTTGGTTGAGGGAATCTTGGAGGAAATCCCACTTTCGTCTAAAGACAACTATGGATGGGTTGGGTTAGTTTGGCTCGAATCTAACTCCAGGGATGCTTCTAAGGAAGATATCACAACTAATGGAGCTATATCCTCAACCCATTCCAAATTTACTCAAGGTGGTTGAGCCTCTCAAAACCTAAAAATGGATTTATTTCCATGGTGAAGAGGAGGAGAAATCAGCAAAGCATTTTTATTTTGATTGTGGATCTTTTGAGCAAGGGTTGGATGAGGAGTACTTGGAGAGGTTATTGCAACATCATCTAAATATTGTAATTTTTCCCTTCTAATTTCTCATTAATATACTTATCATATTTCCTTCAAGTGTGTATTTACATGTTCTTGTCTATGCTTGTCCTAATATGGATAGATAAATCGATTTTGTATAATCCATTAGAGTAGGATATAGTCATTTGTTTCTTTCTATCCATTGCAGGTGTTTATTGGAACTTGTGTATTGGATCATCTTGGACAAAACTCATAAAAGAGGTACATCATACTTCCCCTCCTCTCGTTTTCAATGGAAAAAATGAATCTATAGGAATGGTAGTGTGCAAATATTATTTTATGTCTTGGTATAGGGGTCTATAATCCAAGGGAAAATTGACTCATCCGTAGGGGAATATTTTCGTAACAAAAATTGGCGACTCCACTAGGGAATTAAATTTTAGTTGTTCTCTCCTTGATTCATCTGAGACTTTTTCATATCCTTAGATACTACTTGTTGATTTGGTATGAATATTTCATCTTCCTTGTCTTTGCTAGTTGTCTTACAAATCCTTTTACTAAAATTTCCTAAGTTATTGAGGTTTTTTAGTCTTTTTCAAAATTTCTTCAGAACTAGCACTCCTGTGCAATTCAAACTAGGGCATTGTTTCTTGATCAGTGATCCCCCATATCCTTCTAGAGAACATTGTAGTTATTTCGTGTCTTGTTTACCAGAGCGTTGATTTCCTCTTTCTAGGGAAATTGTCAAGTTTGTTGCTTGTTGGCCCTTGACCAAGTTTTGGAAGATCCTTGGTCAAGTTTGACCTATTATTGGACTTCAATAGCCTGTCGAAGGAGGAACCCAAGATGAAGCAGAGATCGGGGGACCTTGAACCCTTTTTGGGTCCTTTTTGAGTTTTGGGATTATGTAATGGGTATGGGATGTGGCCCCATGGGTTTACCCATGTTTAGGCCTATTATGTAAAGTATAAATAGACATCTAGGAAATGTAAGGAAGGGCATCTGTGTGATGTTAAGCCAATGTGCTAAGTGATAGAGATATGATCTATGTGATGTTATGCCAATGTGCTAAGTGATAAAGATCCAATCTGTGTGATCAAGGGATAGTAAGAGTGTTGAGTGATAATTACTTGATTTGTGCATACTGTGTGAGACTTGCAGAGCTACGTGTAAGTAATTGTAAGAAGGATTGGTGTTGTACCCTATCTCGAAGAGGGAGGATCTGACAGAGTGTGCACAGATGTCCTGTCTTCTACGAAGTAGGATTTTGATGTTATGTGCCTGTAAGAAGCTTGACCGAAGATAATAAATAATAAGAGTTGGTGGACATAGCCTTAGGGTGGGGATGAACCATGTACATGCTGTGTTGCTATGCTTTGTGCGATGTGTTGATGTGTTTATGTCTTTACCTACTAAGTGATTTGATATAGATAGATATATTTGTTTATTCTTTGTGCTAACAATGTATATGGATGTTAGATCTGACCTATGTGAATGTGCTTAGTGCTTGAATATGCTAGATCTAATCTACCTCTCTATGATAAGCGCTTAGATACATCAGATATGGATGAATGATGCAATGCTCTGTTTTATCTGTGGAGTAGATAGTGGCTAAATATTGATGAATTGTCGGTGCTAATTTCTCTATTAGGTATTACAATCACGGATCTATGTCCCAACTAAGGTTGTAGACACCTGAGTCCTACAACCACCCCTGCCTCTACCTCGGGTAAGAATTCATCTGCTTCACAGGTGCTACTGAAAGGGCCGGTAGTTAGGGTTTTGTTGGTGCGTTGTTGTAGCATTGAACCTTGGGTCTGCCCCTGTGCCAACAAATGGTTCTGTTGCTGGGACCTGAAACTGTGATTGTTGGGAACTGAGGAAGAAGAAGCTTTGTGCAAATATCTGACCTGAGTTTGTGATTGCTGGGAACTAAGGAAGAAGAAGCCTTGTGCAAAGATCTGACCTGAAACTATGAAATATCTGTGCGTATATTTGTTGCCCTAGTGCACAACATTCTACTTGACCTGTGAAGCTCTGTGCCAAGAAAAGAAGTCAGATCTGAAGAAAAGAGGTAAGATATGGAAGCTTTGTGCTGTGTAGAAGCAAGATTAGTGGAATTTTTTGTTTCTAAAGTATGGATCTAGGCATGTTTGATAAGATTTTTCCTAGATTGAAAACTAGGGAACTGATAAACAAAAGAAGATATGATATAAGTAGATCTAATAAGAATAATGAAAAATGTGTTATACCTGTGTATAGAAAGAATGTTTGGACTAACAAATGAATGCAGGATCCTAGAAATATTTTTTTGCAGGTTAGCTACTATGATCCTAGCACGTAGTACAGGAAAGGCTAGGGATCATTTAAAATAAAGAGAGGATTAACCCTCTGTTACAATTGCAGAAAACTAGGAAACCTTGCTAAGGAATGACCTTGGAGAAGACCTAGTTGTATTTTTTGAAAATCTATGGACCATGAAGTATTGGATATCCCTAGAATGATTGCTAAGCTTGAAAGAATAAACATGAGACAAGAAAACCCTAAGGCAGATCCAAAAACTACGATTATGGCAGAACCCTAGAAAGAATTAGAGAAAGTATTGCTACAAATAAAAGAAACCATAAATGACCATCGACATGACAGCTTATCATAGATCTTCAAAGAAAAATCATGCATAGAAGAAAGAATAGGAGACTTTGACATTGACTATATTCTGGATGAAGAAACACAGGTGAATATCATGATAGAAAAAACTTGGGAAATTCTAGGAAAGCCTTTTATGATTGCTTCATTGGGAGGAATAGGGATATTTAGAGGAAAGTTGATAAACCTATGTGGAAAGCTCACCCATATACCTATGAATGCAAAAGGTACTTTGACAGAGGAGGATTTCAATATTGTTACATTTATTGAGAACAATGCCCCATTTACCATGTTACTAGGAAAACCTTGGATTGAAAGAGATCAAGCAAGAAGGAAGGAAGAAGAAGAAGTTTTAGAGAAGAGGAAGAAAGAGTTAAAATATTTCATGACTAGAAGTATCACACACTTGATTGAAGAACATGAGAAAAGATCAAAGCTATTTAACACCATAGATCCAAATGTCGAAGTTGCAAGAAAACTAGAATACCCACAAAATATTGAAGTATCTATTCTCGACAAAGAAGAAGTATCACCCTCAAATCTTAGGAAAGAATATCAATAGTGTGAAGTACCTATGCCAAATGAAGATAAGAATCAGAATGGAAAAAGGAATACCGAGATGAAGATCACTAGGAATAAGGCTAGAAAACTAAGTAAGAAGAGAGCTAAGATCGACAAGTTACAGAAGGTCCCAGAGGGAAATTCATAGAAGGAAAATTTGCAAAATTGGAACTTCACCGCGATAACATAACAACATCACATGGAACTTCACTAGGGCGAAGAAATATATCCATTGGGAACAATATAACTATTAGATCAACCCTCCAAATGGGTAGAAAGGAATTTATGGTTTGCCATCAGACCGTTGGAATGCACCGTAACGGACATAACAAAGTTAATGAAGGATTCTCGTTGGTTCCAAGAGATCCATTGCCAAGTTATGTATTTATCTTGTTGCTATATGCACCGAGAACACTTTTTCTAACCGTGAATTTGTGGCCGCCGAATCATTTATTTTACACAGTGATCATTGTGTTATCTCCCTCTATCCCATTGCAGTGTTTAAGTTACTCCTCAAACACGAGATTTTCAACCCCGAGCATGTATGTCGGACAAGTTCAGCGTTGTAGAGAAAGTTTTCAAAGAATTTCTCATCGAACTCATGACTGAAAGAGTAATGTTGATGTATGCAAGTGTATAAGATTCATCAAAAAGAATAGTGCAAGACTCTGCGTCAACTGCTTGTGGAGCTGTACCATTCCGACCATCAACAAATTTTTTTACCAAGAACGAAGATAACCTATCAAATGTGAAGTTGATTCTGACCATATTTCCCGATCACATCCCACCTATGGCTGGAACAATGAATCATGATAGTGTACCAAGACATTTCAAGTACACCATAGTTACTGCATACCTCCCGAAGGGGATATGCACAGTTCGAGCAAACCAGAACAAGATTGCAGCATTGAATTTCAACGACTTCAACCTCAGAGATCGCAAGATCTATCATATTCTCACCCCAGATAAATACCTAACCAGAACAAAGGGGAAGAATTCAAAGATAATTTCCCAGCCGTGGATGATGAACCTCATGCAATCCACCCTGTTGAATGTCATGAAAATCCCACACTTCGGAAGATACCAAGAAGTCAACTCCTGTGTCAAGATGCTATTGTCATGTTACCATGGAGGCCATTAGTGGCCACTTATGGCTAGACCATCATATTACATTTGACCCATTGTTGATCCATAGGATCATAGGACTGAGTATGCAAGGACCTGACCCGCGGGAGTTTTATCCAGGAAAAGTCGTAGATCACGGACTGGCACAGAAGATCAAGGATACCTATGGCGATGTTGAGAAGGGAGAAAAAGGATACAAGGTAGCTTCTATCCAGAGTGGTGTAGTGTGCCTAGAATATCAACTGATAGCTGGAAAGTTAGTAAGGAAGAATCGACCTACGCGGGTCACTGACTTTATCATTAACCTCGCAGGGAAGTGCGCGGAAGGCCTACAGATGAACTAGGAAAAGTACCTAGTTAGCCAGTTATAACTAGACTGCCGAGAAGAACAAGATCAGGGTTATAAATTTCATTTCAGTTGGCTCATGATCCTCATTGCATTTGTTTCCTAGGAAGTGTCGGAATATGTGACCTTCCCCGACATAGAGCCGTTCAAACCACTTGCTATGAAGTTTGCTACCCTTTGGTATTCAAGTGATATGAACAAACAATGGAAGTCAAATGTTGTGTTTCATACATATTACCTCCAGCTAAAGAGAGCCATTGAAGTTGAGCCTCGCATGAATCCAAACACCTTAAAGAGGTTTCGACCCCTGATGAAGTTCAGCGCAGATCGACACTTCATCTAGATTACAGCGCAAGTAGATGAACATAAAGAGCATCTCCAGTCATATTATAAACTTACATAAGAAGACCTTGAGGAGATCACTAAGGAGTGGTCTGTTGACCTCCTTATCCCCGCCAACCCTACATAGATATCTGATCTTGACATCCCAAAGGACACTCATAAAGAACAAAATACACCCGGAACCAGCAAACAGAAGAAGACTGAGGAGGTCCAAGATTTAAGCATCACCTCAGGAAAGACTTCTTCAATGTCACTTGACCGAGGCAGTGATGACGAAGTAGAAGCTGAATAGAAGTCAAGAGAAGTAACACCGCCTAGAGATGAGGTTGAACCCTTGAATAAGAGGAAGGTTTCCCCCTCGAAACCTTCTTCCTAGAAGAAATCGAAAACCACCATGACCAAGATGCAGACTATCCTCACTTCCGATGATTTTGACTTCAGCATAGCATATATATACGACATCATGGAGAAACAAGGAGCGAAGCATGAGGAAATGTATGATAGAATTGAGGTCGAGCTCCAAGGGGTACATCAGGATATTCAGTTGGTTCATCCAGTCTCCACTATTCCCCTACCATCAGGAGAACAAGAATTGGGAGATGAGCCAACCCAACTCCACCGACTAGTAGATGCATTTGAAGCTCGCCTTAGACAAGCACAAGAGGAAATAGAACAAGCCACCCAAGATTTGATGAAACTACAAGGACTACTTGTAGAACAATGTCGAGTTATAGAGCAAGAGAATATTGCTCTCGAGACAATGTTTGTCGAGGATAAAGCAAAAATGCAGCAATAAAAGGAACAATTTCTCCCAGGGAAACTCGAGGTAAAAGAAGCGGTCAACATAACACTTCACTCTATGATAGGCTTAGAGCCATAGGTAGAATATCGGGTTGAGAATCAAGTGGAGTAGCTCACAAAATCCATCCAACAGCTACAACAATGAATAAAAGATCTAGAGATCTGCACAGTGCCCAAAAATCCGCAGGATGTCATAGATCAAAGAGAAGTAACTGCTCGGAGCACAGTCAAGAAAACAAAGGATTTTTCCATGGAATGAAAGAAAATCAGTGATTGCAGTGCCTAGAATTATGAGAAACTCATTGAGAATTCAGAACTAAAGGCATTGGATTAGCATCTCCAGGAGGTGAAGCAGCAAGAAGAGACAATATAGGCGTAATTGAAGCCCCTATCAGCTGTGGAAAGAATGAAACGATCCCAGGAGCAGTGCACTACCCAGCAATAGGTTCACAGGGTTCATAGAAAAGTCATGGCAGTGACTCAAAGACTCCAACCTGTATAGGATGAGGCTTACCAATTGTTCACATAGATCAAAGGTCAAGGAGAAGAATGGGAGCAAGTTGTTGCTGCAACACAACAACACCTAGAAGGACCCTTGAATGAGGAATTCTTCCAAGAGTTCACTGAACATGAGGCTCTAACACAAAAACAAGTCAATGCAGCTTGAGCCAAGCTCAAGGATTTTGAAGTAGAACTACCTAGACCAGAGTGACTCAGGACACGTCACATGTGAGTGTTGGGTTCTTGTCTGCCATTGACCAAGTTTTGGGAGATCCTTTGTCAAGTTTGACCTATTTTGGGACATCGACAACCTGACTAAGGAGCATCACAAAACATAGCAAAGATCATTGGATCTTGACCCCTTTTTGGGTCCTTTTTGGGGTTTGGGATTAAGTAATGGGTATGGGATGTCATCCCATGGGTTTACCCATGTTAGGCCTATTTTGTAAAGTATAAATAAACATCTAGGCAATGTAAGGAAGGGCATCTGTGTGATGTTAGGCCAATGTGCTAAGTGCTATAGATATGATCTATTTGATGTTAGGCCAATGTGCCAAGTGCTAGAGATATGATCTATGTGATCAAGGGATAGTAAGAATGATGAGTTCTAAGTAGTTGATTTGTGCATACTGTGTGAGACTTGCAGAGCTACGTGCAAGTAATTGTAAGAAGGCTTGGTGTTGTACCCTAGCTCAAAGAGGGAGGATCTGGCAGAGTGTGTGCATATCTCCTGTCTTCTGCAGAGTAGGATTTTGATGCTATGTGCTTGTAATAATATTCACTGAAGATAATAAAGAAGAAGACTTGGTGGATGTAGCCCCAGGGTGGGGGTGAACCACGTACATGTTGTGTTTCTATGCTTTGTGCGATGGGTTGATGTGTTTATGTCTTTACTTGATAATTTCTTTGATATATATAGATAAATCTATTTATGCTTTGTGCTAACGATGTATATTGATGTTATATATGACCTACATGAATGTGCTTAGTTCTTGAATCTACTAGATCTAATATACCTCTCTATGATAAGTTCTTAGATACATCAGATATAGATGAATGATGTGATGCTCTATTTTATTTGCGAAGTAGATAGTGGTTAAATATTGATGAACTGTTGGTGTTAAGTGATCTGTTAAGTATTACAATCATATATATGTGTCCTAGATAATTTTGCAGACACCTAAGTCTTGCAACCACCCCTGCCTCTACCTCGGGTGAGACTTCATCTTCTTCGTAGGTGTTGTTGAAAGGGTTGGTAGTTAGGGTTTTGTTGGTGCATTGTTGTAGCGTTGAACCCTGGGTCTGCCCCTATGCCAACATTGCTTGTTGGGTATAGTCTTTAATATTCCTCTCTAGCTCATAGTTTCTTCTATTGGAACTTGGATTTTGTTTGATTATAAACTTGTTTTCCTTCATTCTTTTTAGTATTTATTAAATTTTTGTTTTCTTTCTTGATTGCAAAATCAACCCTTTCTCACACAGAATGTGTTTCCCTTTTTACGACTCTTTTTGATTATCTGATTGATTAGAGGAACTCATAGGACATATTTTTTATCAGAGATCTATTGATTTCTTTGTCTTTGATGCCTTACTCAATGCTTGAAGACTATAAGGTATGACTTTTTCATTTCTTAGAGTTTTTGAATATTTGATTGAATAGTTTGATATTTGTTTTTCTTTCGATATCTTGTTTATTATTGAGAGTATATTTGTTTGTATGCTCTTTTTCTTCATAATATTTTCAATCCTCATAGTGAACTATTTCATTATTAGTGAAATAATGAAGCATTAGAGAAACATCATAGTTTTCATCTAAAATCAAACCAAGAAGGATTTATATGGGTTGCTTTTGGATATTGAAAGGTTTTTCTTTTTGATAATTTGGAAAATGTGTGAATTCTTGGTTGGGAACAAATAACATAAAGTTTTTTTCATTTCTTTTGAGTGTTCTTAGTAATGAAAGGAAAATAAACTCTTCTCTCTCTCGTAACTAGAATTTAATTGAAAATAAAATTTGCATATCATAATTTTTAATTTCTTGTGGTGTTGAGTCTCAAAACATCATCAATTTCACTATCATTCACCTTTGAGTAACGAACAACCATGAAAATAAGCGCTAATTAAAATTAAAATAGAAAAAATTATTTTTATATCTTTACACCAACAGTAGACTAGGAATAGAGCTTTGGAATAGGTTGTGAGGATAAATATCCAAAGAATTCAAGACAAACAAATAATCTTGTGATAGGGAGAGAATTCCAACCTTCTGTTGAGGGGTCCTAAATCCCTTTAACTCAAAATTAGGAACCAAACCCGCCACCGAGGCCCAATTAGACTCTGTGACCTTTAATGGTGGAATCGTTCTCTAGATCTTATGATCCAACCAAATGATCGATGGGATTTATGTAGTGATTGACATGATGTCTTCTTGTGAAATCTCTTCCTTCAGTTCAATCGTTCTCTTTTTTGTATTTTCTCGTATAGGTGGGACCGATACAAGATAAATGCTAGTATAAACCAGTTGGGTAACAAAATGGAAAAGGACATAACTACTGAAGATGGATGATCTTGGCATAACCCTCATACTCAAGCATCCAGACAATGATTCCTACACTTGCAATATGCCTAGTACTAATATGTTAACCTGATAGTGTTCCAATTGTTGACTGAGATATGATTATTAGAAAGACATACATGCAATAAACGATGGAAAGAAAAATAGTTTCCTTATCTCTATTCATCAATAACACATTAACACAACGATTTCCTTTTCATCATTAAAGAAAAGAACTATAAAAATATTGAATCAGATAAATTATCAATAGATTCATAGGCTCGTACTTGTTACAACATCCATTGATGAGATAAAATCAGAAATATTTCTTCTTCAGATACAATCACACACGCTTTTGATGAAAAAAACAAACTTGTCTCTGGTCCTGAACAAGACTTCTCAATTAAGGTAGCTTTTAAATTGTTCTTTATAAATCCAAAAATTAGGGTCTTTTCAAAAACCATCAACTATTTCTAACAGGTCAAACCTCTTATTGATAACATATTATTAACTAAAATAACTATCAAAAGTGCAACTAAGTAAAACAAAAAATCACCACATGGCACTTTCATCTCCCAGTATTCTAAGAGTCATCAAATGATCTCACTTGAGTGGATGAATCTTCTCATACTCTGACCATTTGACAAAGAATTCCTTTATCAGGGCCGAAAGGATCTCTTTTATCTCGACTGCCCCTGCCCAATATTTGACTATTCTAGCACTTAATTGTTGTAGCACTGTATGATCCTTGATCAGGTGCTCCATGAACTGTTGTACTTGTCCTGGCACCATGTTTGCCACCTTTGTAATCTCCACAACCCACAATGAGTCTTGTTAGGCATGTAATTTGACTATGTCATGCAAGTTGACAAAGTCATCGGGTGTGTCGAATTCTGGAAGGCTGATGTCTCTCATCGCCTGGTTGATCTTGGTCCAACTCTTTTCTCACTAGGCCCACTTGTCTTGGATTTCTTGATGAGGTTCTTGGGCCATTCTCACCTAGTATTCGACCGACTTATTAAAAAGAATAAAGTAAATTCAGGCGATGAATTGATCACAGATGAGCGAGTGAGATTTATTATACATGTTTTCCCATAGCACGCTGAAGTAGATGTGGGATGAGAGTTCTGCAACATGCCAACTTATATTTATTCCAACGAATACCTTTTGGTAACACATGACATCGAGCAAGTAAGAATCTATGTAAAACATTGGTGTTCCCCCTTCCTTCAGTGCCTGCGCCTCCTGCACATAAATGCTCAGTTTATTGGATATTATTTCTCCCGAGTTGAATCTACTCCCACCAATCACAAATATTTATGCCAAAGGCATCCATGCCTCTGAAAACTTGGAGCAATCTTTCTCTCCATTCAATCGACAAATGAGATCCATCAGATAGATGTATGGCTCCCTTAAGTTGGTTGTCACGTACCAACCAGTGATCTGGTTGGTAAATTTCTTATCTTTGTTCAACCATGAGGCCATCACTCAGTTGGTTAGTGGCATTCGTAGAAATTCACAACGAAGTCTTTGTTCATCCACACCTCTGGGTCTCTAACTTTGTAATACTTTTGAACTTCTATCGGTAGGAAGACTTTGAGACATCCACCATTTTTTATTAAAAATTTATGTGTGTCTGTATGGTTGATGAGGCACTTCATGACTTCTATGCAGGGAAAGATGGGGGTTCTTCTTGCCACCATATATAGGTATGACCATTGGATGTTCTGGAACACATGGTTGTCGAGCGCCCTTACGTATGGATCATTGTGTAGTACATATTATGGGTACTCCTCCTGGCTGATATTGCCAAATGTTTCTCCCCAATGTGGGAGCATCATCTTGGAACCGATTCTTTCCTCTATATCTCCAAAGGTTAGAGGTTGGATGAAAACTTTCTTTGTGGCTATCTTGATGACAAGCTCTGGCCTAGGGACATACTCCAACTTCCTCGTGACCCTTGGAGAATATCCTTCACCCGTTTCTGGTTCTTTTAGCTTTGGTTCTCTTAGCGAGCATTGTTGGCATAGGGGAAGACCCAGGGTTGAACACTTCAACAATGCACCAACAAAATCCTAACTACCGGCCCTTTTGGCAACACTTGCGAAGAAAATAAAGTCTCACCCGAGGTAGAGGCAGGGGGGCTTGTAGGACTCAAGTGTCTATAACCTAGATGTCACACAAATCTATGATCACAATACTTAAAAAAGCACTTAGCAATTAACATTCATTAGCCTTTATCCTTATTCACGTTGTAGGTTAAAACCCTAATTATAGAACAATGTAGTATTCATCAAGACCTAATCACATCCAACCATTTATCACATAACATCAAGTAGATCTAGCATTCATTCACATTATTAAGCACTAAGCTACTACATCAGATTCATCTCACATACATAAATATTACAACACTAAGCATAAATCACATCACTCACATATCAACCCTATTTCACAAAGAAACCATAAAACAAGATGTACGTGGTTCACCCTAGTGTGGGACTACATTCACCAACTCTTTTTCTTCTTTATTATCTTCTTCCAATCTTCTTACATGCACAAAGCCACAAAACCAACTCTGCATGGGACAGGAGATCTGCATGCACCTCGCCATATCCTCCTTCCCTGAGCTTGGTACATCACAGATCCTCCTTACAATCACTTTCACTTAGCTCTGCAAGTGCTCAACATACAATATGCAGAAATCCTATTTCTGTCTTACTCTAGCACTTAGCCTTCAGTTCACAACTTACACCTGAGTCCTTCTTACATCACCTATCTATTCATTTATACATTACAAAAGGGGCCTAAACATGGGTAAGACCCATGGGTTGACATCCCACACCCATTACATAAAACCTAACACCAAAAAATCCCACAAAAAGGGGAGAGATCCCATGATATCTACTTCGCTTGGGTGCTTCATCATTGACCAACCTATCAAAGTCCCAAAAATTGGTCAAACATGACCAAGGTTCTCCAAAAATTGGTCAAGGGAAAACAGGCCCCCAACACTCACCTGTGACTCGTCCTATGTCACTATGATCATGGAAATTCTTCATCGAAGGCCTCAAGCCTGGCTCAAGCTTCCTCGACCTGCTACTTTTCCATAGCCTACTTCTCTGTGAACTCCTGAATGAATTTCTCAGTGAACGGTCCTTCCAAGCATTGTTCCATAGTGGTGACCAGTTGTTCGAGCTATGTACCTTGTCCTTCAATCTCTTCTAAAAGTGTGCAGGCTTTGTCCTGCACCAGCTAGAGTCTCTAGGTAACTTCCATGACTCTAATTTGGATGGCATTGATCTATTGTTGAACTATGCACACCTCCTATGTCCTTTTCATCTTCTTGACTGTTGACAGTAGTTTCAGCTGAGCTTGTAGTATCGATGCTTGTTTCTTTGCCTCCTAGAGATGGGATTCTACTGTTCTTATTTCTGGGTCCTTTGTAAGGCACTCATAGGTATGCACACCTTGATTACTAATTTTCTTGCATTCTAAATTGAATTCCTTGATTCTTTCGACTACAATCATGGAAGTTTCTTCTCTCTGATCTCACACTTCCTGTAGAGTGATTGGCACTGCTTGTAATTATAGTTCTTCAACTCTGGCTTGACGTTTTTGAATGGATTCAACGAGCTTTCCCACTTGGATATCCATTGTCTCTTCTTCCATTTGTGCCAGTCCTAGCACAGAGCGAAGTGCTTTAGTGACTGCCTCCTTAACTCTCATCTGCTCTATAAACAACTATTATTTTTCCTTCTGGTTCTGTGCTCTATCCTCTGTAAACTTCACCTAGAGGTCATCTTTCTCTTGTTGTGCAATCCAACATTTCTCTAGGGCTTCCTTCTTCACTTTTTTAAAGGATTCTGTGGTCTATTATTTTTCTTCCTGGACATGAAAAAGGAGAGCCTTTGTCGAATCTGCTAATTTTCATAGTTGGGAAGGCTCATCTACCACTTCTATACCTTCTGATGATGATGGCATAGTAGATACTACATGGATCGAGTAGAGGGATTTATGTAACCCTTTCAACTCCACCTCAATACTTTCTTACATTGTCTCTTGATTTTCTTCGTTGTGCTACAGAATATCCTCCGAAGTTTCTGCTATAGTTTCTGTTGTAGGTGGGGCTTACTAGCTCGTGACTTCTTTCGTGTTGAAGGTTTCTTTGGGGAAACCTTTCTTTTCTTGGATGACTCTGCCTCCGTAAGGGGATCCTTAGGCGGTGTCACTTTGCCCTGTTCTTGTTTATCTTCTTTCCCTTCATCCTCTTCTCAGTCTACTTTGTCATCTCCTCCTCCTCGAGGTGATTCTAGTGTAGTTTCCTTTGATGCATTGTTCATTTTCTACACTTCTTCCTTCTTTTTCTTCCTGCTACTACTGGGTCCATCATACTCTTCTCAAGTGACTACATGACTTCTGATGAGTTCGAGGTCGAAGAGTTCATTCTATTTGATTGGTACAAGGAATTTTGTAGGCCATTTCTTGGTTATTTCCTCCATATCTTCCTCTGTGAGCTTGTAATAGGACTGGATCTCTTCCTTGTGTTGATCCCCATGTGGAGTGATGTAAATGAAGTCCCTATCTGCATGGAACTTCACAAGTGGCATGAACATATGTAGTGTATTTGACGTCATGCGAGGGAAGGATTCAATGGACCTCTTGAACTGCAAGTAAACAAATCTTCCACTTCGGAAGAAGGGATGATTTTAAGGGCTAAATTTCTCTCATGGGCTAATTTTCCATGGGTTTTCCCAAAAGCATATTTTCTATTCTAAAAATGATTCGCCTAAACTCTATAGGATAAAGTTATTTTACCTTAAAAATTGCCAAAATTTTATACAAACTATATAGAATCCTTAGAAATTTGAATATTTTTACAAAAATATTGCCAAACATTTATAGTTGGCATATGAAGGATTACTAAGATTCCCCAAGGTTTCTACATTTTAAAATAAATTTATATCCTTAAAATCATCCCTGCAAGTAGTAGGTGTCGAACACCACATTGGAAAACCATTGTTTTTCCATGTCGTTCAAACACTAAAGGGTAGTGAACCTCGCGGAAAATGGTTCATATGGCTTGACTTCAGGGAAGTTTTCTCCTTCTGACATCTCCCAAGTGATGAAGGAAATGATAATCAGTAACCAGATGAAGTGAAACTTGTAGCCCTGGTCTTGCACTTCACGGAAATCTTTCTCTAACTGGTTGACGAAGTATCTCACCTAGTTCATTTGCATTCCTTCAATGCATTTTCCTACAAGGTCGACGACAAACACTGTGAATTGCATTGGTCTGTTCTTCCTGAAAAGATTACTAGCGATCAACTAGCAAGCTAGGTGCACTACGCCATTTTGTATGGAGGCTACCTTGTAGCCCCGCTTCCCCTTCTCTACATTGTCGTAGGTGTCCCTTATTGACTATGCCAAGGTGTAATCTACAGCCTTCCCTCGGTCAAACTCCTAAGGGTTCAGTCCTTGCATGCTCAATCAGATGATACGATGGATCAACGCCAGATCTACAGTGATGTGCCTATCCAACCACAGGTAACTGCCATGGTAGCATGATAGGAGGAGTTTAACGCACACGTTAACCTTCTGATGTCTTCCAAAGTGTGGTATATTCATCACATTAAAGATTGTTTATATCATGATGTCCATGGTCCACAACTATGGGACTATCTTCGGCTTCTTCCCAATTGTCTTTTTCAAGTACTTATGTGGTGCAAGAATTCCATAATTGTTGTGGTCTCCTAAGTTGAAATCACTGATCTTGAGCATCATAATTTGTCCCAACTGCGATCCAACTGCGCATATCCTATTCAGAATGTACGTAGGGATTAGTGTATACTCAAAGTCTCTCGAGACATTGTCATGACTAACTACTCTAGCCAAGGGCGACATGCAGTTGAGTAGGACCGATGGGATGAGCTTCGTGTTCGCCAAGTCATCGCAATACTTTCTTTGTTTCTCTATCGCAATTTGAGAGGGCCCGAATCGACGTGATGTCAATGGGGAGGCTTGCAATCATCTTGTTGACGAATTTTGTGCACCTGCGTACAGGACCTTTTCATCCATAAGGTCTATTAGGATTTCTTCCATGGACTTCTCCACTACAATTCATTTTCCAAACATACATGCTCGAGATCAGATATCTCGGGTAGGCGGACAAATAATCAGAGTAAAAAAATGGATGTTAAAGTCTCAATAAGCACTACGTGATAGCAATGAGTTCTCTGCAGTCTCGGATCATCACCATTTTCAAAAGTGTTCCCGGTGAGACATTTGATCGGTTAAATAGACAATGTCGTAATAGACTCCTCCAACGGGAAGGAATTCCTCAAACAATACGATTTCATCCATTATGGCACGGTATCAATGGTCCAATGGTTATATTTCTCACAATAACTGCACTTGTAGTCATTTTGGAGCATCGTTCTAATGGTTAGGATGCCTCCAATGGTCATATCGCTTCATCATGGCAAAGTGAGAGCTTGTGTTGTTCTGTTATTCTGGCGAGGTTCCTGTTCTGCAAACCTTCTTTCGGCGAAGTTTTCTTTGGAACTTCCTACAATTTTTCTAACTTTTCTTTCTTCTTGCTGAGCTTTCTAGCCTTCTTTCTTGTGATCTGAGTCACTGGGTTCCTCTTTCCATTACTATTATTATTTTTTCTTAGTATAGTAACTTTTCACTATCGAGGGTCTTTTACAATGTTCAAGGGTAATACTTCTTTTGTTATTGTTTCTAGAGTAGGTGCTCTTCTCTCCTGTATGGATAAGTTCTTTAATCCTCCTTGCATTATTTCAACTTCGACAGCCAGGTCTCTGGCCCTTAGTTTCTTCAACTTGTTGTCAGGCTGCTAAATTGTAGCTTTTAAGTGTCCTGAATCACTAAATTGTCAAACCAGGGCTAGTATACTTCGAGCTGATACACAGTATGTGCAGGCAAGCGTCTAGTCTTT
>JZKD02S1671985.1:1236822-1260426 GCA_000966675.3 Picea glauca
CACAACTTCGTGACACGTAGTGTCACGAAGTGTGAACACTTGAAGCACAATCGATCCAAGGTAATCATCACACTCTCGAGCACTCTGTGGCAACGGCTCCAGCTGGCCTGTGACTATGCTATCCCTTCATCTAACCATAACGCATGCCATGATGTATCGATTCCGAACTGCTCCACTGGTACCGCTACGGTGTGAGTTGGTACCTGGTACTGGAACCCTGCGCCAAGAATAGCAATGGTACCTACCCAAGTGATATTATCTCATTTATCAAATTAAAGTATTAAAAATGCATAATAATAACTTGAATTTCAAAGATACCTTAGGTGACCCCTTTGGGTGGTAAAGGGATGTTGATTATATCAAAAGGAGGTCAAAAAGGGTGGTACTAGCATATAGTTGGAGGTCAAAGGTATGTAGTATGGGCAAAGAACATGGTCAAAATCGGGGACCAACACTTGTCCTGATCTTGTTCTTATATTAAGTGTGTTATTTTACTAGCCATGAAATCCCTTAATTCTTTATTTTTTATGTTCTATAGCTTCCTCTTCTTCTTTCCTTGAGATCTGATCTTTCTCAATCTAGGTCATTCCTAAAAAAAGAGAAAAGGGGCCATTGTTCTCAACAAACTTAACGACCTCAAATTCTTCTTCTACCGATGTTCCATGAGAAACCATAAGTATATGGGTAAGTCTTCCACACAAGGTTATCATGTTTCCTTTAAACAATCCTATTCCTCCCAATGAAGGAACCATAGCAGGCTTTCCCAAAATTTCCCAAGTACTTTTTGTCATAATGTTCACCTGTGTTTCCTTATCTAGAACACAGTCTATGTCGAAGTTTCATATTCTTGTTTCTATACACTCCTTCTCTTTTAAGATCTATGGTAAACTAATGTCTTTGTGATCATTCAGTGTTTCTTTCATCTGTAATAATATAGTGTGATATTCCTTTTGGTGTTCTAGCATATTCTTAGGCCCTTGACCTTCCTCATGGTTTTCTTGTCTCACATTCATCTTTTCAAATTTAGCAATCATTCTAGGGCAGTCCAAAACTTCATGATCAACAGCTTTACAACAAAGACAAATAGGGCCTCTACCAAGGCATTCCTTAGCAATATGTCTTGGTCTTCTACAACTATAACAAAGAGTCAATCCTCTCTTTCTCTTAAACGATCCACAACCTTTCCTGTACTGCACACTGGGATCACAATGATGAACTTGAAAAAAATTATTTCTAGGATCCTGCATCCACTTGTTAGTCCAAACATTCTTTCTATGCATAGGAATAACATATATTTCTCTATTTCTATAAGATCTATTCATATCAAGTCTTCTTTCTTCTATTTGTGCCCTAGTTTTTAGACTAGGACAAACTCTATCAAGCATACCTAGATCAAAGCACAAATATTTAAGATCTTACCTCTTTTCTTTAGATATGATTCCCTTCTTAGCATAGAGCTTTGCAATTCAAGTAGAATACCGTGCACCATAGCAGTAGATCTATGCACAAAGGTTTGTATTTTCTTCAGTTCCCAGAAAACATAGTTTCAGGTCCCAACAACATAACCATTTGTTGTAATAGGGATAGACCTAGGGTTCGACGCTTTAATAACACACCAACAAAACCCTAACTACCGACCCTTTCGGAAACACCTGCGAAGCAGATGAAGTCTCATCTGAGGTAGAGGTAGAGGGGGTTGTAGGACTCAAGTGTCTACAACCTATATGGGACACAGATCTATATCACAATACTTAACAGAGAACTTAGCAATTAACATTTATTAGCCTTTATCCTTATTCACATCACAGGTTAAAACCCTAATTATATAACAACACGTTATTCATCAAGACCTAATCACATCCAACCATTAAACACATAAAATCAAGTAGGTCTAGCATTCATTCACATTATCAAGAACCAAAATACTACATCAAATCCATCTAACATACATAAATATTACAACACTAAGCATAAATCACATCACTAACATATCAAACCTATTGCACAAAGCAACCATAACACAGGATGTACGTGGTTCACCCGAGTGTGGGGCTACATCCACTATTGGCCCTTGACCAAGTTTTGGGAGATTCTTAGTCATGTTGACCTATTTTGGGACTTTAAAAGCCTATCAAAGGAGGACTGGAAGATGAAGTGGAGATCACAGGATCTTGACCCCTTTTTGGGTCTTTTTTGGGTTTTTGAGATTATGTAATGGGATTGGGATGTTGGCCCATGGGTTTACCCATGTTTAGGCCTATTTTGTAATATATAAATAAACGCCTAGGCTAGATAGAAGACTAAATGAATCTATGTGATGTGAGATTGTTGTGGTAAGTTCTAATGTGGATTGTAATGGCTATGTGCCTACTGTGAGAGACTTGCAAAGATAAGTGCAAGTGGTTGTAACAGACTATGGAAGGCTCTATGTTGTAACACAAGGAAAAAGGATCTAGCGAGCTGCGCAGATATTTGTCCTATGCAGAGTAGGGTTTTGAGGCTCTGTGCTTGTAACCAATTGAATGAAGATAATAAAGAAGAAGAGTTGGTGTATGTAGCCCTAGAATGGGGGTGAATCACGTAAATACTATGTTATGCTATTTTGTGCCTTGTCTTGATGTCTTCACATGTTATTTGCTAAGTACTTTGATATTTTTAAATAGATCTACTCATTCTTTGTGCTTATGATATGCGAGAATGTTAGATCTGATCTATATGGCCATGCTTAGTCATTAATATGATCGATATGATCTATTTACGTATGCTAAGTGCTTAAATACATCAAATTAGTGTGGATGCTCCGAAGCCCTATTTTATCAGTGAAGTGGATATTGATTGCATATTGAGGAACTAACTGTGCTAAGTGATTTATTAAGTAGTACAATCACATATCTATGTCCCAGCTAAGGTTGTAGACACTTGAGTCTTGCAACCACCCCTGCCTCTACTTTGGGTGAGACTTCATATTCTTCACAGGTGTTTCCGAAAGGGCCAGTAGTTAGGTCTTTCTTGGTGTTGTTGTAGTGTTGAACCCTGGGTCTTCCCCTGTGCTAAAAAATGGTTCCGTTGCTAGGACCTGAAACTATGATTGTTGGGAACTGAGAAACAAGAAGCTTTGTGCAAATATTCGACCTGAGATTGTGGAAGCCCCGTGCGTAGATATATTTACCTAGTGCGGAGTATTATACTTGATTTACAAAGCTCTGTGTGAAAAGAAAGAAGCCTTATCTGAAGAAAAGAAGTCAGATTTAAAGGAGAGAAGCAAGATCTAAAAGATTTGTTCTCTAAGAAAGGTAGAAGTGAGAATTTCTGATTAAAAGAGGTAAGACCTGCAAGCTCTATGCTCTAATAAAGGTAATAATAGTGAAAAGTTTTAGATCTGGAAGCTTTGTGCTCTGTAGAAGTAAGATAAGTGGAAATTTTTATTTCTAGAGTATGGATCTAGGTATGTTTAATAGAGTCTGTCCTAGTTTGAAAACTAGGGTATTAATAGATGAAAGAAGGTTTGATATGAGTAGATCTGATAAGAATAGTGAAAGATGTGTTATGCCTATGCATAGAAAGAATGTTTGGACTAATAAATGGATACGAGATCCTAGAAAGAATTTGTTGCAGGTTAGATCCTATGATCATAACGCGCAGTAGAGGAAAAGCTTGGGATCATTTAAAAGAAAGAGAGGATTAAGCCTTTGTTATAGTTGCAAAAGACTGAGACGTCTTGCTAAGGAATGCCATGGGAAAATACCTGGTTGTCTTTGTTGTAAAGATATGGACCATGAAGTGTTAGATTGCCCTAGAATGACTGCTAAGCTGGAAGAAATGAATCTAAATAGAGGAAACCCTAAGGAAGATCCAAAAATGGAAGACCCCTAGAAAGAATCAGAGAAAGTATGGCTGCAAATAAACGAAACCCTGAATGACCATCGACATGTCAGACTATCAGAGATATTCAAGGAAAAATAATGCATTGAAGTAAGAATAGGAGAAATTGACATTGATTATGTTCTGGATGAAGAAATACATGTGAATATCATGACAGAAAGAACTTGGGAAGCCACAGGGAATCCTGCTATGATCCCTTCATTAGGATGAACAGGACTATTCAGAGGAAAGTCGATAAACCTATGTGGGAAGCTCGCTTGTGTACCTATGAATGCTAATGGAACTTTGACATAAGAATATTTTGAGATTATTAAATTTATTGAAGACAATGCCCTGTTTACCATGTTACTAGGAAAACCTTGAATTGATAGAGATCAAGCTAGAAGAAAATAAGAAGAAGAAGTTTTGACATAGAAGAAACAAGAGTTAAAAGATTTCATTACCAGAAGGATCACACACTTGATTGAAGAACAAGAGAGAAGGTCGAAACTATTTAACACTAGCAAACTAGATGTCAAAGCTACAAGAACATTAGAAGACCCACAGAAGACCAAAGTAACTACCCCAGACAAAGACGAAGTATTATCCAGGAATCCTAGGGAAGAATATCAATATCACAAAGTGACTATGATCAAAGAATATAACAATCAGAATGGAAAAAGGAATATCGAGATGAAGCTCACTCGAAAAAAGGATAGAAAGTTAAGTGAGAAGAGAGCTAAGATCAAAAAGTTGTAGAAGGTTCAAGAGGGAACTTTGTAGATGGAAAAATTGCAAAATGGGAGCTTCGTCAGGATATCAGAACAACGACACATGGCACTTCTCCATGACAAAGAAATATAGCCGTTGGGGACATTATATCTGTCTGATCGATGCTCTGAATAGGCAGAAAGGTAATTATGGTTCAACATCAGACCATTGGACCGCACCATAACTGACTGAACAAGAATTAATGGAGGCTCATACTCATTGCAAGCGAACCATTGTCGCGTTACCTATTTATCCTATCCTTCCATGCACCAAGAACACTTTTGCTAATTGAGAATTCGAGCCCATAGAATAAGCCGAGTTTATACAGTGATCATTGTGCTCTTTCTCTCTATCTTAGTACTGTGTTTAAGTTATTCCCTGAACCCATGATTGTTCACCCTGAGTGTGTATGTCAGAAGAATTGAGCACTGTAGAGAAATATTTTGAAGAAGTTTTGATCAAATTGATGACTGAGAGAGTCATGTTGATGTTTAAATGTATCCAGGCTTCATCCACAAGAATAGTGCAAGAGTCTTCATCCACTGCTCGAGATGGACCATCCCGACTAGCCAATGAAAAGAAAACCAAGCATAGAGACGATATTACAAATACTAAGTTGATTCTGAGAATTTTAGCCGCCTATCTACCACCTCTAAGTGTTGCAATCAATCAAGACAATGTACCTAGAGAATTGGAGTATGCTTTGGTCAGTGCATACCTCCCAAAGGGGATACACACAAATCAAGAAAATATTGTAGCACTGAAGTTTAGCGACTTCAACCTCGGCGATAGGAAGATCTATAACATGCTCACCCCACATAAATACCTAACTAGAACAAAGGGAAAGAATTTGAAGATAGTTCCCCAATCATGGACTATGAACCTCGCGCAGTCCACACTGCTCAATGTCATGAAGATTCCTCACTTCGGAAGACACCAAGAAGTGAATGCATGTGTCAAGTTGTTGCTTCCATGTTACCATGACAGACACTTGTGGTTAAACCGCCATATAATAGTGGATCTGACATTGATAAATCGGATCACCGAGCTTAGCATACAAGGACCCGACCCATATAATTTATATCCTGGAAAATCCATGGACCGCACTCTCACACAAAGGATCAAGGACACTTACGGAGATGTCGAGAAGGAAACGCGAGGATACAAGGTAGCTTCTATCCAGAGTGGTGTACTACACCTTGCCTGCCCATTGATCATAGTAAAGTTAGTCCACAAGAACCAACCCACCCAAGTGATTGGTTTTGTAGTAGACCTCGTAGGAAAGTGCGCGGAAGGCCTACAAATGAAGTGGGCGAAGTACCTTATGAACCAGTTGGAACTGAACTATAGGTAATTGAAAGATCAAGGATATGAGTTCCACTTAAACTGGATTCTAATCGTAATTGATTTCATTGCATGGGATATGCCAGAAGGTGTGACCTTTCTAGACATTGAGCCCTTTGAACCTCTGGCCGTGAATTTCAGTACACTGTGGTATTACAGTGACATGAACAAGAAATGGCAATCAAATGTTATATTCCACACATATTACAACCAGCTAAAGACAACCATCTAGTCCGAGCCTCGCATCATGCCAAATATTGTCCACAGGTTTCGGCCTTTAATGAAATTCAGCCCAGATCACCATTTCATTTATATTTCAGCGCATGTTGACGAGCACAAGTAGCAACTTCAATCTTACTAGAAGCTTACAGAGGAGGACTTGGAGGAGATCACCAAAGAATGGTAAGTGGACCTCCTGATTTCAGCAGACCCTGTAGAGATATCTGATATTGACAGTCTAGAAGCGACGCATGATACACCTGGACCCAGCAAGACAAAGAAAAATGAAGAATCCCAAGATGTGAGAAGTTCCTCAACAAAGACTTCTTCCATCTCACCTGAGAAAGGAGGAGATGGTAGAGAGACAAATGGTGCAGAAATTGAACAGAAGAAAGGTGAGGTTACACCATCTAGAGACAAGGAGGATCTATCGAAGAAAAGGAAGGTTTCCCCCCTGAAGCCTTCTTCCCAAAGAAATTGAGATCATCTATGACCAAAATGCAGACTACTCTCACCTCAAATGACTTCAATTTCATTGTAGAAGAACTGAATGATGCTTCACTGGAGATAGCAGAGAAGCAAGAGGACAAGCAGGAGGAGATATACAATCAAATTAAGGTTGAACTTCAAGGGGTCCAGCAGGCACTACAGTCCAGCCGTGCAATTTCCACTACACCTCTTCCATTGGAAACACTAGAACTGGGAGATGAGTCAGCTCAACTCCACCAAATTGTAGATATAGTCAAAGCTCACCTTCAGTGAGCACAGGAGGAAACAACACAAGCCACCCAGGCTTTAACACTTGTACAAGAAGACCTTCTAGAGCAATGCATTGTTGCAGAATGAGAAAAACTTGCTCTCCAAGCAAAGTGGGATGAAGAAAAGGCACAATTGTAGCAAAGCAAGGAATAGTTCCTCATGGAGCAACTTGAAGTAAATGAAAGGTTCAACAGAGCAGTTCAATCTATGATCACAATTGTAGAAGTAAAGGCTGAAGAGAGAGTCCCATAGCAAGTGGCACAACTTGAAGAAGTGGTTCAACAACTATAGAAATGCATAGCATATTTGGAGCTACGCACAGTTCTCGAGACCCCGCAAGACGTAAGAGACCTAAGGGAAGCAATTGTTCGCAACACAGTTGACAGACTAAAATCTCTTGCCCTCGAATGCAAGAAGCTAAGTAACCGCAACACCCAAACATATGAGAAGCTTGTCGAGAATCCGGAATTCCAGGTACTGGAGTCACAACTATAGGAAGCAAAGAAACACGTAGACATACTATAGGCACAGTTGAAGGCCTTGTCAGTTGTAGACAGAATGAAGAGATCTCAAGAGCAACGTACCGCCCTGCAGCAGATCCATATGATCTAGAGAAAAGTTATGGAAGTAACTCAACGAATCCAACCTATGCAAGATAAGGCATACCAGTTGTTTAGAGTGATTGAAAGCTGAGGAGCAGAGCTAGAATAGGTTGTCACTACAGTAGAACAACACCTAGAAGGGCCAGTGAATGATGTAGTGATCCAGGAATTCATTGAGAAAGAGGCCATAGAAAAGCAGCAAGTCGAATAAAATTGAGCCAAACACGAGGCATTTAAAGCAGAATGGATCATACCAGAGTGACTCAGGATGAGTCATAGGAGAGTGTTAGGGGCCTATTGGCCCTTGATCAAGTTTTTGGAGATTCTTGGTCATGTTGACCTATTTTGGGACTTCGATAGCCCATTGAAGGAGGACCGAAAGAAGAAGCGGAGATCACGGGATCTTGGCCCCTTTTTGGGTCCTTTTTGGGTTTTGAGGATTATGTAATGGGATTCAGATGTTGGTCCATGGTTTTACCCATGTTTAGGCCTATTTTGTAATATATAAACAGATGCCTAGGCTAGATAGAAGAAGAAATTCATCTATGTGATGTGAGACCAGTTATGCTAAGTGATAGTGTGGATTGTAAGGGCTCTATGCCTACTGTGAGAGACTTGCATAGCTAAGTGTAAGTGGTTGTAACAGACTGTGGAAGGCTCTGTGTTGTAACACAAGGAAGAAGGATCTAGCGAGCTGTGAAGATCTTTGTCCTATGCAGAGTAGGGTTTTGACGCTTTGTGCTTGTAACCAATTGATTGAAGACAATAAAGAAGAAGAGTTGGTGGATGTAGCCTCAGGGTGGGGGTGAACCACGTAAATACTATTTTATGCTTCTTTGTTCCTTGTCTTGATGTGTTCACATGTTATTTGCTAAGTACTTTGATATGTTTATATAGATCTACTCATTCTTTGTGCTTATGATATGAGAGAATGTTAGATATGATCTATATTTCCATGCTTAGTGCTCAATCTGCTTGATCTGATCTATTTACCTATGTTAAGTGCTTAAATACATTAGATTAGTGTGGATGCTGTGAAGCCCTATTTTATTAGTGAAGTGGATATTTATTGCATATTGAGGAACTAACGATGCTAATTGCTTTATTAAGTAGTACAATCACAGATCTGTGTCCCAGCTAAGGTTGCAGACACCTGAGTCTTGCAACCACCCTTGCCTTTACCTTGGGTGAGACTTCATCTGCTTTGCAGGTGTTTCCAAAAGGGTCGATAGTTAGGGATTTTTTGGTGTGTTTTTGTAGCGTTGAACCATAGTTTTGCACCTGCGCCAACATCCACCAACTCTTCTTCTTCTTTATTATCTTCTTCCAATCTTCTTACATGAATCGAGCCAAAAAACAAACTCCTCATGGGATAGGAGATCTGCGCGCACCTCACCATATCATCCTTTCCCGAGCTTGGCACTGCATAGAGCCTCCTTACAATAACTTGCACTTATCTCTATAAGTTCTCAACACACAATATGCACAAATTCTATTTATGTCTTACTTTAGCACTTAGACTTCAGTTTATAGCTTACAACTGACTCCTTCTTACATCACCTAGATATTCATTTATACATTACAAAAGGGGAATAAACATGGGTAAGACCCATGGGCCGAAATCCCATGCCCATTACATAAACCCCAACAACCAAAAATCCCACAAAAGGCAGTGAGATCCTACAATCTCCGCTACACCTAGGTGCATTGTCTTCAACTAGCCTGTCGAAGTCCCAAAAATTTGTCAAACATGACCAAGGTTATCCAAAACTTGGTCAAGGGCCAACAATCATCTGGTGGTTGGATTTCTCGGTGGCATCATTCCTACAACTCAAACAAGATTTCAGCAACTATGTAAAAACCCGGATAAACAAATATAAATTATAGCCAACGAATTTATGGACTTGGATACATACCTATGAAGCTTGTTAAAACCTGGTTAATTTGATACTCATGGGGTCTTTTTAGCCTTTGATTGACTCATCTTGCTCCTTCGGATGCTCTGTAATTTCCTTTCACAAAGCATGACTTCTTCCACAAGAAATTAAGGGATTTTAAACAGAAAGATCTTACTGTGTAACATCAACCATTCAATTTGAGATATGATTGATTTTTCAATAAATCTACCACCAAATCGCTAGAACTTAAATTCATCGTGGGTTTATGAAAAATCCGCGGGTGTTGATGTGGTCTATTGGTGATTTTATACAGTTGTTTTGATTAGCACATGAGGTAGAAAATAATGCAAGATCGGGTATTAATTATCTTTTTAAATGCTCAAAATCTGATTGTATCTAATGATAAAATGTCCCATCGTGTCGCTCTCTCAGTGGGTGGATTGAGGATCAGGGATGTACTATGAACATTTTCATTGATTTCCTCTTGCAAAACCTTTGATGTCGATTGATCTTACCGTACAATGATATCATGGAGAAGTTGACTCAGAGGTGTGACTCAAACCTAGGGAACCAAGAATGACTCGAGATAAACTAGGTTGTACTATCCTACTACCATGTAAAGACACGTGGCGCTGAAGACCGATGAATTAATTCACGTTCATTAATCAGAGTCAAGACTTTACTTAAGTTATTTGTTCTAAAACAAACCTTATCTTTTTGATGCCTAAAATGTATTCAAGGTCAGCGATCGATGATAAACCTATCGAAGTGATTTTAGATTGACTCCCTTGAAAAGGTATTGATGTTGAAGACGTATCGAGGATCGACGATCGGGGATAACTTTTATCGTGGTCAGAATGATTCTAGTGATCCTTCTAAGTTTTCCCTGATTTCGATAATGCGCGTGGGGAATTGTCTATCGACGATGTATTTTCGTTATCCGTTAGAGCCTATCACCCCTCCCATATTTTACCAATAGAGATCGACTATTGATGATATATTTATATGCAAACCAAAAATTCCTCTTGTCTATGCTGATGGAAATTAATGCTCGGAAAATGAGGTTTTACGAGTGGTTCTTCTTCCTTTTTTGAATTCCTTCTAATGCCGACCTTGAGCGCGTTTGATGAAGTTTTTGGCTGCCGATTTTATTCAGGTGTTAAGTTTTTTTAATCATGGGTTTTCATAAGTTCAATAAAACCTAAATAGGTGATGACAGTCATGAAAAATAGGAAAAGACAAAACACATTTCTCAAAAAATAAATCGAAACAGACAATGCAAAATATCAAGTGGTACCCAAAAAATAAGAATTTGATAAAGGATTTTTTTTAGGGTGTGTTGAGTGGTCAACAAATGGCGACTTACTGGGTGAAATTAGAATCTTTGTTCCTACCTTGGGATCAGCTAATGTAAAAAATGGTTAAGAACTTAACTAGTCTTTATTAGAGCCTCTTTTATCCTTGCATTTGACATTCCCCGATTGATGAGTCTGCACCTGCCTGTGGGGTTTTCAACCTGTATTCCACCTTCATTTCCTATAACCCTCAATAACACCCCCTTTGATAAGAGTCGAGCAAAGAATTCTGACACAGACCCCTGACCCTCGGGTTGAATTCCACTCAAGATCATTCTAAATCTTCCCTCTTTAGTCTGATTGACTCTTAGGTTCCTCCACAAGGAATCCTACACACACACAACAACAGTTTTTTTCCATAGTTCCTTATGAGTATGCCCCGTGTGAACCAACACAAAGCACCACTCAAATCCCCTGAACACAATGAAATGATTGCACCCTTTTTCCTTATCAGGATTTTCCTTTTCTTTTCTCTACAGGATTTTAGGTTTCACGATTTTGCAAATCCTGCTGTCGAGGTTCTCGACCTTTCCACCTTTCGAAACCCAAAATGCCAATTTTCCTAAAATTCTTGGTCGCGTCCTCCTACACATTTGTATCACGTTTCATGACTTTGGGAGTTCCAGAACAAGGAATCCCAACCTCTTGTCTTCTGAACTGCCGAAATGTCAAAACCCGATACGTTCAGCAAAAGACCAGCTTCTAGCAGGACTTTTCACCTTTTCGGGGTTTCTGACTTCGTGATTTCATGAGTCCTGATGTAAGGCTTCTGACCCTCTAACCTCTACAAATCTAGAACTCTGAAAAAATATCTCCAATGGGATCAACAGCTATAAGCCTCCATTCAATCCGATGGCCCATGTGATTTCAGACTTTCGGGTACCGGGAGTCCAAGACTCTTGATCCTAGAACACTGTCCTCTCAGGTTCCCGAAGCCCGAAACACCACTTCACACTATTTTTCATTTTGCAATTTCGGGGGTTCTCATGTGAAGTGCTCCAAATTCTTGTCAATGGGAATGCCAAAATCTCGAGTCTTGAAATGCCAAAATACCACTTCACAATATCCTGGATCTTACAACTTCAAAATTTTAAGTGCAAGGGCCCAAGCTCCTTTTCCTCAGGACCTCTGGTATTCCGAATCCCAATTTTCCGAAATCTTGAAATTCACATCAAGTTCTGTTGTGACTTGCGAACTTGGGTCTTTCACTCCACCATGTCTTGATCACTTGTCCTCGGGACCTTGGAATTGCTGAACTCTGAAATTCTGAAATGCCAAAATTTATGCTCTTGCCTTCACACGGAATAATCCACTTTGCGCATCGGGAGTTCAAGCGACCAAGGGTTTCATCCACACTTCAAACTTACAACTCTCGAAATGTCGAAATGATATCGACGATCTAACAGTCAAGATCAATGGTCCATATTAGATCTTACCTCTTGAAGGATGAATTCCTCCAATTGCTTAACTTCCCTTACAGCTCTCCTAGATCCTGTAGTCCCGACTATTTCAAGGATTCTCCTCAGAGAATTCTGACCATTTAGTTTCCTCCTCAAGAACCTCTGGCTCAAAATCGACTCTGCAATCCTTCTCTGGGACGATACTTCTACACAACAACTTGAGCTTCCTGCTTCCTCTTGAATGATTCAAAGGCCCTAACCTTTCTGAGATTTCTTCGCATACTCAGGTCTTCAAGGAGACTCTTGCATGCACTCCTTGCAACAATCCTTCAAATACTTCAGTGTACTTGAACTACCGACTCTATGCAATTCCTCTGCAACAATCGTCTTTCAATCTCTCAACCTTAGTTGATGATTTCTAAGGTCTCGACCAGCCTGCATACACCTTGCATGGCTTATGTTCTTGTCTTTCACTTCTACTGGAATGAGAACAATGGTATTCCTCCTGAGCTTCTAGAGATAAACTCTGAACCTTTGTCAACGCACTCCATGCAGACGTTTCGCTGCACTCCTTGTAGGAAATTCTCTCACTCAGGAAGAGAAACAATTGAAACTCATTATCTCTCTCTCTCTCTCAGACTTCAAACACTTAACATGAAATCATACATACATAGCATAACAACAAATGCATGACAAAGAGAATAAAACAACCATAAGCAGATCAATTAGCATGTATACATAGAAAGTATCATAACACCATGAATCAGATTTAAAGCTTCATATATTAATTTAGAACTTCTGCACATGGGTTCTTCTCTACAAGTCTTATGCTACAGCTCTCTTCTTCTCTATGCTAATGTGCTTATTGATCTAATTATGATTGATACAATGATACAAAGATGAGGGTGTCTATAGTCGTTTTCCCTCATGTTCCTAAAACTGTCTAATCTGGAATTTAAATCTACCTACTTTCATTAACTGTGCATAAATGCCTTTTAGATCGACAGATGAGAGAATATTACTCAATATCTGTTTACAATCACTTATTTATAAATGCACGTATGCCTCCCTTAACTATTTCAAAAAATTTCCAACATGTGCAAAAATGCATTGCTCTCATCTCAATTATCTTCCGCCTCCACGCTCGCTTACTGTTGGTGATGCTCTTGCATCATACTCCCTCGCTTGAAAATTTTCATGGACTCTTGTTCATGAGTTCTTGCACAGTCTGTCCATGCTTCTGAATCCTTGCTTCATTCTCCCAACTAGCATCTTCAACTGGATGTCCCTTCCATTTGACCAAGTATTCAAAATACTCTTTTCTCCTGGTCCTCTTGTTGATTCTCTTGTCAAGTATACTTTCCATTTGTGGATTTTCAACTACAGGCATTTGTTTAGTCCACTGAACCTCTATCTGTTCACTTTCTACTCCTGGTTCTTCATCTCTGTAAGGGTACAAATTTGAGATGTTGAATATCGGTGAAATTTCAATCCCATTGGGTAATTCGATCTCATATGCATTTGCCCCAAATTTCTTTACGATCTTGCATGGTCCAATCTTCTTCATTTTCAGTTTGTTATATGTTCCCCTTGGGAACCTTTCTTTCCTCAGATGTGTAAGAATCAAATCACCAACTTCAAATTGAAATTCTCGCCTGTATTGATCTACTCTACACTTATACTCTTGACTTGAATTTTGCAAACATCCCCTCACTTGGTTGTGAAGTTCCTTCATTGCTTCTGCAAAGTCTTCTGCACTAGCACTTCTGAATTCAGCTTGTTCCATATCCTTCAATTCAAAAACTCCCCTTAGTTGCATTCCATACATAGTTTGGAATGGACTCTGCCCTGTTCTTCTATTGAGTGAATCATTGTAAGAAAATTCCTCCTGTGGTAGAATGTGATCCCACTCACTATGGTATTCAGTCACTAGGCTCCTCAGCAAATCTCCCAAGCTTCGGTTCACAAATTTTGTTTTCCCATACGTTTGAGGATGATAAGCTGAGATAAATGACAAATTTGTCCCTAGATTCTTCCATAAAGTCCTCCAAAAATGTCCCACGAACTTGGTATCTCGATCTGAAACTTTACTTCTTGGTAAGCCATGAAGTCTGACAACTTCCTTGAAAAACAGGTTCGCAATATGAGTTGCATCGCTGGTTTTCTGACATGGTATAAAATGTGCCATCTTTGAAAATCTGTCTACCACCACAAAGATTGAATCAAATCCTCTTTGCATTCTTGGCAGCCCCAATATAAAATCCATGCTTACTGCATCCCACGGCCTTTCTGGTATGGGTAATGGATGGCATAACCCTATGTTCTGCCATTTTCCCTTTGTGTGTTGACAAATTCTACATCAGTCTAGAAATCTTTTGACATTTGTCCTCATTCCTGGCCAAAAATATGAGCCATTCAGTTTTGAGAACATCTTATCATGACCGAAATGTCCGACCAATCCTCCACTGTGTTTTTCTTTCAATAGATTATCCCTCATGGAGCATTTTGGAATACATAATTGATTGCCTATGAATAATAATCCATCCTGGATCATATGTTTGGTCCACTGGATTTTGTCTCTAAGAATTGGATTCTCAGATGCCTCATACGCCTCTTTAAAATCTGAATCGTCTCTGTACATTTCTTTGAGATTATCAAAACCCAAATTTTTGACTCTAAATACTCTAAATTCCTGCATAAGCAAACTTTTCCTGCTCAAAGCATCAACAACTTTGTTAGTAGTTCTAGAAATATGCTTAGTTACAAAAGTAAAATTATGCATGTATTCAACCCATTTAGCATGCTTTTGGTTCAAATTCTCCTGTTGAGTCACAAATTGTAAAGCATGATTATCGTTGTACAAAACAAACTCTTTAGGAACCAAATAATGTCTCCATTTATTCAGCGCTTGTATGACTGCACAAAATTCCTTGTCATACGTGGATTACTTAGCCTTTGCTTGATTCAATTTCTCACTGAAGTAGGAAATTGGTCTGTCGTCTTGGCTCAAGACCACTCCTATTTCATATCCACTTGTGTCACACTTGACCTGAAACATCTTGCTGAAATCTGGCATAACCAGAATCGGCTACTCAGTGATCTTCTTCTTCATCAGATTGAAACTTTTCTCTACTTCTTCTGTCTAGTGAAAAGATTTGTGTCTTTTCTTCACTGTGTCCATCATCGGTGCGCTAATTCCACTGAAATTTCTCATAAATTTCCTGTAGAAACTTGCCAATCCATGGAAGCTTCGAACTTGAAACACATTCTTTGGTGATGGCCAATTCTTAACTGCATTCACCTTTTTTGGGTCCATCTTCAACTCATTTGCAGAGATAAAAAAACCCAAATAAATGAGTTATGTCCTCATAAATGTCGATTTCTTCATATTTATCAACAATTTCTCTTGATGCAATCTCCTCATCATTGTAGCTAAATGCTTCAAGTGTTTTGTTTCTGTCTTACTGAAAATCAATATATCATCAAGATATATGATGACAAATTTTCCTATGAAATCCTTCAGGACTTCATTCATCAATCTCATGAAAGTACTAGGCACATTTGTGAAACCAAATGGCATAACAAGCCATTCATACAACCCTTCATTTGTTTTGAATGTTGTCTTCCATTCATCACCTTCTCTCATGCGAATCTGATTGTACCCGCTTTTCAAATCAATCTTTGAAAAACATCTTGCTCCACTCAAGCAATCCATCAAATCATCCATCCTTGGCAATGTAAATTTGTATCTGATGGTGATCTTATTGATCGCTCTTGAGTTTGTACACATCCTCTAACCTCCATCTTTCTTTGGGCTGAGCACTATTGGAACAACGCATGGACTCAATCTCTCTCTAACCAACACTTTGTCCATTAAGTCCTGGACCTGTCTCTTGACTTCTTCATTTTCCTGCAACATCAGTCTGTACGTTGCTTTGTTTGGTAAACTAGCTCTAGGTATAATATCAATATGATGGCTTATAATTCTGATCGGTGGCAATGAACAAGGTCGTTCGTCCACTATTATATCAACGAATTCTTCCAACAACTTCTGGATTTCCTCTGGTAAATCATCCACTCTTGTACTGGTCAAAACAATTCTAGGCTTCCTGACAACAATAAATTGTGTGTCTTCCGTCTTCTTAACCTCATTAAGAAGTTCCTTCCCACTCGTGAGAAGTACAATGTTGTTCACCTCTGGTTTTGTTTCTTTATCCTCAATCGGCAACAACATGTGAGTTCTCCCATTCTTCTCTAGGGTGTATGTGTTCTTTCTCCCATCATGAATCACATTCCTATCATATTGCCACGGTATACCCAACAATAGATGACAAACATCCATGGGAATGACATCACATAGTATTTCATCCTTATATCCTCCTATTTTAATTTCAACTAAACACTATTTAGTGGCATTTACTTGATGTTCTTTTTGTAGCCACAAAACTCTATATGGGCTTGGATGCTCAATAGTCTCTAGCTCCAGCTTTTCTACCATCTCTGTAGAAATGAGATTGTATGTGCTACCACTTTCCATGATTACTTTGCATTCCCCTATCTTTGGTCTTGCAAGTAGTCTGAAAAAGTCTGTTCCTTTGGGTTGGGTTCTCTGCCTCCTTCTCTGGTATTAAGATAACTTTTCTCATCATCAATGATCTTCTGCCCTCAGTACCTTCTGCCTCAACATTCTATCCTTGTGCTTCGGCAATGTGAGTTTCACCTCCTTCTTTCCTTCTATCTAGACACTCATAAGATTTATATCCATTTTTTCCACAAACAAAACATTTCACCTTACCTCCTCGGCCTCTTCCTCTTCCTCTGGTATGAGGAAAAGTATTTCTATCAGCATACTGTCCTCTCTATGAGCTTCCTCCTCTCTCAAATTGAGTTTGAGGTTTCTTCCCCTGTTCTTTAGACTTTTGAGTCCTGTCTTGGGCAACTGCTTTGCCTCTAGCTTGACTTCTACCTCGGCCTCTTTGACCTTTCTTTCCGCTCAGCTTCTCTTCAGCTTTCAGAGCCATTTGATAAGCATCTTCCACATTCCTAAGGGTTATCATGCTCATCTCTCATTGAATGTCATATCTTAGACCATTCATGTACCTAGAAACGTTTTCATCATCTCTTTCCCGATGACCTGCTTTGATGTTGATCTTGTATAATTCTTCAGTGTACTCCTTCACTGACATCATCTTCTGTCTCAAGTTTTGCATCCTTCGAAACAGAGTGATTTGGTAATCCTTGCGTATGAATTTGGCTTTCATTTTTGCAACCATTCTGTCCCAACTTTTGATTTTCTATTTGCCTTTGTAGCGTCTGTCATCCTGTAGTTCATCCCACCATAAAGTTGCATGCCCTTTAATTCTGGTGACAACGTGCTGGACCTTCTTGTCTTCCTTGACATCCTCATAATCAAAATATTTATCTAAAGCTCTAATCTAGTCTAGAAGTTCTTCTACATCCAGGTTTCCTTCATATATTGGAATGTCCATTTTCGATGTGGCACCTATCCTCGCAACAACCCTAAATAGGTGTTCATCTGCTGCATCTTCGGCTGCAACTTCTTCTCCCTCATTTCCAACTTCATTTTCACTTTCAGCCTCGCTGATATCCCCAACATCGACTATGCACGTCTGTTCTCTCTCCATGGCATCAAGCCTAGCACGTAGTTCATGCATTTCACTTTCTACTGCTGGATCAGGCATTGGTCTGTCTCTTCTTCTCGGTGGCATGGCTGCAAATCTTTTTTCTTTTCTCTGCTACAAAAAGCAAAGAACTATTTCTAAACTCTGATACAACACTTCGACGTAGACCACCGACCCTTAGGTCAAAGTCCGTTCAGGATCATTCTAAATCTTCCCTCTTTAGTCTGATTGACTCTTAGGTTCCTCCACAAGGAATCCTACACACACACAACAATGGTGTTTTTCCAAAGGTCCTTATGAGTATGCCCTGTGTGAACCAACACAAAGCACCACTCAACTCCCCTGACCACAATGAAATGATTGCACCCTTTTTCCTTATCGGGATTTTCCTTTTCTTTTCTCTATGGGATTTTGGGTTTCACGATTTCTCAAATCCTGTTGTCGAGGTTCTCAACCTTTCCACCTTCCGAAACTCGAAATGTCGATTTTACTGAAATGCTTGGCCACATCCTCCTACATAGTTGTATCACATTTCGTGGCTTCGGGAGTTCCAGAACAAGGAATCTCGACCTCTTGTCTTCTCAACTGTCAAAATGCTGAAACCCGATACATTCAGCAAAAGACCAGCTTGTAGCGGGACTTTTCACCTTTTCGAGGTTTCGGACTTCGCGATTTCGCGAGTCCTAATGTAAGGCTTTCAGCTTTCTAACCTCCAAAAATCCAAAACTCTGAAACAATATCTCCAATAGGATCAATGGCTATAAGCCTCCATTCGATCCGACAGCCCACATGATTTCAAACTTTTGGGTATCGAGAATCCAAGACTCTCGATTCCAGAACATTGTCCTCTCTGGTTCTGAAACCGTGAAACGTCGAATTGCCGAAACGCCACTTCACACTATTTGGCATTTCACAATTTCGGGGGTTCTCATGTGAAGTGCCCTGAATTCTTATCAACGAGAATGCCAAAATCCTGAGTCTCAAAATGCCGAAATACCACTTCACAATATCCTGGATCTCGCAACTTCAAAATTCTAAGTGCAAGGGCCCAAGCTACTTGTCCTCAGAACTTCCAGTATTCTGAATCCTAATTTTCCGAAATCACAAAATCCACATCAAGTTTTATCACGAGTTACGACTTCAGGTCTTTCACTCCAATTTTTCTTGATCACTTGTCCTCAGGACCTCCGAATTGCCAAACTCTGAAATTCTGAAATGCTGAAATTTCTTCTCTTGCCTTCACACACGATAATCCACTTCTCACTTCGAGAGTTTGAGCGACCAAGGGTTTCTTCCACACTTTGGACTTACAACTCTCGAAATGCCGAAATGATCTCGGCAGTCTAACAATCACGATCAATGGTCCATATTAGATCTTACCTCTCGAAGGATGAATTCCTCCAATAGCTTAACTTCCCCTGCAGCTCTCCTAGATCCTACAGTCCCCACTATTTCGAGGATTCTCCTATCAGAATAATGACCATTTAGTTTCCTCCTCAAGAACCTCTAGCTCAAAATTGACTCTACGGTCCTTCTCTGGGATGAGACTTCTGCACAACAACTTGAGCTTCCTGCTTCCTCTTGAATGATTCAAAGGCCCTAACCCTTCGGAGCTTTCTTCACAAACTCAGGTCTTCAAGGAGTCTCCTGCATGCACTCCTTGCCGCAATACTTCAAATAATTCAGCGTACTTGAACTCCTGACTCTCTGCAATTCCTCTACAATAGTAGTCCTTCAATCTCTCAACCTTAGTCGATGAGTTCTAAGGTCTAGACCAGCCTGCGCACACCTTGCACAACTTCTGTGCTTGTCTTTCACTTCTACTAGAATTAGAAAAACGGTATCCCTCTTGAGCTTCCAGAGATAAACTCTGAACCTTTGTCAACACACTCCTTGCGAACGTTTCACTGCACTCCTTGTAGGAAATTCTTTCACTCAGGAAGAGAAACAATCGAAACTCATTCTCTCTCTATCTCTCTCTCAGACTTCAAACACTTAACATGAAATCATACATACATAGCATAACAACAAATGCATGACAGAGAGAATAAAACAACCATAAGCAGATCAATTAGCATGTATAGACATAAAGTATCATAACACCATGAATCTTACTCAAAGCTTCATATATTAATTTAGAACTTCTGTACATGGGTTCTTCTCTACAACTCTTCTGCTACAACTCTCTTCTTTTCTATGATAATGTGCTTAATGATCTAATTATGATTGATACAATGATACAAAGATGAGGGTGTCTATAGTCGTTTTCCTTCCTATTCCTAAAACTGTCTAATATGGAATTTAAATCTACCTACTTTCATTAACTGTGCATAAATGGCTTTTACATCGACAGATGAGAGAAAATTGCTCAAGATCTGTTTACAATCACGTATTCATAAATTCATGTACACCTCCCTTAACTATTTCAAAACATTTCCAACATGTGCAAAAATGCATTACGCTCATCTCAGTTGTCTTCACCTCCGCACTCACTTGCTGCTGGCGATGCTCCCGCATCAATTCACTGGCCTCGGGCCCTTTGATTATCTATATTCACTTTCTACGGTGTTTCTCTACTTCCAAAGAGTGTCCATAGCCCCAACGAAGTCACCCTAACATCATAGACCTTGCTCCGCTGCTAGCGAGCATACATATCCATGACGGAGTTATATGCATACCCTCTCCTACTGTGCACTCATTTGGTAGTTCATTTTATTTCGGTAGAATGCCCCGAGTGAGTGGGAGAGGAGGACGTCTGTTATTTTCAAAATGATATCGTTAAGGTGAATTTTTGCTAGCTCTGTCTTCGAGGTACATGTAGTCCTTTCCATATTACCACCTTTCCCTTAAGGTTTTACTAGACCACTAGGAATACACTTCATCCTTTTTCCAAGGTTGTTCATCTAGAGGTTAGATAGAAAATTGTTTAAAACCAATGCATGTTTCCCAACACTTCTTGTGTTCTATGTAAGCGATGAGTTAGGAACATAGTTCATCATATCGCATGAATTGAGGTCAACCAATGTTTTGATAAACACAATATTCAAAGCGCAAAAGTACTATAGCAAGAAACAAAAGCAAAAAATGAACTCTGCCATTAGCCTTCCTAAAAGAAAAACATCATGAAAACACATACACACACTTTTTTTATTTATTTTTAATGAAAATATTGTTTTAGGGATTGGCCATTCACCGAGAGGGTGTTAAGTTCCCCCCTCAGATTCTGCAACCAATACGTGCCTACCCCAATTTTCTCGGCTACCTAAAAAGGTCTGAGCCATAGATTCTTAAACTTAGAATGTTTTCCCTTCGACTCATTTACTCTATCCCATTTTAGAACTAAATCTCCTACTTCAAAATTATTTTCCTTGGACTTATGCTTATCAAAAGAATTTTAACTATTTGTTGATGAGATGTGAATTTTTATTTTTATTTCTCCCCTTCTTCTTCTAACATGAGGAGGGTATCAATTCTTTGTTGTATAACTGATGATTGTTGTCCTCTAGAATCCTTAGCCAACTAAAGGGATGGAATATATAACCCATTCAGGAGAATGGATTCATGTCCGTATACCAGAAAGTGGGGAATTTCCTATAGCTTCCTTGGGTGTTACTCTATCAGCGCATAAGGCATTATGGAGTGAGTTGTGCCAATTCCTTTGGTTGTCTGCAATTATTTTCTTTAATATCCTCACTAGGTTCTTATTGGTTGATTCTGCCACTCTGTACCCCTTTGGATAATAGTTTGTAGAGTATTTGATTATGATTCCTTTGTCTAGAGAAAAATTTGTTAATAAGGTGGAAGAGAAGTAAGTTGCATTATCAAAAACCAATACGGAAGGCATATCGAACCTAGTGATCAGTTGTTTATCTATGAATTGGATCACCAACTTTTCTATTAGATGAGTCAGAGGGATATCCTCGACCCACTTCATGAAGTAGTCTATGGTGGTCAATATGTAGCTATGTTGTTTTGAATAACTTGGTGTAATTTCTCCTATGATATCTAACCTCCATTTCTCGAATGGCCTGGAGACAACCACAGGTTGGAGTGGGAAAACTACTCTCTTTTCCCTCCCCGTCCTTATTTGACAAGTTTTACAGTTTCTAGCATACGTGTGAGAGTCCCTGAATAGAGTAGGCCAATAATAGCCAACTCTCAGTATTTTGTGAGCGGTGGTGTTTCCTAAGAAATTTCCACCTGCGGGACCATCGTGGAGCTCCTTCAAAACATTATCTACATCTTCACATTTGAGATATCTAAAATCTACCTCATCATAATTAAAATGGAAGAGTACCTAATTTATGAGGCAATATTGTGTTGATTTTAACTTGAGGGTCTCCTTTCTCTAGTATTTAGGTTTTGAGGGAAAGTCCCATGATGCAGAAGATAAGTTAGTTTCTCGTACCAAGACTCTTTCCCTTGGGAGACGTATGAAGATTCACCACACCATAAGGCTAATTCATTCTCCCATCCAGGGTCTTCATTTACTTGGTCCTGGGCTTCAACTGCCAGTTTGCATGACCCTTGTTCTTTAACTAGTTTAGCAGGTTTTATATCTAGATCAAATTCTTGGACTACTTGCATCTAGTTTCCACTTCTTTCTCCCATCTCTTGTTGAGTGAATAGGGATCGAACTGTAGGGTGAGGCACTATGAATTTGGTATGATTATTTAGGATGTAAGACCTGAAGTGTTTCACTGCCTTGTAAACCACATAGGCCTACTTGTCTATAGCAGGGTAATTTAGTTCATCCCCTTGGATATTAGTGCTCATAAATGAAACCAGGGCCTCATTGTTGTCATCATATTTCTTATTCAATATTGCCACTAGAAATTGGTCGGAGGAAAAAGTGTAGAGGAAGAAATATTTGCTAAAGTCAGGACTTCGTAACACTAGAGCCTGAAATATTGCAGTCTTAATATTCCTAAAAGAACTCTTTCGTTCATCATCCCACTTAAACTAAACATCTTTGCAGATCAGTTTTTGTAATGGTTTTATAGTCTCAGTAAAATCAGGGCTGAATTTTCTTACAAAATTGATTTTCCCAAAGAAGGATTGCATAGCCTTTTTGTTGTGTGGTAATGGAAGCTGAGATATTGCTCTAATCCATTCTAGGTCTATTTGAATGACTCCTTGATATATAATGTGGCCTAACAACTTACCTTCCTCGACACCAAAAATAGTTTTCTTAGGGTTTAAGGATATACCATATTTCCTACACCTTTCGAAAATTTGGGTTAAATGTTGGATGTGATCTTCTCTGTTCTTTGAATACACATTCATGTCATCCAAATAGACTACTACACATTTGTTGATTAGTCCTCAAAATGCTACATCCATGGCCTGTGTTGATTAACCCAAAGGGCATGCATTTATAAGAGAAGGTTCCCCACTTGGTTCGAAAGGTAGTTTTCAAACAATGTTCCTCTGAAACTAGAACTTGGTTGTAACCAGAGAAACCATCTAGCATGGAGAAAATGTCAAAGTGAGACATGATTTGCAAGAGTTGCTCCATTGGTGGGACTGGGTAGTTTTCCTTTTCTGAAGCTCTATTGAGGTTTCTGAAATCTACACATAGGCATATCTCCCCATACTTTTTCCTCACGGGAACCAAATTTGTGTTGGTTGTGGAGATTGATTATCTTCCTGATTCAGAGGTCCTTTCTTTCAGCTGTGTTTATACCCCATGAAGTATTTACACCCCAGAAGTATGTACACTCTTCCACGTGGGGGAGTGCAGAGGGGGGGTA
>JZKD02S1671985.1:1264688-1286981 GCA_000966675.3 Picea glauca
GTAGGTTGTATCCCTTCATTTGCTGGATAATAATAAAGGAAGGACCTGGCAATTTCTCTGGTGGACGTAGCCCACACTAGGTGAACCACGTAAATCTATGTCTCTCTTGTATTGTTTGTCTTTTGTGTTTTTTTTCTGCATTTGTTTTATTTTATTGCTCCGCGGTCCTGTTTTTCTAACAATTTGCTACCCACATAGAGTGTCTAAACTAGAATATAATCTTAGCATCTAGTAGTTTTTTTAGCTCCTGACACATGAGAGGCTCCAGGGATGGGTGGTACTTCTGGAGCTTCTATTGAAATGATTTCACTTCAGGCTTTAACAAGATAGTGTGTTGAATGATACGAGTATCATAAGTTTTCAGATCTTGGTAGGACCATGCAAAGACATCTTGATATTTCCTGAAAAAGTTTGATATATGCCTTCCTTTCCTCTTTAGATACTTTCGTTCCTAGATTTATATTCTTTGTGTTTTTTGGGGTTCCTAGATTTATAGTTTCATGCATGGGACATGAAATCCCCATCTTCGTGTTCTTTGATGCTTTGGATCTTTCCCTTAAGTCAAAAATATTTTCTAAATTGGATACCCTTTAGGTATCGTGTGAGACCTTGGTTTTTCGGTTGTTTGATTTGTATGAGGATCGGTCTCTGCTAATTTCTCTTGAAATATTTCATCGTCAATAGCTAGGTATTTAAAATTATCCCGATTAGTCAAAACGTTTATGATTTGTTCATCTCCTTCAAAGACCTTCAAATTAGAAATATTATTGGGCACTGATGGTTTGTAGAGTAGCTCTACAGTGAACCAGGAAGCTTCATAGTCTTCTAGAGGTGATAGCCTTGATGTAGCGGTGGCTAGAGAATCAACAAGACTGCTCTTTCTTCTCAGGATCATTGTAATGTTGAAGGATTCAAAATGTTCTATTAGTTTGTGCACTTCTTGTTGGTAATTACTCAGGTTTGGAGAGTTTCAATGTATAGTGTTCCTTACTTGTCTAATGATGATTTCAAAATCTTTGAAAACCTTCAATTCTTTAACATTTAAGTCTATGGATTTATTTATCCCTTGTACTAGATCTTCATACTCGACAATGTTGTTTGTGCATTTGAATTCTAGTTTACAAGACAGGAAATGTCGTTTACCTTTTGGATAAATGAGGATGGACCCTGCCTCTGACCCTTCTTGTGATTTAGATCCATCAAAGTATAATGACCAAATTGGTGAGAAAAAGTTATCAGTTTCACTTTTCCTACCACTTTCCCCCTTTTCTCCTATTTGTTCTGTGATTTCTAACGCAGGTCCCTAATAGAAGAGGGTTTCCTCTGTTGTCATCGACAAGTTTTATTGAAAAAATATTTCAGAGTTTTGAGTAAAAGGAACATCATATCAGAGGGGGGAGAAATTCCCAAAATCAGAGCCACATGAATAATTTCCTAGCACAAGTAAATTTGTATATGAGGGTTCGTTAAGGGTTTCTAAGTCGGTGGTAGTATGTTTCAGATATATTTCCCCATCGGTCATGATCATATTCGGGTGTCCTTTTAATGGAAACCAAAGGTGAGACTATTTTGTGCTAAAGTATCTGTTTAACTTCTCAAAGAAATATTGACTCAATAAAAATCCATAAGATTCTGGGATATATACTACAATGATGTGAATTGCTTGCACAAATTTAGGGTGTGTCGCTATTCTAATCATTACATATTTGAGTTCTCCCATAACCTTCACCTAGGTTTTGTCTAGTTGTACTACATGTTAATCTCTTTTTAGATGAATTGCATTTAATTTTTTTCAAATAAAAAGTGGAATTACATTAGAGGATGCTCCTAAGTCAACCAAACAATTATGGAGGTTTTTGTTGAAGACTTCAAATGTCAAAAGGAATGATGAGACAAAAGTTTTTCCCTTCTTATCTTTAGAGCAGGAATTCACCGTTGGTTTATCTCTTAGATCCGTGGGAGTTAGATTTCCTCGGTCAGTTCTTGTTGTAGGATTTTCTACTGATTTCAATGCTTGTAACAGAAAGTCTTTTTGCTGAGGGATTCTACACATGTCCATGACCGATATATTTTCCTTCAAAATTTTCAAGTCTTGTACTATATTGTATTCTATCTTGGGAGATTATCGTGTATGCATGTTTATAGGATTTGTTTGGGGAACAAATGGTTCTTTTCAGGGGTTGGGATTTGGTTTTCATCCCAAAGTTTGGGTAGTAGTAAGATCGTTTGAGACAGTTTGACCCCTACCTCGTGTTTGCACAGCCAAGACCTCTGCAGGTGGTTCTTGAACCTCAAATAGGTCATCAAAAGGCATTGGTAGGTCAGGGTCCCATATCAACATGGTTATTTATGTTGGTGGATCAAATTCTTCCTGATCAACAATATTCATAACTAAACTTCTTGATTGTTCGGGTAGGGAAACCTCATCTAGAAACTGGTTGGCTATCAAATTCATGGCATGCACCCATTGTGGGTAGTCTCTTTCAGAGTGTTTCTCTTGGTGATAAGTAAAGAAAGAGTTGGATGCTACATTTCCCAGATCAATGTTTAAGTTGGCTAGGGGAGGTTAAATCGCTTTGAATGGTGGATTTAAAAAAAAAAATAGTTTATAGGACCTCTGGCCCTGGTTTCCTTCCCCTGCACTTCTTTTCATGTCTATGATTCCATTTGACAAATTCTTGACCATGCATTGTAGGTCTTCTATGTCTCCACTTCCCTTTTTGGGACCTTTTTTTGTTTGTTTCCTTGGGGGTCTAGTCAAAAGGAGTCCTCTCTTGGGAGGAGGTTGAACTTCCTTCTTAGCTAATGAGACTTGGCCTTATTTACATCCCTTCATTTGGAGCTCTATTTTTTTGGCTTCCTCAAAATTATCAACCAAGGTTGCTTTGGCAACCCTCTTCACAAACATGGAAATAGAAGCTGGGAGAGCATTAGTGTATACTTAGATTTGCACCGCCTAAGTGGGTTTAGCTTCAGGTTGGAATTTGTTTAAGATAGTGGTGAATCTTTGATTGAAGTATTAATCTTCTCCTTTGAACTCATGGTGGCAGTGAACAACTCAACCATCAAAGATCATGTAGTGGTTTCTTCTACAAATTTATCTAGAAAATCTTTTTGAAAATTTGTCCAACTAGTTATGGACCCTACATGTAAGTTAAAATACCATGTGGAGGCTGAGTTCTCAAAAGTGTAGGGAAATAGCCTACATACTACATATTCATGTTGGACATTCATCAATCTAATATCTAATATGAATTTTTTGATATGGTCTTCAGGAAATCCTGAGGTTTTAGGATCAAATTTAGGGAGTAACATTTATGGATGTCGGGGAAGGTTATGTACTCACCCAGTGATGGCCAGAGAATCTCTGGACAACCAAGGATGATTATTTTGAGGTGGCCTTCCCCTTTCTTCATTACGATCATTGGTATATTCCATGTTGTCTGACCTCAAAGATGAGCATTATGAGTTAAACCCTTCCTCGTCATAAAGTTCGTTGGGCTCAGAGAAGTTATCAGCTGGTGTTTCAAGGATTAGATTGAGAGGATGTTCATTTTCATTAAGGGAGAAACCTATCAGGTATTCTACTATGTGAGATAAAACCTGGTCAGGGGTATAGACCACTGGTCTTCTTATTTTTTTTCTATGAGGAAGTAACGGAGCTAAGGGCAGTGCTCCGATTTTTCAGGTGTAAGCTCTTGTGATTCTTTTGAACTGGTTCAACTCCTCATGAGGGAGAGTGTAAGATATCTCAGAGAATGTATTTTATTCCTCTTGCTGGAGTGAGTTACTCATTTCAGGAGTACTCAGTGTGTGTTGGATTTCTTTAGAATGACTGTCCATGCATGTGGGTTGTTTTGAATCAATAGGTTGTTTGAAATATTGTGTTAAAAATATTTTCATCCATTCATTCTTTAGGCCCTCCTTCTAGCACCAATTCTATTTAGGGGTCCTAAATCCATGTAACTCAATAGTAGGAACCAAACCGACCACTGAGGCTCAATTAGACTCTGCGAAATTTAATGGTGGAATGGTTCTCCAGATCTTGTGATCCAGTGAAATGATTGACGGGATTTACATAGTGATTGACAGGATGTCTTCTTGCGAAAGATCCTCCTTCAGTTCGAACATTCTCTTTTTTTTATTTTCTCTTATAGGTGGGACCGATACAAGATAAATGATAGTATAAAAAAGATGGGTAACAAAAGGGGAAAGGACTTAACTACTGAAGAAGGCTCAGCTCAAGATAAACCTCATACTCAAGCATACATAGAATGATTCTTACACCTGCAACATGCCTAGTACTAATACATTAACCTGCTAGTGTTCCAATTGTTGACTAAGATATGATTATTAGAAAGACATATATGCAATAAATGATGGAGAGAAAAATAGTTTCCTTAGCTCTAATCATCAATCAAACATTAACACAACGATTTACTTTTCATAATTAAAGACATGAACTATAAAAATATTGAATCAAATAAGTTATCAACAAATTCATAGGTTCTTACTCATTACAACATCCATTCATGAGATAAAATCAGAAATAATTCTTCTTCAGATCCAATCACACAGGATTTTGATGAAAAACACAAACTTCTCTCTGGTCTTAAACAAGACTTCTCAATTAAGGTAGCTCTTAAATAGTTCTTTACAAATCCAAAAATGAGGGTCTTTGTAAAATCCATCGATCGTTTCTAACAAGTCGATTCTCTTATTTATAACATATTATTAACTAAAATAACTATCAAAAGTGCATCTAACTAAAACAAAAACTCACCACATGGTTCTTTCATCTCTCAGTATTCTAAGAGTCATCAAATGATCTCACTTGAGTGGATGACTCTTCTCATACTCCGACCATTTGATGAAGAGTTCCTCTCACGTGTTGGCGTATGTGAACCTGTGTTCGTCCATCGAGGACAAAAATATCTCCTTTATTTCCACTTCCCATGCCCGATATTTGACTATTCTAGCACTTAACTATTGTAGAACAGTCTGATCCTTGATCGCATACTCCATGAACTATTGTACTTGTCAGGATGCCATGTTCTCCACCTTTTTTATCTCTGTAGCTCACGATAAGTCTTGCTCGGCATGTAATTGGACTATGTTGTGCAAGTCAACAAAGTCATCGGGATGCCGAATTCTGGAAGGCCAATGTCTCTCATCGTCTGGTTGATCTTGGTCCATATATTTTCACACTCATCCCACTTCTCTTGGATTTCCTGATGCGGTTCTTAGGCCATTGTCACCCAGTATTCGGTTGACTTATTAAAAAAAATAAAGTAAATTCAGGGAAATGAATTCATCACAAATGAGGGAGTAATATTTCTTATACCTTTTTTCCCATAACACACTGAAGTAGACCTGGACTGAGATTTTTGCAACATGACAGCGCATATTGATCCCTAAAAAGAAATTTCTAGCACACATGATATCGAGAAAGTATGAAGCCGTGTAAAACATTGTTTTTTCCCCTTCCTTCGATGCCTAGGCATGTTTCACATAGATGATCAGTTGCTTGGAGATTATTTCTCCCCAGTTGAAGCTTCTCCCGCCGATCACAACTTTGTATGCCAAAGGCATCCATGCCTCTGAAAAACTCGAGCAATATTTCTCTCCATACAATCGGCAGATGAGAGCCATCAGATAGACGTATGGCTCCCTTAATTTGGTTGTCCTATACCATCCAATGCTCCGGTTCATAAATTTCTTGTCTTCCTCCCACCATGAGGCCATCACCCAGTTGGAGTCATGACATTCGTAGAAATTCATGACAAATTTTGTATTCATTTGCTCCTCTGGGTCTCTGATTTTTTAATACTTATGAACTTCTATTGGGAGGAAGACTCCGGGACATCCACCATTGTCATCATTCAGTAAACATTTATGTGTGTCTGTGTGGCCGATGAGCCACTTCAGGACTTCTATGCAGAGAACTATGAGGGTTTTTCTTGCCAACATATGTAGGTAGGATCGTCAGATGTTCAGGAAGGCCTGGTCATCAAGCGCCCTTACGTCTGGATCAATGTGTGGGACATATTCTGTGTACTCCTCCCAGTTGATCTTGTTAAAGAGTTATACCTAATGTGGGAGTGTGATCTTGGACTCGGTTCTTGACTCTGTATCTCCAAAGGTCAGAGGCTGGATGAAAAACTTCTTTTTGGGTGTCTTGATGATAGGCTCTGGCCTAAGTACATACTCCAACTTCCTCACAACCCCTGGAGAAGAGCCTTTGCCAGTTTCTAGTTCTTTTATATTTGGTTCTCTCGGTGAGTATCTAGTGGTTGGATTTCTTGGTGGCATCATTCCTGCAACTCAAAAAGGATTTCAACAACTGTGTAAAAAACCAGATAAACACATATAAATTATATCCATCGAATTTACAGACTTGGATACATACCTTTGAAGCTTGCTAAAACCTGGTTATTTTGATACTCATGTGTTCTTTGTAGCCTTCAAGTGACTCGTCTTGATCCTTCTAATGCTTTGGAATTTATTTTCATGCAAAATGACTTCGTCCACAACATCTGAAGGGATTTTAAATAGAAATATCTTGGTGTGTCACATCATCCATTCAATTCGGGTTATGAGTGATTTTTCAATAAATCTGTCACCGAATCTCTAGAACTTAAATTCATCATGGGTTGACGATGGAGGCATGGGTGGTGATGAGGTCTATCGGTGATTTTAAACGACTGTTTTGATTAGAGCATGAGGTGTAAAATAATGCAATATCAAGTATTATTTATCTCCTTAAATGCTCAAAATCTGATCATATCTAATGCTAAAACATCCCATCGTGTTGCTCTCTCAGTGGGTGGATCAGGGATCAAGGATGTGCTATGAAAGTTTTCTTTGATGTCCTCCTGCAAAAGCTCTAACATTGATCGATCTTACCATACAATGCTGTCGTGGAAAAGATGACTCGTAGGTGTGACTCACGATAAACCGGGTCATATGATCCTCCTATCGGGTAAAGACATGTGGCGTTGAATACCAATGACTTAATTCGTGTGTATTAATCAGAGTTGAGACTTTCCTTAAGTTATTCGTTCTAAAAAAAACATTAGCTTGCCGATGTCGAAAAAGTATCCATGTTCGGTGATCAAAGATAAACCTATCAAAGTGATTTTGGATCGACTCCCTTGAAAAAGTCCCAATGCCGAAAACGCATGGGGGATCGACGATCAGGGATAACTTTTATCATGCTCATAATGTTTGTAGTGATCCTTCTTGGTTTTCCCTGATTTCAATAAAGGGCATTGGGCATTGGTTATTGACGATGTCTTTTTTTTCTTCATTAAATCCTCTCCCCCCTCATCTTTTACCAATGCTGATGGAGACCGGTTATCGATGATATATTTATGCACAAACCAAAAATTCCTTTTGTCTATGTTGATGGAGATAGATGTTGGACGACTGAGGTTTTCCAATTGGTTCTTTTTCCTTCTTTGAATTCCTTTTGATGTCGACCTTGAGCACGTTCGATGAAGTATTTGGCTGCCGATTTTATTGAGGTGTTAATGTATTTTAATCGTGGGGTTTCATAAGTTCAAGAAAACCTGAATAGGTAATGAGAGTCATGAAAAATAATCAAATACAAAACACATTTCTCAAAAAATAAATCAAAATAGATAGTGCAGAATATAAAGTGGTACCCAAAAAATAAGAATTTGATAAGGCTTTTTTTTAGGGTGTGTTGAGTGCTCAACACCTTCGTATAAGAATAGATGGTATCCCCCTCTCACACAGGGGTTAAACACAAGGTCATGAGTGGGAGAGAAACAAAGATTATCCTTTTGAGGCTTAACATATCATAGGAGAGCGATCATGTATTGGGGGTTCTTGTTGAGAATCAACAATTTTCATTTGGTCTTGGATTTTCATGAATTATGAATCCATTCAGGGTCCTCAGGAGTTTACTGATCCACTTGTCCTCGGTTCTCTTGAAGAATTTTGAACTTGATATTCTACCCATACGTTCGGACCTGACTTTCAACTGTACTTGCCCAAAGGATGACTGGGATTTGGTAGCTTTAGTGGCCATAATATTTAGGGTATTTACACGAGGTGAAAATGAAGGGAAGTCTTTGTTGTACCTCAATTCGATGTTGTTAAAACTCACTTGGAATCCTTGGAGGGTAACCCACAGGTAAAATCATGAGGGAACTTGCACCAAGGCATAATTTGATTAAGAAGGGCACCAATGTAACGGATCCACCTGCTTAATATTATACCGTTATCACTTTGTTAAAGCGATGTTGGATTTCATCACCACCTAGTATGTTCATTGGGAGAAGTTATGTTTTTCTTATTGGTTTTCTAGATTTTTTAGCGAGTGTTGTTTGTTCACCCTAGTTGTCCTTAAAATTGGTGTTTTGGATGATAAAGATCTTCGTCAATCATGTAGGATGCAAGGTTTTCCTCTGGAATGCTAAGACCTGATACCTCCTAACTCACCTGAAGACGCTTATTGAGAAGAGGTTGAAAACTATTCAGATGTTGGGAGTGCTTCTACTCATTTGATTGAAAATCCTGAGGGAGCTATAGTAGTAGTTCATGAAGGTCCTACCCCTCCTACAAACTCGTCTTTTACACACCCTCATGATCCACTCCTTCTCCGAGTAGACTCCTCAGTAAACATCATAGTTGAATACTATCCTAGGATACCATCAAGGCCATATAAAGAAGGTGACATGCAACCAGAACAACCAAATCTAAATGAATAATATACTCTCCCTGTTCACTCTACTTAAATGGTACATCCAAATAAAATTCATGTTCTTCCTATATGGATTACTCCATCCGGTCATGATCTTTATGAAAAATGTAATTTGAACTGACCACTCTTTAACCCTCCACATACATCTATCACCACAAGTGTGTATGGAAGACCATTGAGTCATTACACTGACCATCCTACCAAAAAAATAGTCAATACTTCTACCACTTCAGGACAAATAACGAGTGAAAAAGGATTTGTATCACCTATTCATTTACAAAGTACCATGAAGGTTACACCTACAATCCATCTTCAAGAAACAACTTCATAAACACCATAAAATATCATTGGGACACCTTCACATCATAGAAGGAAAAACCATGTCATACAACAAAACCCAACTACAGGACATGTCCCTACTCAGGGAAATCCTCCATTAGTGGACAAGTCCCTCCCTAGGGCCAACCCTAAGTTAGTGGAAAAATATTGACTGGGGGGGGGTGACCCTTCTTCAGTTGAAAAATCAAGACTAGGGGGAAACCCTCATTCAGTGGACAAATCCCGATTGGGGGGAAACCCTCATTCACTAGAAAAATCCCATTTGTTACCTAACCTATGGAAGGTAGACAATTTCAAAATTCTTTCATTGAAAACCCACAATAATCCTGGGGACCACCCTAGGGAGGACCTTTCAATCAACCATATCAGGGAGGATATTCAAATCCCAACCCGTAGGGAAGATATCTAAATCCCAATCCTTCTATACTATATTATGGAAAACCCTTTCCAGGTGTTCTGAATCCTACTTGGGATCCTCAAGGAAAATCATGTTTTCCTCCACAGGGTCAAATCAGTTACCCTCCTCAGAATCAACTTGGGTAGCCTCCTCAGGGTTAACCTAGTTACCCTCCTCAGGGGAAACCTGGTTATATGTCTCAATGTCAAACTGGCTATCCTCTCCCTGGGCTACACTAGTTATCCTCCCCAAGGACAAATGGGTTCTCCTTGACCTTTTACGCAAATTCCTCAACAAATGTATCCCAATTTTGCTGGCCAAAATGAACAACAACCACATATGGGAGGATCTTCTGGATAAAACTATCCACCAAAACTAGTTTACGGTCCTACTAGTGTTCCTATGAATCACCAGTATCACCCTCAAGCTAATCAACAATTACCTTTCTTATATACTTTAGATCTACCAGATCTATTGAGATTAACAAACGATCCCATATTACACTCCACTTTTTGGCCAGTAATTCCAACCAAATTACCATCTAATATTTCAAAATTTGATGGCAAGCCTCAAGAAGACCCAAATAACCACATCATCACATTTCATTTGTTTTGTTCATCAAAATCATTGATGTATGACTCTATTCATTTACATGTTTTCCAGCGTACTCTTACAGATTCAACGGAAAAATGGTACATTGACTTACAACACATAACTTTTGAAGATTTCAATTCACTTTCCATGGCTTTCCTCACCGATTTCCAATTTCCCATCAGATACGAAACCAACACAGAACTCTTGACCTCCCTTTGTCATACTAACTTCGTACATATTTCTGATCATATTCATGAATGGAGACAACAACAGAGATTGATCAAATCCACCATTCCTGACCAGTTATTGGTTGAATGGTTCAAAAAATACCTATTACCTCCTATTACTCGCGATGTTGCAATGGGTGGTGTAGATACAAAAAAGGAAGCCATTTCTCATGCCCATTATTTGGATCTAGTTTATTCCTAATTGAGTACTTTGTATGAACTGATCCCAAATGATCCCCACACATCAATCGATCCATCGAAACCATCCTCCACTGCTCATTCAGATGGTGTTATTGGTTCCATCAAAAGCTAGCTTGTGTCATAATCGAATGGCACAATCAAACATTCAATAGCTTCCTTGACTACAATGTATATTTCTCACTCATCAAATTACAACCCTACTAAAGTATCCGAAGTGAATATTGTTCAATCTGCTTCACCACCACAATCAGGGGGGGGGGAGAAAAATAAGAATAAACCCAAGAAAAATAATAATCAAACTGAAAATACAAAATCACAAGCACAACCACCTACTACTAAAAATAAACCACAATGCAAACTAAAATTTCCTTGTCTCATATGTGTCGAAGACCATTACACACAATACTGTCCCCACCAGGAAGAAGTATCTAAATTATTTAAGGGAAATTATCAACCTGATGTTTTGACACATATTTTTCCACATCAACAGTCACTGGTTTCCCAAAATCTTGCACCTTTGCAAGGAGGCTACCCAAGCCATCCTCCTAACGAGGAGGTTTCATCAAGTGAACATATTTATATGTTTAATGGTGTATATTTGACCACTCAAACTAGGACATATGACACACCCCCAGGCAAACTCGATAAGGAAAGTGTAACTAATGGAACTATGATTGATCCATATTCCACTTTAGTTACCCCTCTTTATGGACCACTCCATATTTAGAAACCTAATTTTGACTCCATCTTATGTCCACCCAAGAGTACTATCATAAATTCGACCTTTAATCATAACTCTTGTGTTGCCCAAAACTACAACATTGTTGAAGAATTGGCCCAAGCACCTTGTGCAATGTTAGATCTTGAACTTCTGCAACACTACCCTAGCCAACATACAACCCTCTTGGTAGCCATTGAAGCCATAGATTGTGATTCATCTAATAATATCACCTTTAACCTGGCAAATTACAAATCGAGACTCTCCCACTAAATTGTGTTCCAAATTGATGTTGTTGTTCATAATTAACATATTCATTGAACTATCTTGGATGAGGGAGAATCAACATGTGTCATGTCCTTATCTTGTTGGAAAATCCTAAAATCACCTGGTCTTAATCAATATCGAACCATGTTAAAAGAATTTGATAGAAGAGGTTTGAGACTTCATGGACTGTTACAATCATTAGTCATTCAACTATGGGGAAAAATTGTTTCTGTCGATGTAGAAGTAGTTGATGCTCCTCTAGATTATAACTTATTTATTGGAATAAGTTGGTTTTATGCAATTACTATTGTCTCATTATCAGTTTTTCGATGCATTCAGTTTCCTCATCAAGGAGAAATAGTGACCATCGATCAACTAGATTACTTAACCCCTTATGCTTGCACTCAAACAACCAACAATATTTCATTTTTGGGGGATTTAAAGATTACTTATGAAAGTGTAGGGGTCAGTTTATTGAAATATTATTTTCTCATGGGAAATTTCCCCACACCTCTTCCTCCAAGTATGCAACATATCGCAACGGTCAATATGATTTCAACTATGGTATATCAATCCCTCAAATCATTTGATCCATGGATCATACATAGTCCTTTAAAATTAGATACACTCGGTAATACTATGCCACTTATTCCTAAAAAGGCCGAGTACGACACCATTCAATCTTCCTCTCCTTCACCTGACGACCAACATCTACTGACGTATAATTCCTATTCCCTACCATATTGGTTGGATTCCCTATCACGCACTTTTGATTATATCTTATGTATTTTTCCATCCTATGAATCCATTATGGAAATGCTTAATATCGAAGAGGAACCATGGGATGAAAACCACTATCTCTCATCCTTTCTTCCCATTTTGGATGAAATAGAGAAATATATTTCATCTATCTTTCCTGGAAATACTGTCAATGCTACTCACTTAGGATACAATCTCCAAGGGAAACTTAGGAAACATATCTCAAACAGTAAGTGTTTACATATCAAAAAAATAAGGTGTTGTGGAAAACATACAACTAGGTGCAAATTGTTCAACTGAACAGATTTAAAATTAAACAACCTTGTTCAAATAATTCCGTGACATTTTCTCCTAGAGATATGAATAAATTCCATGGATCAACCCTTCGATCACTGTGCATGAAATCAAAACTTGCCCTGGAGTTAAACCTATAAGACATAAACTTCACCATGTTCATCCCAAGAAAACTGTAGCAATCAAGGCAGAAGTGGAAAATTTATTGAAGTTACATTTACGATTACATTTACATTTGAACATGAATATCCATCAACATATGCAACAATACATGCTATTTTAACCAAGATATTCTTAGGATAAGGATTGGTGAAGGTGGTACTAGTGTGAAGTACGCAAAAATATTTTATGATTGTCCATGAGTTATTGGAGTGTTACAATTTTGCTAAGGAAGAGCATGATGAAGAATCTCCCAGGAATGTACAAGTACCTGAAACATAAGGACAACGAGTAGTAGAAGGGACAGAGTGTTATAACCCTAATTTGCACCAGACATGCTTACCTGGCATCAAGCCATCTCAGATTATTTCTTTGCCAAAACACTATTGAATAACTCTTCTTAAAAACTCCTTTTTAAAAAACCCACGTTCCCTACTCCATTACTGCACACGTGTACATGCTAGCTGACCCAAGACAGCCCATGTGTAACTACAAAAGCACGAAAAAAGGAAATTTGTTGATGGAACACATATCTTTGGGTAAGTTAAATAAATTTTTTGGCCATGCATGGCTAGTCACTCAACCAAATACCTAGATTCTTCTAGCCTATAAAAGAAGGGTTAGGGGTCCCATTTGAAAGTAGGAGAATCATAGTAAAGAAACTATACCTAATTAAGCATTCCCTTTGTCCCAACCTTTAGCAATCCTTGTGAAAAGAGAAGTATAGAGCAAAGAAGTTGGAAGACAGTGGAAGAAGAGCCCAGGACCAGGATCGAGGAGAAATAGCCGACTTTATCATTGTAAGGTATCATTGTGAAGTTAATAAAAGAATTGTTTTTCCCGTCCCGCCATATGAGATTGTCATTATTGGAATATTGATTGTATGATTGATTAAATATCTAACCCGTTAGTTCATAGATAAAATGAATGTGGATTTCTTTGTTTGTCTTTAGTGAATGTAGGTCGACATTGGGAGGAGAGTTGCAGTCAAAGAATGACCAAGCACAAAAAGGGATCGACATCAAACATGAAAAATAAGGTATGCCAACTTATTCTCTTAAGCCTTGTATTTACATATGAGTAATGGTGTTTAGGCATGAAATGATGGTAAAAAGTAAGAATCTTTAGGTCTTTTTTGCATGCATGATAAAACCCTTAGTGCTAGTCCGTAGGAGGGATTTCCCACCAACAACAGAATTGGAGACCGTACTAGGGATCTCTAGGGTTTCTGGGAATGTTTTTTCTTGGGTATTTTTAAGAACTGGTTTCATTTCTTGGTTTTAAATTTTCTACAAAAGTCTGAGCTAACAAAGATTCTAGTCTTCCATACCAATTATCTTTGTTTCTTTGCTTGAATGAATTTTTTTTTCAAGACCCACAGAGGTACATGCAGCCTGTATAAGGTCTACACGCATGTACCTACGCCCTACCTTCCCACAACCCGCATGTACATGCTAGCTGAGGAAGTGTCAGTCGCGTGTATGATTCCAGAAAATTTCTTTTAGAGAGGCATTCATCCTCTCCCCTATCAGAAATAATCCTTTTCAAGGGTTTTCTAGAACTCTTTCTAGTCTTTGTTGTTTGCAATCTATAGCTTAGGTTTCACCTCAGATTGGTTTGTTCTATGAAGTTTTCCTTGAATTGTTTTCTTTTTTCTATTAAAGTAAGTGTCTGAGTCTTCAAGAGATCCTGATTCTCAATACCAGTAATCTCTGCCTGTGATGGATTTCTTGGCCTTTCATTTGTCTTAGAGTTTCAGAAGTACGTGTGGCCTGTATAAGGTCTTCACGCGTGTACACGCACCCTGAATATACACAGCTCGCATGCACACGCTTGTTGTTGAACTATCAGCAATGTGCCTGTGGAATTTTTTTTTGTTTAAGATAAGGTAGTCATCCTTTCCTTTGACAAGAGTTGTACCTCTCAGGTTTTTGGGTCTCTGTCATAGCGGTCAGTAACTTAGGTTTGATTACAGCAATAGTTTTCTTTTTCATTAAGAAGTTTTCCTCAAAATTTTCTTTTTATAGGGTTTTTAGACAAGTGTGAGAGTCCAATTTTAATTTTCTTGTGTGTTATTTTTAAAGCGACTCTTTGTGATCTACACTTAGGCCAGGAGTTTTCTTGTTTTTTTGTTTGTTGATATTCTTCCTTTTTTCTTTGTGAGAATTCAAATAAAATAAAAAATCTTTGTTTGGTTAAATAGTGTTGGTTTGCATTAGTAACCAGGGAAAAGTATTTTCTTTCATAAGTTCTTGATGGTTTACTTAGATCATAAGTAGCTCGTAGTCGAGTGAAATCCTACATTGAGTTTGTTGTTTAAAGATCTTAGAAAATTTTTAGTTTGAAAAGTTGTTTAAGATTTGAGTCAAGAAGAAGTTATTTTGTTTCCAGCCTTCTGTTTATTTTTCTTTGGTCTTTCAAACATCACTAGTTTCACTTTCATAACCTTTGACTTAAGACAAGCCATAAAAATTAACGTTAAATCTAAAATTCATTATACTTTTTGTGTTTGTAGGGTCAACCAACTAGCTTAGGGTTAGGGCCTTGAATTAGGTTGGAGAGGAAACTCTTCAAGGCCATTAAATCAAACATTGGAGTCTGAGTTAGGGAGTGTCATAGTCCAGTATCGTGAAATTTATCTGAGACCCCCCTCTAACATAGGGGCTAAACACGAGGTTGCATGCAGAAAGGTAGTGGAGATAACCCCTCCAAAGATGGACTAATCGTAGTGGAGAACACATATAGAGGGCTTGTCTTGGGATTCTGTCGATTGTGTTTTCCACGGAGCTTTGTGGGTCTCAAATCTGTTCAAGGTCCTCAATTGTCTTCTAGATCACTTTCCTTTGATACCCTTGACAAGTTTCAGGCTTGATACCCTGCTCATTGTGGTCTACCCGACTTTCAACTGTACCCTCCTGGTGACTGTTCACGCGCTGGCAACCTAGTTGCCTATCTTTTTTAGAGACATACACAGGTGACTGAGGGGGTATACCACGGTACTTAGGATAGACATCGGGCCATGCTTTGTAGAGTATACCCACAGGGTGCTTCCGTTTTTGATTTGCACTTGCATCGGTAAGTTTCTCTAGTGTTGGTTATTATAGTTGTTCTTCCAACTAGTTTAGTGTTTGCTTGTTTTATCTTAGAGGGACCGTTTTAGCGTGTGTTGTTTTTTGAACGAAAAGAAATCCCTTGTGTGACTTTGATATTCTCACACAGTGGAGGATCAAAAGCTCTGTCAGTCATGAAGGCTTATGGGCCTATCACCGGTTACACTGGAGCCACCTCCGCCACCACTAAGGAGAAAGCTAGACCAACAAGGGTATTTTGAAGCAATCAGGTCACTGGAAACTCTACCCGACCAACATCGGGAGGAAACAACCATTTTAGACCTTGGAGTGAAAGCTCTTGATCCATTTGAAACTCCAACCAATAATCTTTCGACACCCATCATCATACAGATTCACCCTTATGAGTGCTAGACAGTGTCACATGCAGCAATGGAACCAAATGCTGCCACTTCTTCTGGGAATTCTTCAATTCTCACTACATTTGTCACCACAGGGGATATTCCACCTGCTAACCCACCGTCACTGGTTTGAGCCACCATGGTCTCTACCTTGAGCAGTGGTTCAATCCCATCTATGGTGGCAATCACTGCCCCTTTCACACTGAATGTGACAGGCCCACCGTTCTCATACGAGATGCCTAGCTCAGGTACAAGTCCTGTACTTTCCTACTCCACTTTACAGACTTTAGGTCTGGGGGTAGGGAGCTCTAACGCTCCTCTGTAATGACACACGGGGGGAAATTCAGCTCATTTTAATGCTTTCCCTTACGGGGGAGTTCATATACCTCCTTGGTCCCCTTCACTTGGTGGCACCCACTAGCAATATGTCGGGCCACCCACACACAATAGTTTATTTGGAGCAGGGAGTCAAGGACCACCTTCTCATAATATGTCGGTAGGTTCAACACCATTTAATTTGTTCGATGCACTTGGTACCAACGCTTTCTCGTCTGCTGCTTTCCTGACTGGGGGCAACCCTGATTACGAAAAACCTATTCCTATGCAGGGTACTATTCCTGCACAGGGGGAAAACCCAGGAACTTCTTCCACATCAGGACCTTGGAATTCTTGGCAAGGATCAGTTCCCTCATCAAGAATGTTGATCTGGGACAATTATTTTCACAACCAATGGAACCTCAGACAAGTTACTATTCCTATTCCCATGGGATCGGCATGGGGCAACCCTTCCCAAAGTCCTCCAAATTTAATGTTTACCCAACCATCTATGTCCTATTTTGGGAATCAGCCAATGATATCTCCTCACACACAGAATCCGTACGTTGGTCATGGCCATGGTTTTTACCAGAACCCAAGCCAACAGCTGAACTTTTCCTGGAAACCTAGTGCCAGTCAAACTCCAGGTCCCTTTTTCCATGGTTATCACCAACAACCAAAACTAACTTTCCTGTCAACCTTGCATTTTCCATACTTGAAAAGGTTATTGAATGACCCTATCTGTCATGATCCATGTTGGCCCCCTATGCGGATGAAGTTTCCTTTGGACATGCCAAAGTTCAAATCCAAGCCTAACGAAGATCCAGGAGATCATGTGACCACCTTCCATTTTTGGTGCTCGTCTAACTCGTTGAAATATGACTCCATATATTTACGATAGTTTCAACATACTCTCATTGGGAGTGTCAGGAAATGATACATTGAGCTCGGCCACTCAAGATACTCTTCCTTCTACTAATTGGCAATGGATTTCCTAAACCATTTCCAATTACCTATGAGATACGACGTTGACACGGAATTGCTGGCCAATTTCAAACAGACAAAAGCGGACCATATCTCTAATCATATCCAAGAATGGAGACACCAGAAGAGTTTAATTAAGGTTCCAGTCCCACTAGCATTCCTACTCAAGTGGTTCCTTAAGTCTTTGTTCCCACAATTATCCAAAGACGTCATGATGTCGGGAGTGTTTTTCGAAGAAGATGCCATCATGAGAGCTCAATAGCTTGAGCTAATCTACTCTTAGTCTGGTTTATTATACGAGATCTTTCCAAATGGGCCACGCTCAATACTTGATAAAACTAGACAGAGAGTTGGACCACATGCCGATGGTATTGTTGGTTTAGTACAAACAAATCCCATTGAACAACTGATGAAGCAATTGCAACAATTGTCTATACAACACACAACGGCCAAAAAAACTATTGTTTTGGTTTATCCCCCTACCCAAATGTTGGATGTACACATAGTGCAATTGACAAATCCAAAGGCCACCCAACAACCTGATGGAAAGAAAAAACAACGAAAGAAGGGAAAGGGGGATAAGAAACCCACTAATAATGTTGGCGGGGGAAACACTGAGAAATGGAAGGCGAGGTATCTGTGCAACCTGTGCGCGAAAGACCACCCAACCCACCAATTTCCTCGGCTTGCAGAGGCCCAAAAGTTTGTGACACAACAATAGCCTGATGTGTTAACCAATCCATTTCAACATGGGAAAAACCTAACCCAAACCTCTATAAGTGCAGAAGGGGGTAATCAAGGACCCTCTCCGTCTTCGAACAATCTTGCATCTGCAAATGTGTATTTGATGAAGGGTGATGCTTTTATGTCGACTAGAGTGCATGACTACAGTAAACCAAGCACTTCTAAGAATGGAAAAGAAGTCAAAATCCCATCTCTTCCTCTCCAGATCGAGAAGACTTTGGGCGAAACAATGACATGCATCCAAAAAGGTGCATTCAAGAAAGATTCTCACAACCCAAATGAAAGGGTTGCCCAGAACTATTCTATGGTGGAGGATTTGTCTCAAACCCCTTGTGCGATGTCCTCTTTGGAGGTCCTCCAAAGCTTCCCTTCCCAGAGGAAATTTTTGTTAGCTGCTTTAGGATCTACCAAGACTTGTAATCTAGGTACAATCATGTTGGATACAACTAACTTAAAACCTCATCTGCCTTACCACGTAGTGTTTCAGATAGTAGTTTCTTACCCCATGAAAACTTTTACTTAGAACATTTTCTGCACAGTGGTTGATGAGGGCGCCTCAACATGCATCATGTTGTTGGCATGTTGGAAGGCCATTGGCCAACCCATTTTGTCTCCTACACCTACTCTTCTCACTACTTTCGACAGTTGTTCATTCTGACCACATGGAATCATTCCCTCTTTCCACATGCAGTTAGGAGGGAAGATTGTGTGCATCAAGGTAGAAGTAGTCGACGCATCCCTCGACTACAATCTCTTGTTAGGAATAAGTTGGACTTATGCCATACAAGAAGTGGTTGCTATAGTTTTCCAGGTCTTGTTGTTTCCACACGAGGACCAGATTGTGACCATTGATCAATTGTATTTCTCCATACCCGACCCTTCACTAGGGGCATCTGTGATCCCGATGATTGATAATCCCCAACCGGGCATAGTCAACGTAGGGGTTGGTTTGTGCACATATTTTATGGGTACCTTCGATTACCCTCCCCCTTAAGGTGATGTCAAGTTCATATACGACCACCATAAGGTTGCGATTTTCCAAGTTTCTTCATTTTGCATGACTTACTTCAACGATCCATGGATACTTCCTTCCCCATCGGCCACAATGGAAGGGACAAGGCACCCTAGCATGTCCATTCCCTTGTCCATAGCCTAAGTAGCATACTCTTTAGTCCAACAAGATTCAGCCGACACAGGTCCAACTATTGCACAAGAGTTAGATTTGATTCTAGAGCCTATTTGGGCTCAAGGCTCTCTCACTGATACCAATTCGTTAGACTTAGTCTTTCCCTTCGACGAAGCAATAATTGAAGAAATGAATAGTCTGGACAAAACCTAGTATGATCTACGTCACAGATCATACTTCCTCCTAGAGTTAAGCAGAATCGAACCAGGAGAATTCACCTTAACTATGACTAGAGATAGGTCTTGTCCTATTAATCCCTTAGCTACACATGAGGTTTATTCCGAAGGTAATATGGCAACTATCACTGAAACTATACAAATTAATATTTCTAGAACCCCTTGCATCATGGAGAATGTTCTTTTCAGAGATGACTGTTCCCCCGAAGAGATTCAAATCTACACAGATCTATTTAAAGAATTTTGTGATGTTTTTGTCTGGTCTTACGGTGAAAGGCCAGGCATCGATCCAAAAATAGTTGAACATGAAATCACAACTTATCCTGATGCCAAGCCAATTTAACAGAAGCTTCATCCAGCTAATCCCAAGAAAGCAGCAACCATTAAGGTTGAAGTCGAAAAATTGCTCAAAGTTGGTTTTATCTACCCTATCCATCTGACCCAATGGGTGTCAAATTCAGTGCCAGTCAACAAGAAACAGGGCATGATTCGCATATGTATGGACTTTTGTTATTTAAACAAGGCCCATCCAAAAGATAATTTTCCCACACCATTCATTGACCAGATAATTGATGAATGTGCAGGTTGCAAGGCCTTTTCTTTCATGGATGGTTTTTCATGATATAATCAGATACAAGTCAAACATGAAGACCAACACAAAACAACATTCACTTGTCCATGGGGTACATCTACCTATCGTAAGATGCCTTTTGGTCTCAAAAATGTTGGAGCTACCTTCCAGCGGGCCATGTCTTTTGTTTTCCATGATCTCAAGCATATAGTTGAGGCCTATTTATATGATTTAGCATCTCGATCTCGTAAGAGAACGAATCATACCACACACCTCCAACTTATATTTGAGCGATGTTGCCACTTTCGGATTCACTTGAATCCAAACAAGTGCAGTTTTTGCCTAACCTCACGAAGTTTGTTAGGTTTCATAGTGCCAACAACAAGGATCATGGTTGATCCTCTCAAGGTTGAGGCAATAGTTTAGTTGCTTCCCCCACGCACAATCCTTCAACTCCAGAGTCTACATGGAAAGGCGAATTGTTTAAGGAATTTCATCGCCAACTATGCCAAGATCACAAAGGGATTTATGTTCTTACTGAAGAAAGATGTTCCTTTTCATTAGGATGATGCCGCTCAACACTCCTTCGAAGCATTGAAGCATGCCCTCACAACTTCCCCTATGCTTTGGCAACCCAACTATAAAAAATATTTCTTATTATACATGGCTACAGCAGAGTCAGCCATCGGCATGGTCTTAGTTCAGGAAGATGATTTTCTCTCAAAATATGTGATCTATTACCTGAGTTTAGGCCTAGTCAGACAAAAACTCAATTATTCTCATATTGAAAAACTTGCGTTGGCAGCAGTCCATGTTGTTCAATGGTTCTTTGATTATGTTATGTTTCGCAAGACCACTGTCATTGTCGTTGTGAATATGTTTCAATATGTGTTGACATGACAGGTAATAGGTGGAAAGATCAGCAGATGGATAGTCATCCTCCAGGAATTTGACTTAGATTTTGTTTCGGAAAAATCCAAGAAGTCATCAGTTTTTGCAGAACTTATTTTGAAACTTCCGGTTGAGTCGGGTGATGTTGTGCCTGAAGAGTTGCCTATAAGAGGAGATATGTTTTTGATCACATCTTCAGATCCCTGGTATGGAGATATATTGGTTTATATCTAGACTTTGAAGTTCCCCACCTCTTCTTCTCATGATGAGCATCACCATATATGCCATCTAGCCAAGAATTATCTCATACTTAACGATATGTTGTATTGAAGAGGTGTAGACTACATCCTGCGTCGATGCCTCACTCACGAAGAAGAAGTTATCATGCTTAACGATGTCCATAATAGAGCATGTGGCAGTCATTTGTCTGGGTTGGCAACAGCCCAAGAGATTTTATGAGCAGGTTACTTCTAGCTAACACTAATCAAAGATTGTATCTAAACGGTCAGGAAGTGCCACCCGTGTTAGATCTTCTCTCGGAAGATGACAGAACATCCTGCTCCCATGTTTCCTATCATCACAGTTGGTCCCTTCACCAAGTGGGGGACTGATTACACTACATGCAACCATCCTTCAGTAAGGGGGCACCATTATATCATTATAGTTGTAGACTACTTCATGAAGTGGGTCGAAGCTATGCCAATGTTTAAATATGATGGAGAGACTGTGACTCTCTTTTTATTCAACCAGATAATAGCAAGGTTCGATGTCCCAGGAGAGATTGTCAATGACCATGGAAGTCACTTTCAGAACCAGATGATGACCGAATTAACATCAAAGCTTGGGTTGTAGCAAGAACATTCGTCACCCTACTATCCCCAAGAAAATGGTTAGGTGGAAGCTGTAAATAAATTTCTTAAGACCATCCTACAGCGAATAATCAACTCAACTGTAATGATCCCAAGCCAAATTCTTTCTTGGAATCACTAACTACTACTACTTTATTGAGTTATTAAGTGCATATAAGATTCATCAACACACAAAGATCACAATATATTCAAGATGTAGAAGCACAAGCAAAGATCTGACATTTTTATTATGAGCAATGTAAGATCAATACAATAGATGGTCGATTTGGCATAAACCTCATATGGTTGTACAAGCAATAGATATGAGCTGCTACAAAATGCTCCCGCTAATACAAAATAATGCCTCCAAAGGATGAATAAGAAATGAAGATCAATACAAGAAGATCTGAATGCCAAACTCTC
>JZKD02S1671985.1:1293145-1315358 GCA_000966675.3 Picea glauca
TAACTTTTAACTTCTTGAATTTTTCCCCCCTTCAGTGTGAGACTATGACCTAGTGGGGGTGCCCAGGCCACTGAGTCTCCTCATTACCTCTCTAAGAGGTGGGGGACATTACATCAGCCAAGTCAAATTGGCATTTGATGTTATACTTAGTGTAATGTCCCCAAGGCCGAGCCTCATTGTAAATCATATTTGTGAAATGAATTGTAATTATGTTTTTATAAGCTAGTGAGCTAAGTTAATATAAGCTGGTGGGATTATGTGATCGTTAGGCCAGAGAGCCTAAGTGTTGAAGGCCAAGAGCCTGCTTTTGTACATATATCTATGCACATTATTAATAAAAATATAACCACTGCCGGGTGCAGACCGACCACGATGAATGAGTGATGGGGGACTAAGCTTTCATAGAGTGGGAAAGGGATTAGGGGCTAGAAGGTGGGAAGAGGGGCTAAGTGTTGAGCCTAGGGGGGGATAAGCCTAGGGGATTATGTCCTTGGGGAATAATATTAAAATATTATTCCAAAAGACATGTGAATATTATGTTTTATCCTAAGTTCTTTTAGACAAGCAACTTCCAAATGAAAGGAACGCATGCTGAAGGAATGCATGCAGTTTCATGGGTGACAAGTGTCAACCCAATCCCATGCAAACAAAGCAGCTGAGAGGAGACGTGGTGAGGGTTCCTCCACCATTTGTACCCTCTAATGGTTGGGTATGAACTCATCCGACCCCTGCAAGAGACCTCGTTCCATTCTAAAACCGGGGGGTGAAGTCTGTGTGTTGATTTCAGGGATAGTCTGTGTTGATTTCTAGAAAATTCGATGCATCCTCTATCTGAGTAGATCGAGCCTGTGTGTAGAGTCTATGTCCCAAAGCCATAACCGTGAGACCATCCTGTCATTGTTGAGCCTGTTTGGAAAGTCCGTGTCTATTTTCCCCGTTGGCTATTGTGGTCATGCAGTGCTGGACTGTATGTGGCTTGTTGGCCAGTTTGTACAACACTCTCTCCAGGAGAGAGAAGTGATTGAAGTTGGAAGAACATGTTTATTTTCCTATGAGCGAATCTCCTCATGTGAGAGAGTGCACAGAAGAAGGAGAGAACTCCTGGAAGGAACCCTGTAGCTACCACAAAGCTTGGAGACTTCCGGTCCGGTATGTTGTTGAAACCCAAGGCAAGAGAGGTTAGCAGCCGAAGGACTATCTAGGTGACAGAGAAGGTGTATACTCCTGGGGTGGAACAGGCATGTGGGGAAGGAGATTCTGTGGCAGTGAGTATGAATGGTTCCTGGGAGAAAATTCCTTCCTTGTGACTATGCGCTTTCCCTGTAACCTCAGCCTAGCCTAGGATTCCTTTCCTTGGGGTGGAGCTTAGTCCCATCTCAAGGGTGACCCACTACTGAGCTTGATGAGTAGTGTGGTATAAGGCTGGGAGGATGGTGGAAGGCCTGCACCTGGTTGGTGTAATTACCACCGTTTCAAGGACAAGTACCAGATAATGTTTTAATTACTTTTCTACATGTCTGTGTATTTATATTCATCATGTATTATGTTGTGCATACAAATTAATGTTAAAGCCATTGATTATTTATAATAGCATTAATTATTATGGCTACTCTAAGTTTAAATGTGTTTAACCTGTTTTAAATGCATGATATTAATTAAGCATAAAATGATGTTCTTACGTGAAGTAGCCGCTTCCCTAAGTGAAAGGGGGTGTTACAGTATGGTATCGGAGCCAAGGTTTCGATGATGAGCCTAGATTGGCAAGTTGAGTGGTCTTTGGACTAAGGGTTTGAGGATAAATTGTGTCTGGAGGACCAATTTCAGACCTTTGAATGCTCCTAAGTGTCAAGGAGTTACTTGACTATGCTTACGAAGCTCAGGAGGTGTAGCAGTGTTATGAAACCGTAGCCAGGGTGGCATCTGGCCATAGGGAGAGAGGACTCCACACCAGAAGTTTTGGATCCATAGGATCTGTTAGGGGAAAAGGAGAACCCTCGTGACCATCATATCTGGAAAACGTCCTCAGGGTTTAAAAACCCTTTCAATTTGCACAAGAACATGGAAATCGCAATACGTGAAATCATGAATTCGTTGGGTCTGTCCATCGAGGGAAGCATGTGGCTGCTAGACGATGTTTTGACACCTGGGAAATCAAAGGGGAAGAACCTTGTTTTCTCAAGTCGTGAAATAGCGAAAAACAAAATTCTGAAATGATCTACACCATAGATCGTAGGAGAGGAACTTGACCATTGGATCAAGTGGAAGAGTAGATAGTAATTTTGGAATTTCAGAAAATGGAAGTTCGAGATGTGGGGATGCACGAACTCCTGATGCCCAAACCACAAAATGCTGAAAAGATCTACGCCATATATCATAGAGAATTCTAACCGTTGGATTGCCTTGGAATGGATGTGGACACATGGGTGTGTACCACATGCCAGTGAGTCGAGAAGACAAGCAACAATGGTGGGACTCAATGACATCACCAAAGGTGACGTGGACCCTCCTGAACATATCACACACCACCATGATTAAGGGCGACAACTGTACTGTGGGCTCAAAGAGTAAAGTAAATAGAAATTTTGGAATTCGGGAGTTGGAGTGACAAGGGGTTGAGAGTCTCGTGGACCGAAACCCCAAATCCAGAAGTCCCGAAAGTGAGTGTGGAAGCCTCGTGGACCAAAACCCCAAAACCCAAAGTCCCAAAGTCCTGAAATTTGCAGAGCCAAACTGATTTAAGAAAACTTAGTGAATTTGAAACTTTTTCTTATTCACGTTGGTTAATGACTGTTGTGGTTTTTATTAAGGGATAAGGCCTAACAAACTTCGGTTGACTGCATGTTGTGTGTGCAGAGTTTAATGAGCATCTGGATAGCTGAAAACCGATGCTAAGTATGGAATTGGAAGAGGTACAGATTGCCTCCAAAACAAAGGACGAAAGGGTAGGAAGGGATGTCAACTTGGGAATCGAAGGATCAAACTCTAATGGGCACGAAAAAGAGATGGATAAGGAAGGAAATATGATGAAACTCATTGAAATATTGTAGAAAGATGCCCAGGCTTGCCGAGATGATAGTCGAAAGCGCATGAGGGTCAGGGATCAGCAGGGCGAATTCAACTTAAAAATGTTGAAGAGACTGGAAAGAATAGAAAGGAAATTGGAGAAGGGGAGTGACTCAAGGAAGACAGAGAGTTGGAGGACCCCTGAGAGGAAAATAATATCAAGAAGTGTTAGAACCCCTGAGAGGAGAAGAAGATTGAGGAGTGGTAGAAGACATCATCGTCGCTCTCCAAAACATTCTAGTAGGGAGGCACGCAGTAGTTCGAGCTCATCCCCTACCAGAAAACACCGAAGATATTGAGTGGATGAATTGAAGGGAGAGATGAACAAGATCAAGCCTCCAACATTCTATGGAGAACATAAGAAGGATGAAGATGCCGAAACCTGGTTGCTTGGCATGAGGAAATATTTCCAACTGTAGAATTATTCCTCTCATGCAGAAGGAAGAATTGTGATGTATCAATTGAAAGGAAAAGAATCCATGTGGGGCGATCAGTTTGTATAGGTGCAACACATCAGAGAGAAAGATGTCACTTGGAAGGAGTTCAAGAGGTATTTTGAGAAGAAATACCTGACAAAAATATACTATGACAAAAAGATGAAGGAGTTCTTCGAACTCAAGTTAGGCAGCATGACCATTGATGAATACAAACGAAATTTCTTGGAACTACTAAAGTATGTTCCATTCATCAAGAATGAGGCTATCAAGATTCATAGGTATCTGAGTGGACTGCCACCTGCCATTGGTGACAAGATTGAGTATGATGATCCTAAGACTATGGAAGAAATAATAAGAAGGGATAAATGCTTATATGAACAACAAAGAGAAAATCCTACCTTTCGGAAGGCTTGGGATGACCAGAGGAAGTTTAAGAAGGAACAAAGGTTGAAGGGAAACAAGCCTCCCTTTTTTAGAAACAACCCTCAGGGACAACCATCCTTTAGGGAGCCCAAGAAGGCGGCAGTGGATGAACAAATGTCCAAACCGCCACCTATGGAGTGTTGGGGCTGTAAAGGAAACCGTAGGTACCGAGACTACCCCCACAGAAAAGATAAAGTGAGAACCATCCACAAATGTTTAGCTAGTTGAAACTGTGGAAGACATGGGCAACAAGATGCCAAGGATCTATGTAGCCCTGGATGACAAACAAGAAGAATTTCAATCGCACATGATTGAAGTCGAAGGTATTATTAACAACTGACCAATTATTATTTTAATTGATTCAGGGGCTAGCGATAGTTATGTAGACCCTAGGGTGGTGGAAATTTTGCATTTATCAAGAAGCAAACATGAAAATTCTTGTTTAGTGAAGTTGGCTACAAGAACCAAGAGCAAAGTCACTGAGTTGGTGAAGTCCTGTCCCGTGGACATGAAAGGACTGAGCACGAAGGCTGAATTGAATATTTTGCCTTTAGGTTCTCATGACTATTTAATTGGGATGGACTGGTTGGACCAACACCATGGCATTTTGGACTATCATAAAAAGAGGTTTACATGCCTGGATGAGGAGGGAAATCAAAAAATAGTCCAAAGAATTCCCAGAGTTGTGGTTGTTAGAGAAATCTCAGCCATGCAGCTGAAGAAGTGTTACAGGAAAGGTTGTCAATTATTTGCAGCCCGTGTGGAGGAAGCATCCATAGATGAAGTCTTAAATATTGGAGACCATGAGGTACTCACAGAGTTCAAGGACATATTTCAGGAGGTACCTAGACTACCTCCGAAGAGAAACATCGATTTTTCTATAAATTTGATGCCTGAAGCAGCTCCAGTTTCGAAAGATCATTATAGAATGAGTATGCCAGAGCTGAAAGAGTTGCAATTGTAGCTTGAAGAGCTTTTAAAGAAGGGGTACATTCACCCCAATGTGTCACCATGGGGTGCCCCAATCTTGTTCTCGAAGAAGATGGATGGGACGTTGAGGCTGTGTATTGATTTCCGACAGTTGAACAAGGTAACTGTCAAGGGTGCGAAAATATTTTCGAAGATAGACTTGAGATTAGAATATCACCAGGTAAGAATAAAGGATGAGGAAATTAGAAAGACTTTTTTTAGAACAAGTTACAATCATTATGAGTTCACAGTGGTGCCGTTTGAACTGTCAAATGCACCTGTTGTTTTTATGTGCTTAATGAATGGTGTATTCAGGGACTATTTAGACAAGTTTGTCATAGTCTTCCTAGATGACATTTTGGTGTATTCCAAGTTAGAGGATGAGCATGAACAACACCCAGGGATGGTGCTGCAAGTGTTTAGAGAAAACCAACTATATGCCAAGATGAGCAAATGCTCATTTTATCAAAGGCAGATCCATTACTTGGGGCATATTATTTCAGAAGAAGGGGTCGTTATGGATCCTGAGAAGGTTGAGGCCATTCAAGAATGGTCAGTGCCAAGGAATGTGGCATAAGTTAGATCCTTTATGGGTTTGGCGGGTTAATATAGAAGGTTTATAGTAGGGTCCTCAAAGATAGCTCATCCCATCACTTCCTTGCGAAGGAAGGAGAAAAAGTTTCAGTGGACTGAAGAGTGTGAGAAGAGTTTCCAACGATTGAAGTAGTTGTTAACCAGTGCTCCAATATTGAGGATTGCAGATCCAATTATGGATTTCATGGTGTGCATAGATGCGTGTAAAAAAGGGTTGGGAGGAGTTCTCAGCCACAATGGATTTGTAATCTATTATGAGTACAGGAAGCTGAAAGAGCATGAAAAGAATTATGCCACTCACGATTTGGAGTTGGCAGCAATTGTTCATGATTTGAGGAAATTGAGACATTACCTCATGGGAAGGAGATTTGAATTGAGAACAGACCACAACAGTCTGAAATATTTGTTTGATCAACCGACTTTAAATGCGATAAAAAGTAGGTGGCTAGAGTTTTTGTGTGAATACGACTTTGATATCAAGCATATCAAGGGAAAGGAAAATAAGGTGGCTGATGCACTCAGCAGAAAAGTGGATGAATTACATGCTATAGCCATTATCATGTACAGGATTGATATCAAAGGTAGAATTTTGGACACTGGAAATATAGTTTTGCAGTACAGAGACTTAGTAGAAAAGCTACAACAGTGTCAGAGACCAAAGAAAAAGGAAAGTTACACGTTGGAAGGTGATGGATTAATCATGTATAAACACATAGTGTATATACCTAATGTCCAGGAATTGAAACTTTCGATTCTAAAATAAATGCATAACATGACATATGTTGGACACCCTAGATATCAGAATACTGTGGTAGCAATCAAAAGCCATTACTTTTGGCCAGGTATGAAGAGAGATATCACTGAATACATCGCCAGATGTATGGAGTGCCAAAAAGTTAAGGATGAGCATAGGCACCCAATAGGATTGTTGCAGCCTTTTCCCATTCTTGAGTGGAAGTGGGAAGTGGTGACCATGGATTTTATTACATATTGCCCAGAACAAGCAAGCAACATGATTCGATCATGGTTGTGGTGGACAAGCTTACAAAAGATGCCCATTTTATTCCACTGAAAACCACTCACAAGGCAACAAATGTTGCTGACATATTCTTAAAAGAGGTGGCACGCTTTCACAGAATTCCTAAAACGATTGTGTCTGATAGGGACCCAAAATTCACCTCAAATTTTAGGAAAGGACTGTTCAAAGGATTCATAATGAATATGAATTTTAGTATAGCATATCATCCTGAGTCTGATGGATAGATAGAGAGGGTGAATAGAGTAATAGAAGACATGATGAGAATGTATGGGATGGATAAACCATCAAGATGGGAAGACTACTTGCATTTGGTAGAATTTGCCTACAATAATGGATATCATGCATCGTTGAAGATGAGCCCATTTGAATCACTTTATGGAAGAAAGTACAACATTCCAGTGAGTTGGGATAATCTAGCCGACAGAGCAGTAGTTGGGCCAAAGTTGCTCAAGGAGATGGAGGGCCAAATGATAAAAATTAAATAGAATTTAAAAGCTGCCCAGGACATGTAGAGAAGTTATGTTGATAAGAACATAACCCACCAAGAATTCAAAGTGGGTGATCATGTTTTCCTGAAAGTGAAAATTAACAGGAGTTCCCTGAAGTTGGGAATTTGCGCCAAGTTGGCAGCAAGATTTTATGGGACCTTTGAAATCCTGGAAAGGATTGGGCCAGTTGCATATAAGCTTGCATTACCTGCATCTATGACTGTACATAATGTGTTTCATGTTTCATTGCTTAAGAAATATATACGTGATGCTAATCATGTTATTGATTGGACTGTGATTCAGGTGGAACCAGAAGGTGTCCTGCAAGTGCATCATGTGCGCATATTGGACAGGAAAAACAAACAACTTTGGAATCGAGCTATAGGGCTTGTAAAGGTCCAGTGGACTTGGTACAGTCCTGAGGATGCGACATGGGAGCATGAAGATGTTATGCAGGTAGAGTACCCGCATCTTTTTGAAAATTTTGAAAAGCTTGCAGAGATAGTGTAAAGTTGCACTGAGGACAGTGCAAAAATAATGGGAGGGGGATTGTAATGTCCCCAAGGCCAAGCCCCATTGTAAATCATATTTGTGAAATGAATTGTAATTATGTTTTTATAGGCTGGTGAGCCAAGTTAATATAAGATGGTGGGATTATGTGATTGTTAGGCCAGGGAGCCTAAGTGCTAAAGGCCAAGAGCCTAATTTTGTACATGTATCTATGCACATTATTAATAAAAATATAAACATCGACGCGTGTAGACCGACCACGATGAATGAGTGATGGGGGACTAAGCTTTCACAGAGTGGGAAAGGGATTAGGGGATGGAAGGTGGGAAGAGGGGCTAAGTGTTGATCCTAGGGGGGGGCTAAGCCTAGGGGCTTAAGTCCTTGGGGAATAATATTAAAATATTATTCCAAAAGACATGTCAATATTATTTTTTATCCTAAGTTATTTTTAGACAAGCAACTTCCAAATGGAAGGAACGCATGCTAAAGGAATGCATGAAGTTTCATGGGTGACAAGTGTCAATCCGAGCCCATACAAATAAAACAGCTAAGATGAGTCGTGGTGAGGGTTCCTCCACCATTTTGACCCTCAACTGGTTGTGCGTGAACCCGTATGACCCCCGCAAGAGACCTTGTGCCATTCTGAAACCTGGGGGCGAAGTCTGTGTGTTGATTTTGGGGATAGCCTATGTTGATTTCTGGAAAAGCCGATGCATCCTCTATCTGAGTAGATCGATCCTTTGTGTGGAGTCTCGGTCCCAAATCCATAACTGTGAGACCATCCTATCATTGTTGAGCCTGTTTGGAAAGCCTGTGTCTATTTTCCCCATTGGCTGTTATGGTCACGCAATGCTAGACTGTGTGTGGCTTGTTGGCCAGTTTGTACAACACTCTCTCTAGGAGAGAGAGGTGATTGAAGTTGGAAGAACAATTTTCTTTTTCTGTGAGTGACTCTCTCCAGGTGAGAGAGTGCACAGAGGAAGGAGAGAACTTCTCGAAGGAACCCTGTAGCTGCCACGGAGTTCAGAGACTTCCAATCCAGTATGTTGCTAAAACCCAAGGCAAGGGAGGTTATCAGTCGAAAGACTATCTAGGTGACAGAGAAGGCATATACTCCTGAGGTGGAATAGGCATGTGGGGAAGGAGATTATGTGGCAGTGAGTATGAGTGGTTCCTAGAAGAAAATTCCTTCCTTGTGACTGTGCATTTTCCCTGTAACCTCAACCTAGCCTAGGATTCCTTGCCTTGGGGTGGAGCTTAGTCCTAGCTTGGGGGCGACCCACTATTGAGCTTGATGAGCTATGTGGTCTAAGGCTAGGAGGTTCATGGAAGGTCTGCACCTGGTTGGCAGAATTACCACCGTTTCAAAGATAAGTACCAAATGACGTTTTAATTACTTTTCTGTATGTCTATGTATTTATATTTATCATGTATTATGTTGTGCATATGAATTAATGTTAAAGCCATTAATTATTTATAATAGCGGTAATTCTTATGGTTACTCTGAGTTTAAATGTGTTTAACCTATTTTTAATGCATGTTATTAATTAAGCATAAAATGATGTTGTTCCACGAAGTAGCGCCTTCCCTGAGTGAAAGAGGGTGTTACACTTGGCATTATGGGCTTACCGAAAGTCTATTAAGACTGCAACTGGTTTCTCACCCTTTCAACTCATTTACAGGCTGGAAGAAGTCTTGCCTATAGAATGTCAGATCCTGTCCCTAAAGTTGGCAATACAATTATTGCCAGACACTTCTCCACTTGAAGAATGATTATTATACCTTGAGTGGCTAAATGAGCAGCATCGTGATGTGGCCCTAGCCAATGAGGCTCACAAACAAAAATTCAAGTGTTAGTATGATCGGTCTATTCGTCCTTGGATTTTCTCTGAAGGCGACCTTGCCCTAGTCTACGACCAAGATAAGGACCCCCTGGGGGCAGGAAAATTCAAACCCATGTGGTTCAGACCTTTCATCATAAAAGAGGTTCTAAAAAAGGGCGCTTATCGTTTGGTTGAATTTGAGGGAAATTCTTTGGTGGAGCCTAGAAATGGGCTCTACCTCAATAAGTATTACTCATAGGTAGGTCACCTTGGATAACATTTTGTAAATTATGTATAGTATTTGCACTATTACTTTCTAGTTTCTTTTAGTATTATGGATGTGTCATTTTGATGTTATCTTTTGTCACTATGGTAGATGTCAAGTGAATCAGAGGTGCTCTTTGGTTATGCAGATGGTGCTAGCCGGCACACTTGGAGGCTTTCCTCCGCAACTTGGGTAATTTTTACACCTCGAGGCCAGTTATTATCTTCCAGAGGTATATTCTTAGGTGACACCAAAAACAATGTCGTCGATTATAGTGCAGTTATTGAGTTTGTTCGTGACACCTTGTCATTTGGTATCTCTCATCTCCAGATCTATTTAGACGCTCAATTGGTTGTGTCTTAGTTAAATAGAGTCTACCCTATTCATGATCAAAATTTACACTGACAATTCCTTAGGGTACATCTCTTAGAATGAAGCTTTGATTATATTACATATTTTCATGTTCCTAGGAGATTAAACCAAGTTACAAATACTCTAGCTAATCAAATTTTAGACTGGCATTTTGCACACATATAAAACTACATACACATAAACATGTAAATACATTTTTAAAGGCAAATATGATCCATAAGACACAAAAGACATAAAAATCCATATATAATATCATAATCATCAGAGTACATAGGTGGATGCAAGTGCCTCAAAAAATATGATCAGTAATGAGTCATGGGGCTTATGCCCTCAAAAAATATATACATGTGGAGCTATCAAAATCTAGACTAACTAAGGTCAGGGCTTGTGGGCCTTGTTGTAATAATCAACAATGTTTTCCAAACACTGAAACACTCGGACCTACGTCCATGGTGCCCTCACTACATGAGGTTGCATGGATGGTGGCAGATCCTCAATCTCTGCCATAGGGATGGTGTGAGTGAGTGAGGTAAAATTTCTCTCAACTCATCTCAAAACCCTCTCAACCTCTCCAGCTGGAACCTCTCTTGTTGCTACTGGTCCCTCTGCGGCAGCAGGTGCAACCCCTAGCCGAGGACGACGCTTGTTCCTCGCATAATCCGCAGGTCATGAGGGTCCCACATCTGCACACAATAGACATGTATCTGTCAAATAATCTGGTATAAAAAAAATGATATATACAAAAAACAACATAAAAAATACATATGTTTCAAAAAAAAATGATGTAAACTTACCCATCTCACCTCGCTCCTCACCTAGAGGTACAGGGATCTCGGGATCTGTCAAGAAATCAATCCCAGCATAAGGATAGTCCTCTATGGCTGGGATCTTTCGTGACAACCAAGAAAAGAAGTCATCATCAAAGGACTCATTGGTCCTTCCACCACTCTATCATGGCAACAACACTACCCATCTGAAAACCATAGGAAGAGATGCTTAATGTCTTCATACCACCACTCAAGGACTAAAACTAGGAACTCTTTCAAAAAATAAAGAGCATAGAGTCGTCCCAAACCAGAAGTTTCTCTATGTCGGCAACCGACAATATATCAGCTGCCTCTTCATACAATCTAGTAGTGTAGTCCTCCAGTCAAATATCTGTGCATTTAAGCACCAGAATGAACAGTTCAGGTGTGCACGATATGCTTGATGTAGATCCATAGAACCAGTCATCCCCCAATAAGCAACATAATCGCCTGGAGTAATAAATTGGTGATCTTTCTTATTGGCACCTGCGAGCTCAATCAATCTGTACCAGCCTCACAATAAAGTCCTATCAATTCTGATATATTATGAGGCCCCGAAGGAAATGTTTGGAAATTGACTGGTTCCCCTCTCCTGGAGAGGCCAGTCAAAAAGTATATATCCTTTGTAGTGGGCACCAGTGACTGCCCCTCTAACATAAAATCTTCTGCGTCAGGGTGCTAGTATTCAACCAAGGTATTCAGTAGCCTAGGTTTTTCTCTAATGAAAGGACATAGAAAAAAATTGAGCAAGACACATTGCATTAACACCGCCACAACGTTAGGGAATTCCCAAACTAGTGCACTAATATCTGTGTGCTCTTGTTCTCTCCATTGCACATACATCCTGCACATGGGAAAATTTTCAGAGGGTTAGACCTTGTTTTTTAAACCCTTTTTTCACTCATGGGAGGGTCCATGTGGGCTGTTGTTTTTCCAGTCTCGTGTACACATGCTCTGACATCAGACTGAGTGAGTGTACACACAGGCTATCATAGGGCTGACCTTTTAAAGGTTGACACCCCCCCAAGAAACAAAATTAAATGCATAAATAAAGAGTTAAAAAGAAAAAGGAGGTAGTTTATACTTACTTGGTCCAGACGGATGGTCGTTTTGTCCAGTGTAGCTCCCATAATCACCACTTTTATCAAACAAGTTTTTTCACTCTAGAGTCAATTTCCAAATTAGCAATGGTGATAATGAGCTGTCAGGTTCTATTTATAGACTTTTTGGCCCTTTTTGGTCACTTTTTTGGCCCCCCTTATCATTTTATTTAAATTGAAAACCATTTAGAGTGATTCAGGAGTTGTTTTGGAAGGTTACGATCGGGTATCGGGACATTTTTTGGAGTTTTGGGTAACTTTTGACGGTCTGGGGGGGAAAATGTCAAATAGCCAACTTGAGCATATAAGTTAGGTTTCCCCCCCTACTTTTGGTCTTTATCCCTTTGCCATAGGATCGATCCCACCAAATTGCGACATGAAACTATCATTACTACTTTAGAAGTGTCACGATTTGGTGGTAGAGGTTACCAAAACATGGATGCCCTAGGTAGATCCCGGTTGCATTATGGTGTCCATGCTGTCACTAATGACTCTAGGCTCGGGAGTTCTTTTGCCTTATTACAAGTTTTGAGCCTCATTTGCATGACTCTTTATCACTCTTGACCTCACCCATGGGACTCCCAAAACCTAACGGGTCTTCTTTTAAGCCCTGTTTAGACCCTCTAAACATGAAAAGATTGTCAAGCGATCTTGTGGCCTTTCACACTCGTTAAACTGAAATTTGAAGTCACATCTATCTGGTGGTAGTTTACCCCTTTTTCTGTCTGAATGGTCAACTGTATGAACAAAGGTATACTCTAGAGGCCTCGGATCTGTAGAAGAGTACTCTCAAGTATAATTTTAACCCTTTTTTGGGCCTGAGGGACTAAATTTACGAAAAAGGAACCCCCATGGAGTCCATAGTTAATATCTTTTCAGACTCCCTAAAATTGAAAAGATCGTCGAGGTACCTGATTCTTTCACGCTTGTTAAAATAGTCTAGAAGAACATTCTTGATGGAGTCTATAGTTAAGATTTTTTCAGACTCGTTAAAAATGAAAAAAATTCCGAGTGATATTGTCTTTATCACACTCATTAAAATGGTTTTGAATAGACATATTTTCGGTGCTAATTTACCCCTTTTTCGAACCGACTAGACTACTTTTGAAAAAGGTACCCCATCAGAGTCTCCTTTTACATTTTTTCAGACTCTCTAAATATGAAAAACCACCAATATTACCTTCTCTAGGCTCGTTAAAATTACATCGAAGGACATTAGCATGGTGTGTTTTATCAATTGCATTTGCATACCCACGTCTTTGGCCTAATGCCGGCTCCATGTTGCTCTCAACCGAGCCATCTGAAGTATTCCTTATGCGCAAGCCCTATAACACTTTGCCTCTGCGTCTTGACACCTTTGGCACCTGGAGGATTTTCCCGAGTGTCATTTTCTTGCATATGTACCTTTTCTCTAAGCATCCGTGTGTTCCATGTGCTTGGAACTAGTATGTTTGCGACACTCAATCCTCCTTTGTAATGTAGCATTCTTTTATTCTTTTTTCAAAATTATTGAAAAATACAAAAAAATCAAATATACCCCAAAAAGAGGAAGGGAAAATTACTTTCTTTGTATTGGCAGCACAATGAGTTGCCCTTGGACAAATCAAATCTATCCATTTTTTCGTCAAACCCTAGGATTTAATATGACCTTAGGAAGATTTTCCCACTACATTGAGCTGTGTCCTCCTCCGTTTCGTTATCCTTCCAAACATATGGAGAGTTTGCGTTGCCTCATGCCTCATAAACTTATGTTAATGCCATGCTACCTGAGTCTCATCATTTGTCGTTCTATTGTCCAAGGGAAGTTTTTACCAAGCCTGAGTCAACCCCTCTATAGTTTGTCTCTTTCCCTCATGCCCGACCATCCCAAAAGTCCAATCAAGGCTTTGATCAAAATCAATGAAGCCTTCAGTCTAATCATCAAGATTCTCTAGTCCATGACCAACGAGTCGTCGAAGACCTTTGGGTAGTGAATTCATACACTCATATTACACTCCTACTAGAGTATGAAGATTTTGAAGTTGTTTCTTGAGCTCTGAAGACCTCATCTCCAGCCATCTAGCCTTATCAACTTCTAGAAGATCGATACTCTACACGTATATCTTTTTGATTTCGAGATGTAGCTTCACTGTGTATTTCTTGCGGCTACACTTTATATAATTATATGACATGGATCTAGAGTGTATTTGATTGGTATTCATGATTTTATTTTATCCCGAGCATGGGTATGCCCTCCTCGATGAGACAATTATTATGTTGCAGAAAACACCTCCCGATTTTTGGTCCCTAGGCTCAATTGTTTAGAACATCGGTGAAGATTGTTAATGTATTTCGGCCATCATATTCTCTTCTGACCTCACACATTAGGGGGCATCTATTATAACCCTAATTTGCACCAGACATGCTTACCTGGCATCAAGCCATCTCAGATTCCTTCTTTGCCAATACATTGCTAAACAACTCTTCTTAAAGACCCCTTTTTAAAAAATCCACGTGCCCTACTCCGTTACTGCACGCATGTACATGCTAGCTGACCCAAGACAACCTGCATGTACCTACAAAAGCACGAAAAAAATAAAGTTGTTGATGGAACACACAGCTTTGGGTAAGTTAACTAAACCTTTCGGCCATGCATGGTCGGTCACTCGACCAAATACCTAGCTTCTTCTAGCCTATAAAGGAAGGGTTAGGGGTCCAATTTGAAAGGAGGAGAATCATAGTAAATAAACTATAGCCGATTAAGCATTCCCTTTGTCCCAACCTTTAGCAATCCTTGTGCAAAGAGAAGTATAGAGCAAAGCAGTTGGAAGATAGTGGAAGAAGAGCCTAGGACCAAGATCAAGGAGCAGTAGCCGAATTTATCATTGTAAGGTATCATTGTGAAGTTAATAAAAGAATTTATATTCCCATCCCTACATATGAAATTGTCATTATTGGAATATTGATTGTATGATTGATTAAATCTCTAACCCTTAGTTCATAGATCAAATGCATGTAGAGTTCTTTTTTTTTTATTTAGTGAATGTATATCAGCATTGTGAGGAGATTTGTAGTCAAACAATGAGCAAGTGCGAAAAGGGATCAACATCAAACATGAAAATAAGGTACGTCAACTTAATCTCTTAAGCCTTGTATTTACATGTGAGTAATGGTGTTTAGACATGGGATGATGGTAAAAAGTAAGAATCTTTAGTTCATTTCTGCATCCATGATAAAACCCTTAGTATTGAGTCTATTGCATACACACAACCAATAAATATGTGGAAGGTAAACATTGGGACAACAAAAAACCCAACGTTTACGCAAATAGGGGATTACTAGAGTTATGAGATAATAGAGAATATCACAGACTTACTGCATGAATATAAAGACCTATTCCCAACTACATTTTCAGATATGAATGGTTTATATGGGGACTTAGGCGAGATGAATATTTCGTTGAAACTAGGTACTAAGCCAATGCAACAAAGTCATTACAGGTTAAATTGAAGTACAAAGAGAAGGTGAAAGTCAAAATAGATAGGATGTTGGATGAAAACATCATTGAACCCATGGAGGAATTAGAGTGGATCACTCTGATGGTAGTGAAAGACAAGAAGATAGGAAAAATTAGGATTTGCATGGATATGAGGAAGTTGAATGATGCATGTTCACATGACCCATTCCCAACACCATTCACACATGAGGTACTGGAGAATCTAGGAGTCCAAGAGACTTATTCTTTCACAAATGGATTATCGGGGTACTATCAGATAAAAATTTTGCAGGAAGACCAGTACAAGACAAATTTCATCATAGAGTGGGGAATTTATCAGTATACAGTAATGTCCTTTGGACTGAAGAATTCCCCTGCATTTTTTTCCAGAGTGGTGGTTGCAACGTTTAAGGAATTTATTCATAATTTCCTTGAAGTATACTTAGATGATTAGATTGTGTTCACTCTATTGTAGTATTATATATAAGTACTCAGGATAATGTTGTATAGGTGTAGATAATGTCAAATTTCCCTGAATTTGAAGAAGTGTATTTTTTGTGCACCGTTTGGAATTTTGTTGGGCCATGTAGTTTGCAAGCAAGGATTACTAGTGTATCTATCCAAGATTGCAATGATTTTTGGATTTAGAACCACCTACATAAGTCAGATAGTTGAGGGAAACTCCAGTTCATACATGATATTACAAAAAGTTTATCAAAGTCTATGCATAGATAAAAACACCAATGGAAAAGTTGTTGAAGAAGGAAGCAAAGTTCTACTGGAATGAGGACTATGATAAGGGTCTAGAAACGTTAAAGAAAAAAATAGTGACCACATCGATTTTGATATTTCCAGATTGGAAAAAGGAGTTCCACGTTCATGTAGATGCATCATCCATAGAGTTGGGTGTATTACTATCTCAACTAGGGGAGGGAGACATAGATCACCCAATTTCTTTTGCAAGTAGAAATTTGTCCATAGAAGAGAAGAATTACTCCACTACAGAACAAGAAGGATTGGAAATGGTATATGCAATACAAAATTTCATACATTATTTATTGGGATCTCACTTTAAGATGTATATAGACCATTATGCACTAAAATACTTAGTGAACAATCCATTGGTGGGGGGAGAATATGTAGATGGATAATGTTGTTTCAAGAATACAATTTTGAGATTGTGGTGAAACCACGTAAGTTGAATGCAATACCATATCACCTGTCAATCTTATTTTCAGGAGAAGATGTAGGGAATTTAGATGACAACTTACTAGATGCATACCTATTTGCAGTCAAAAAGGTGGATGACTACTTCGTGCATCATGCATCTTTTAAGTACGGGAATGGCCCCATCAGACATGACAGTTTCACAAAAGAAACAATTGGTAGTTAAAGTCATAGACTATCAGCTCATTGCAGGGGATTTATACAAGTTGGGGGAAAAAGTAATGCTGAGACAATGTGTGTTGGAACATGAAATATTGATGATACGCATAGAAGCACATGATGAGATTGCAGGAGGACATTATGTAGTAAAAGTGATTGCATAAAAGGTTTTTTTTACATGGATTTGGTGGCCCACAATTCACAAAGATGCCAAGGAATATTTTCAGTCATGCAATGTATGTCAAAGAGTGGAAAAGCCAACTAGGAGGGATGGAATGCCTTTAAATCCATAGGTTACCTTGCAAGAATTTCATAATTGGGCCATAGACTTTGTGATGTAAATTAAAACGCAAGCATAAAGATAAGGGGCAAGGTACATAATCATGCGACGAAGTATTTAAAAACTTGAGTAGAAGTAACACCATTCCTATATTGCACCGCGAATATTACTACACGATTTATATTTGAGAGTGTAGTCACATGATTTGGATGTCCATGCAATGATACATGGGATGATCAAGAACATGGTCAAGTAAAAGTAACAGGGGATGTACTGGAAACTACCCTAGTGACAAAAAAAACACAATAAGCAACACTTGAGACATGAAAGAGAAAAAAATATAAGGGAAAGGGTCCAACAGGAGGTGTGTGCAAGAAGGAGAAAGCGCGCACGGAACTGGAAATGTATACACTGAATGAGGATGAAATGGAATGAATTGGGTACTAAGTAAAGGATACCACAAAGGAAGTAGTTCAAAAAATGACCCAGCGGTAGGAAGAAAATGACAGGAGGATGCAAGAGAAGTTAACTAAATTACAACAGCGGTTGGCGATACTAAGTCTCGCAGCAGAAAGGAGATGCACAAAAAGACAACCAACAAGCAAGAAGGGTGAAGTAGAAGCTACCACTTCTCACTTCTCACAAATGGAAGAAGGACACAGAGTGATAAAAAACTCAGTAGATACAATCAAGTTCCCTACACCCGAGCTGTAGGACCAAGTACAGAGACTGAGTCACTTAGACTTAGTGATATCCCAGATGCCTATAATAGTGTTACAGGGGTTGTAAACATGTTTCATGCAAGAATTATGACTTCACGTAGATATCACTTCTAGAGAGTGGATAAAAATTGCATAGGAAAAGACATAACTGCAGAAGGAATACACAACCAATCTCCAAAAAAGGAGCACATTCAAGAAGAAAGATGAAAGCATATTGAAGGAAAAGAGTGAGTTCGAAGGAAAGATTGAGAAATAAATGAAGTAGAAGGACGAAGTCGAACAAATGGCTCATCACATAAAAACAACTATCCAAAAGTTGTACAGAGAAATACCAGAGGCATCGATTGTAGTAGAGGATACTATGGAAGAGAAGGTATTGAAGATTGGAGAAGTCACTTGTAATATTCCCCGACAGTGCCCCAGTTATATTATGAATTATAATCATGTTTTGTAGGTTGGTGAGCCAAGTATTGATAAGATGGTGGGATTATGTGTTTATTAGGCTAGAGAGCCTAAGTGTTAAGGCCAGGAGCCTATTTTTGTATATGTAATATACATATCATTTGTTCATATAATATATAAACATCACTGTGTGCAGACCAACCACGAAGAAAGAGTTATAGGTGTAGTGTCCCGAAGGCCGAGCCCCGATGTAAACCATGATCTGAAAGAGATTGTAAATATGTGTTATAGGATGGTGAGCCAAGTTTTGTACAAGCCGGTAGACTTATGTATTTGGTTAGGCCAGAGAGCCTAAGGGTAGAAGGCCACGGGCCTCGGTTTTGTATCTGTATGTATGCAGCACTTCAATAAAATATAAAAAAAAACCACCAGGTGCAAACCGACCATAATGAAAGAGTGATGGGGGACTGAGCGTCCACAGAGTGGGCAAGGGATTAAGGGCTGGAAGGTGGGAAAAAGGGGCTGGGTGTTGAACCTAGGGGCTAAGCCTAGGAGGCTTAGGCCTGGAATAATATTTTAATATTATTTCCAAAAAGAGCCATGTGCATATTATTTTACCCTAAGTTCTTTGGAAGGACGAGTGACTTCCAAATGTGAAGGAACGAGCTTCATGGGTGACAAGTGTCAACCCATGTGCATGCAGTTAAAACTGCTGAAGCAAGTCGTGTTGGAGGTTTGGCTCCCATTTCCGTCGACTGTTGTGTAGGTTCCTCCTCCTTCATTCGACCCGGTATGGCCCTGAGTGTGAGGTGTGTGAGTTTGTTTGTAAGAGACCCTCATGCAATTGTGAGATGGGGGAAAAAAGCTTGTGTCGTTCTGAGATAGCCCATACATTCTATTCTGAACCATCAAGCCTATGAGTGGAATCTCTGTACACCTTGTGAATTCCCGAAACTGAAACCGTGAGTCTATCTCGTGATTGTTGAGCCTTTTGGGGAAGCTCGTGTCTGTTTCCCAGTTGGATGTTGTGGCCACGTAGTGATGGAATGCGCGTGGCTTGCTGGCTAGTGTGAACTCATGCTTAGCCTGCGGGTAACCTCTCTCCAGGTGAGGGAGGTGATGGTGGTTTGAAGAGGCAGGTTGTCAGGCTTGCGAGCAACTCTTTCCAGGTGAAAGAGTATGCTGGGAAGTGTTTTCTTCCAGAGAGTGTCCAGCACCAACTACGGGCTCTGAGACTTCCTGATCCGGCCTGTTTCTGAGACCCAAAAGGGGAGGTTAGCACTGATGGACTATGCGTGTGAAGGTGTATACTCTCGGGCGGAACAGGCATGTGGGGAATGAGGGTCTAGTAGTAGTGGGCGTAAGATGGAATCCTTGGGAAGAATCCTTCTAGATATTTTTGTGATGTCTTCCCTGTAATCTCAGCCTAGCCTAGGATTCCTTGCCTTGGGGTGGAGCTCGGTCCCAGCTCGGGGGTGACCCACTGTTGAGATAATGAACAGTGTGGTCTAAGGTTGGGAGGTTCATGGAAGGCCTGCACTCGGTTGGTGTTTTCTACAGCTGTTAAAAGATAAGTATTTGAATTATGCTTTGATCATGTTATGCGTGACTGGTTGCTTATGTATCATGTTTCCGCTGTGTAAATGAATTATTGTTAAATGCTATGGAATGTGTGATTATAGCAGTAACGAGATACGTTTATTCGGAGAATTAAAATGTGTCTAATTGTGCTTAAATGCATGTGGTTATATTGGCCTGTGTTTATTATTAAAAGAGTGTACAGAATATTACAAGAGCGTGTTAAACCTCTTGGTTCTTTAAAAGAGGTACACTACAAATTGGTATCAGAGCGAAGGTTTCGAAACTGAGCCTAGATGGGACAGTGGAGCGGTCTTTGGACCGAAAATGTGAAGAGAAATTGGGCCTGGAATGGCCAATTTCAGACGTTGGTCGTTCCAGTGTGTCAAGTAGTTTCTTGACCGCATTTACAAGCTCAGGAGGTTTAGCAATGCGGTGAAAACCGTAGTTGGTATGGTCTATGACCACAGGGAGACAATTTTCTACACCAATGGTGTTAGGACCGTTGGATCTATTCGGGAGGGAAGGAGAACCCTTGTAACCGTCATATCTGGAGAACGTGAACAAGGTTTAAAGCCTTTGGATACTGTAAAGGAGTTCAAACTCGGGAGGATCGTGAGTCGTAAGATCCCTATGGGATTACCCGTCAACCGTCCAAGTTGACAGAAGTTGCGTAGGACTTAAAGTCCTCATGGGTAGAGGAGAAGTCCCAGAGAGGCATCGGGATATTAGAAGTCAATAGAATCAAGACCTTGTGATTCTCGAAATCCTGAGGAGGGATCATAGCCATGAATCTCGGGTGGACACGTGTCAGGAGATTCCGCAGAGTTGGAAATCGGAGAATCAAAGTTCTCGAACACAAAGAGATCTCATCACACGGAATCGCGATCCACGATTTCACAACAAATCTGGACCGTTCATTTAGTGGACACGTGGCAGATATCTGCACCATCGGGGAAAGTCTCTTCAAGGAGTAAGTCCATCAGTGTTTGAAGTTCATCAGGAAATCAGGCACCCCGATGACAAGTGATTCATACACTTTGAAACTCCGAACCCCGAAACTCTGACAAGAGCTTTGAGTACAGTCACGGGGTAGAGGTCACATGGACCTGACTTAACCGCAAAGGGTTAAAGCCAAAAAGGCGCATCGGTATATCGAGAATCGGGGCATCGAAGATCCCGGAAGCAAAGGTTTCGTGCATTGGAAAATCACGATACGCTATTTCTCGATAAGGGCTAGGAGCGTGGGGCCACATCGACTGTCAGGAGGACAGGTGGCAAAATTTTAGCGGCAGGAAAAAGAACTGTTGACAAGTCAACGACTGGGACCCATTGGGGAACCCGTGAGCGTAGGAGGAGGTCATATAGTATGGTCATGTGGACCAGAGGATGGGGTAGGGTGGAGGTCATATAGTATGGTCATGTGGACCAGAGGATGAGCCAGGAGAGCTAGCCAGTGCAAAAGCACATCGAGAATCGGAGGATCGGAGGTTGTGAATGCATGTGCATCGCGACATCACAAATTCCAAAACCCCGATAAGAGGATTGATCACGGTCATGGGCAGTGGTCATATGGTGAGGCTATAGCCTGGAGGGCTAGCACGGACGAAGTCCATCAGAAATTGGGAAATCAGGGATTCCACTGTCAAGCGTCTTTGCACATTCAGATTTGCGAAACCTCGAACCCCGATAAGGGAAAAGGTCGGGGTCATGAGCCAACGGTCACATCAGCCAGGGTTTATCTTGAAGGGATAAGGCATATTGGAGATTGGGAATCCGAGAGGAAAATAAACCTCGACATCATAAATTATGAAACTTCGAAACTTGAAGTCCCAAAATAACTAAAATTGAATTTTTGGACACCCGAAAAACACAGAGCCAAACGGAACTCAGGAAACTTTGTGAAGTAGAGATGTCTTTCATTCTTGTTCGTATTGATTATGAATGTTGTGGATTGTTCATAAAGTTTAATGGTCTGAAAAATTTTGAATTCAATTGCACAGTGCGTGTGTAGAGTTCAACGAAGGCCAAAACTCCAGAGAATCAACGCCAAGTATGGAGTGGGGAAGAATGCAAATTATCCCTGAAATGGAAGACGAACAAGAAGGAAAGGATGTTAACCTGGGAGTCGAAGGATCGAACTCTAATGGGCATGGAAAAGAGATGGATAAGGAAGGACATATGATGAAAATCATTGAAGGGCTACAAAGAGAGGCCAAGGAGCATCGAGCTGATAGCCAAAAGCTCATGAAAGTCAAGGATCGACAGGGGAGATTAAACTTAAGATTCTTGCAGAGTCTGGAAAGAATAGAGAAGAAACTTGAGAAAGGAAGAGACTCAAGTACGATGGAGAGTCGCAAAACTCGTGGGAGAAGAAGCAGGTCGAGGAGTGATAGCCGACATCACAGTCGCTCCCAAAGACGTTCTGGCAGTAAGACACACAGCAGTTCAAGCCCATCACCTACCAGAAAATATCAAAAA
>JZKD02S1671985.1:1319116-1347551 GCA_000966675.3 Picea glauca
AAGTTCTTTGGAAGGACGAGTGACTTCCAAATGTGAAGGAACGAGCTTCATGGGTGACAAGTGTCAACCCATGTGCATGCAGTTAAAACTGCCGAAGCAAGTCGTGTTGGGGGTTTGGCTCCCATTTTCGTCGACTACTGCGTAGGTTCATCCTCCTCCATTCGACCCGGTATGGCCTTGAGTGTGAGGTGTGCGAGTTTGTTTGTAAGAGACCCTCGTGCAATTCTGAGATGGGGGAAAAAAAGACCGTGTCGTTATGAGATAGCCTGTACATTCTGTTCTGAACCATCAAGCCTGTGAGTGGAATCTCTGTACACCTTTTGAAATCCTTAAACCGAAACCGTGAGTCTATCTCGTGATTGTTGAGCCTGTTTGGGAAGCCTGTGTCTGTTTCCCAGTTGAATGTTGTGGCCACGTAGTGCTGGACTATGCGTGGCTTGCTGGCTAGTGTGAACTCATGCTTAGCTTGCGGGTGACCTCTCTCCAGGTGAGGGAGGTGATGCTGGTTTGAAGAGGTAGGTTGTCAGGCCTGCGAGCAACTCTTTCCAGGTGAAAGAGTATGTTGGGAAGTGTTTTCTTCTAGAGAGTGTCCAACACCAGCTACGGGCTCTGAGACTTCCTGATCCATCCTGTTGCCGAGAGCCAGAAGGGGGGGGTTAGCACCGATGGACTGTGTGTGTGAAGGTGTATACTCCCGGGCGGAACAGGCATGTGGGGAATGAGGGTCTAGTAGTAGTGGGCATAATATGGCATCCTTGGGAAGAATCCTTCTAGATATTTCTATGATGTCTTCCCTGTAATCTCAGCCTAGCCTAGGATTCCTTGCCTTGGGGTGGAGCTCGGTCCCAGCTCGGGGGTGACCCACTGTTGAGCTGATGAACAGTGTGGTCTAAGGCTGGGAGGTTCGTGGAAGGCCTGCACTCAGTTGGTGTTTTCTACAGATGTTAAAAGATAAGTATTTGAATTATGCTTTGATCATGTTATGCGTGACTGGCTGCTTATGTATCATGTTTCCGCTGTGTAAATGAATTATTGTTAAATGTTATGGAATGTGTGATTATAGCAGTAACAAGATACATTTATTCGGAGAATTAAAATGTGTCTAATTGTGCTTAAATGCATGTGGTTATATTGGCATGTGTTTATTATTAAAAGAGTGTACAGAATATTACAAGAGCGCGTTAAACCTCTTGGTTCTTTAAAAAAGGTACACTACAATAGGGGACTAAGCTTCCATAGAGAGGGTAAGGGAAAAGGGGGATGGAAGGTTGGAAGAGGGGATAATCTTAGGGGCTTAAGTCCTTGGGAATAATAATTTATTATTATTACAAAAGGTATGTGAAATGTAGGTTTTTTTAATCCTAAGTTCCTGGAAAGGGGGAATGTGTGAAAAAGGGAACGCATGTTGATGGAGTGCATGAAGCCTCATGGGCGACATGTGTCGGCCCAGGCACATGCAATTTAACCCAAGAATTGAGCCGTGATGGGTGTTCTTCCCCCATTTTGTCGTTCGCTGTTTGAACTAAGGATCTTGGCGTCTGAGTTCTATCAACCTCATGCAACTCTGAAACCCAAAGCCTGTGATGTTTTCTTCAGAAGCTGATACACACTCTTCCCAAAATATTGAGTCTACATTTGAATTCTGTGTGAATTTCTTGTCACGCATCCTACAAATGGATGTTACCTGAACCGTGTTGTGTTTTAGTGGCATGTTGATGTTTCCTGGTTCCACACCCAATTTTCCTGTTGCTGTTGTCACCCGTGAGTTAGCCAAAATTTGTTGTTGTTGTTGTTGTTATCTTGAACTTGTGGTAATTGAGTTGAAAATTGGTTGAAGAACTGGGTTGTCAAGATCATGGTAGAAGAGTAAGGTTGTCAGGCATGTGAGAAACTCTCTCCAGGTGAGTCATTCTATCGGGGGGTGGTTATCTCCTAAAGAGAGTCTAGTACCAACTATAGATCTTTGAGAATTCTTGATTTGGCATGTTGTCGAGGCCCAGAGGGGAGGTGAAGCACTGATGGACTATTCTTGTGAAGGTGTATACTCTCAAGTGGAACAGGCATGTGTGGAATGAGAGTCTGTGAGTAGTGGGCATAAGAAAGCTTATGGGGAGTGTTAGTGCCAATTCTTTCAAGGGGGTGTTTCTCTTCGATTTCAGGAACTTGGTGTAAATGTGTAGAAATGGGGTTTAAAAACCCATCAAATGTGTTTTGTTCAAAGGCCACATTCATGAGCGCCAAGCATGGTACACAGAAGAAGTCCATTTCAGGCTTAAAATCAAATGAGCGGGCATTTCTTTTTTAGCGGAAAGGATCCATAGATGGAGTAGATCGACGGTCATCAGGTAGGCTTGAGTCACAAATTTGTCATGATTTCGGCTACCACGACTTTGAAAGACAGGGGGTCTCCCTTCCATTTCATTGGGAAACTCTGAAACCCGAAAGACTAGTTGTTTCGGCATTCCGACTACTGGGACTTTGAAAGAAAGGGGGTCTCCCTTCCACTGCATCGAGAAACTCCAAAACCCAAAAAACTAGACGTTTTAACATTCTGGCTATCAGGACTTCGAAAGAAAGGGGGTCAATTTTCCATTGCATTGGGAAACTCCCAAATCCGAAATGCAAAAAGCTCCTTTGAAGATAGGCGCAGGGTCACGGCCCGTGTTCACTTGTTGTGATAGAAAGAGCTATGTAAAGGGACAAAGCACCTGGTTTAGCTACGAGAGGCATCGCCACATTCTCTAGGTGCCAATTCAACTTGGCCTTGACCCTGATCCCTACTAGAAGTAAATAAGGGTAGGAGGGGGTGGTTGAAACCTCGCCTCACTCTTTAAATGTAAGACAGGGAGGTTCTGGCAGGCAGTCTGCCCAAGATCGTCCTGTGTGCAGGTTTTCCTAATGAAGCCATGTCGATCTGATGTCCACGTCTGAACAGAGTAGCCTGCACACGCTAAATTGGACTTCGATGTATCAACTACCTTCCTCCTGCCAATATGGAAAATTTCTCTAAGTATATATACTCATTTTTTGTATTTTTGTAAGGATGGATGGTAGAGCAGAGCTCCCAATTGTAAATATTTAATGAGGTCTCTGGTTCTCTAGTTATAGATTGATATTTGAGATTTTTTGTTTAATGGAAGCCAGCATCTTCTTCCCCTTTTTTTCTCTGAATCTTGAGAGCCCGGGCATGGATGATCCAATCAGGTGTTGTAATGACTATATAATGTATGTTTGATTATATTAGTTTTGCATCTCTTAATTTTCTTGAAGTTTCTTAGGTCTAAGAGGATCTCATATTTGTGACTTTTCCCACTTTTAAAGGCTGTTGGAAGACAGGATGCCCAGAGAAGACTTTATTTCTTTTGTTTTTCCACCACTTACTCACTACTATGCAAAATTACTGGCTTACATTAGATCAAGGCCTCACATGTCTTAGTTGTTCCAACCTAGTTTTCTGAGTTAAAACAATTTGTTCTGAGTTACTCCCATTCATCACCCTTTATCAAAAAATAGTGACATAAATTGATGGGATTCAGGCTTACTCCTACTGCAATCCAGGAGTGACTTCTGACGCCAACATTTCTGGCACCGTTGTCGGGGACGAAGTTGAAAATTTTCCCTAGGATCGAATGACATCGAGCCTCTGATTATGAAGGTACATCAGGCATCAGAGCCCTACGAGATTACTACTGTGCACCTGGAAACTCCATTGTGACGACTCCACTGTGGCAAACCTGCTATTTTATTTGTGGCTTCTAGAGGTAGACACACGCGGTCCCATCAACATATGCCTCTAGCGACACCTAAAGCTGATCTAGAGGTGATTATCAGAAAAGGAAAGACTTTTGAAGGAGAAACTTCCATCATTGAACTAGGTAAATTACCATATCCTTCTGTAGAAACTCCATTTTCTTCTTCTCTGCTTCCTAGTAGACCTTTTTGTGAAGTTTCCCATTTCCTGAATTTCAGAAGTGTTCCTGCCGAGTTTTCCCCTCCTGGTCTGGAATTGGAGGGAGAAATCCTTGTCACTCACCTCTCGCCTTCAGTTGTACCTTGGCATAGACCCAGGACCACAGAAGATTTTACCACCCCTCTTCTTATTACTGTTGTTGCTACTGCACAAAGAGAAGCATTTGCTGACTCAAGCCCCTTACCATTCTCTCTGAATCCCCCATTGTTTCCCCTTCCACCGAGAAGCTCATTTCCATTATCCCCTATTCGAGCTCTTTCTCCTCTGAGTTCTCCTCCACCTAATATTCCTATGGTAGGAGAAAATCCCCCCATGACCAGAATGGAGGCTATAATAGCTGCCAGGTGTGCTCCCCTTTTGTTACCTCAGTGTCTCAATTCCCTTCCAGCAAATGGCTACCTTAAGAATTTTCCCAGGTTTACAGGCGAAGGGGACATAGCTATAGAAGAACACCTTGAATCCTTTTACAATTTTACAGATGATCATGTTATCATGCATGCAGACGTATGGATGAGGATTTTCATCCATAGCCTTGAAGGCGAGGCTAGAAAGTGGTTTAGGGCCCTGCCTCCTGGATCTATCGATGGGATTGAGGCTTTAGATAATTCCTTTCTGAGACAATGGGGAGACAAAAAAGACTTCATGTATTACAAGATAGAGTTTGGGTCTTTGAAGAGAAAGGAAGGAGAGTCTATCTCTGACTTCTCTAAGAGATTCAATAAAATGTACAATAAGATCCCCGCTGAGATAAATCCTTCAGAAGCCTCTACTAAAATCACTTATGCAAGTGCTTTTGATCCCAATTTCTGCCTTGTGTTGAGGAAAGGAGAGAAACTACTCTGGCTCATATGCAGGATGCAGTCGTGGAAGTAGAATATAACATATTGTCTATTGACCGACTCAGGAATAAGGCTGATAGAGACATATCCAGGAAAAGACCTGAAGCCTCCCCATCCAATTCCTTTCCCCTTCCCCTTCAGACGCATGAGGTAACTAAAGTGCTAAAATCGCTTTTGGCTAGAATGGAAAGGTGGGAGCTAGAAGGGAAGCCCCTATATAGGAATCCCCAAAATACTAATAATAGAGGCTTTAGGAGGCCTAGTAACAATGTGACACAGGCTTTTCCAATGGAACATAGGATCAAAGACAGAGATGATCATAGGATTTAAACCCCTCTCCAAAATAGCCTAGTTTCTCATGCGGAAGGAGAGGAGATAGATGAACTCAATTCTGAAATTCACTGTATCGAAGACACTTCCCCTTTTCCCCATTTGACTCAATCTGCATATGAATAATCCCTTATGAACATTCAAATCAATGAGTTGGGTAATGGGGAAAAGGCCAACAATGCTCCTAACAGATATCATCTTAGTTCAAAGAAGAAAGAAGGGAATTTTGATAGCCATGATCAACCCCTCATAGAGGAAATGCCTGCTAAACCTGCAACAATCACTACTAAAGAAAAGAAAACTCATGATACTTTGTCAATAGCCAAAGAACCTCTCTTTGAGGTAAGGGAAGCTCCTAAGCCTCTTTCCTTCTTTATTTTTGAGTATGAAATTCAAAATATTAGAATTCTCGTACCCCTCTCAGAACTAGTTAAAAATGAAGATTTCAAAAGGTCCCTCTCCAAATTGCTACAATCTGAGTCCCCCAAACCTTCCACAGACTCAATAAATCTTCAAGATGAAAATACAACAGTCATCCTAGGTCCCATGGTAGAAGACAGACATGATTCGTCCCCTCCCTTCTACACATCCCTGAACATACATGATAAGGTGTTGCATAATTGACTCATGGATTCAGGAGCTTCCCACAACCTTATGCCTAAAATAGTCATGGAAGAGTTGGGACTGGAAGTGACAAAGGCTTATCACCATTTTTACTCTTTTGATTCAAGGAGGGTGCAATGCCTTGGAGTCATCAAAGACTTGGTGGTATCTTATTTCAGCTGCCAATGAAGAGTGTGGTCATGGACATTGTAGTAGCCGATGTTCCCCCCAATTTTGACATGCTATTGTCAAGATATTGGATTAAAAAAATTGGAGGAACATTACAGATGGATCTCACATATGCCACCATTCCAGTTTTTGGAGGGGAACACAGGAGGTTGTACAAAGAAGCTCAGTTGGCCTACATTGTTAGTGATGAAGAAGACCCCACCAATCATCCTATCTTTGCACTTGACACTGATTTGGGGTCTAGTTTATTGCAGCTCACTGATACTACCAAAGCCACTTTTCAAATCAGAAAGCAACCCATATTTAATTACGAGATACCTCTTCCAACCACCTATGTTTGGAAAATGTTCTTTGGCAGAGCTTCTTCTAGCGAAGGCGCTGGTACTGGAGTGGTTTTTGTGTCAGATAGTTAGGAATCCATATCCCTATCATACAAGCTAGAATTTGAAGCTACCAATAATGTGGCAGAATATGAAGCTCTTGTTCTAGGTTTAAGGGATGCAAAAGAAATGGGAATTGAGGGGGTAGCAGTGTTTAGAGATGATGATTTGATAATCCATCAAGTTAAAAATGCTTATCAAGCTAAGAATCCTCGGCTTAGGAGTTACAAAAATGAGGTGTGGGACTTGATTGATAATTTCTTCTCAGCCTTCAAGATTGCTTTTATTCCAAGAGAGGAAAATACTTTGGCCAATTCCTTAGTTGTCTTAGCTAATATGTTCAGGATCCCTCTGCCACCTAATATCAAATATGATGTTGAGATAAGATATAGGCCATTTATACTAGACAATATCAAGCATTTGAAGGTATTCAAAGACGATATTCAAATCAAAAAATTTCTTCAGTCTGTCGATGAATTTTCTGCATTGCACATTGATCAGGATCTCGATCTTGAAAGTCACCCTCACCCTGAGGTATTTTTAAATAAAATTGATAATCACCATATTATTCATCTGCCTATCAATCACATTATGAAGGGACTATTCCCTTTATAAGGACTGTTCTATGGGAATGATGTGGCAGTAAAGGGTAGGTTTTCAAATGGAGATGTTGATACAATGGAGCGCAATGTCGGCACACGGGAGGAGCCTAAGTTTGTTAAGTTGTCAAGAAGCTTGACAAAAGAGAAGAGGGACAAATATACCAAGTTATTAAGAGAATTTGCCGATGTGTTTGCATGGACCTATGAATACCTCAATACATATGACACATCTTTCATTGAACACAAGATCCCACTGAAGGAAGAGGATAAGCCATTTAGGCAGAAGCTAAGACAGATAAATCCCATGTTGTTGCCTGTCATGGATAGAGAAGTGAAGAAGTTGTTAGATTCCCAAATCATTGTCCCCATGAGATATTCTGAGTGGGTGGCCAGTTTGGTCTCGGTGAGGAAGAAAAGTGGAGAAATCTGGCTCTATGTTGATTTTAGGAACTTGAACAGGAGCTCAAAGAAAGACAACTATCCCTTGCCCAACATGGAACACATATTACAGAGGGTAACTGGTGCATATAGGATATCCATGATTGATGGTTTTTCTGGCTATAATTAGATATCAGTCAGGCCTGAGGACAAAGAAAAAACAACCTTCACCACTCCTTCGGGCACATTCATGTATGCCAAAATTCCTTTTGGATTAAGGAATGCAGGAGAAACATTTTAGCGAGCCATGGACATAGCCTTCATCAGGGAGAAAGATCAGTTTGTGGTGATCTATATGGATGACATCACAGTCTTCTCCAGGTCTGATATAGAGCATCGTTGTCACTTGAGGAAAGTTTTCTTGAAATGCCGAAGGTTTGGCCTTTCCTTAAATCCCAAGAAATCTTTGTTTTCTATGAAGGAGGGGAAGTTTTTAGGCCATACAGTATCAGCAGAGGGAGTGAGAATTGATCCTAGCAGGGTAGAAGCAATTCATACTCTGTCACTTCCCAAGTCTAGAAAGGAAGTCCAAGCTTTTTTAGGGAAGATTAACTTTCTGACGAGGTTCGTCTCAAATTTTGCTGAGTTGGTGAAACACATCACAGCCATGCTAAGAAAGGGAAATGAAGTAAAATGGACTGTTGAACCTAGGGAATATTTTTTCCAAATAAAAAAGGCATTGACTGAGCACCTGTGTTGATCAGTCCTGATTATTCCAAGGATTTCCTAGTTTTTTCTTTTGCTTCTTTTGATACAGTAGTAGCAGTCTTATTGCAGAAAAATGAGGAAGGGAGAGAGCAACCCATTTCCTTCTTTAGTAAGGAATTAAGAGATGCAAAAATCAAGTATGAGATTATGGAGAAACAGACCTATGCCTTGGTGAAATCTCTCAAATCTTTTAGAGTCTATGTCTTGCACTCAAGAGTGACTGCATACGTTCCTTCAGCCTCTGTGAAAGACATCCTTATACAGCCTGACATAGATGGGAGAAGAGGTAAATGGATTGCCAAGATCCTTGAGTTTGACCTGGAGATAAAGCTCACCAAGTTGGTTAATAGGTAGGGTTTAGCCAAGCTGCTATGTAAATCCAATTACAATGCCTTGGGGGTTAGCTTCATCAATGCTTGCTCAGAAAATAATCAAGCTGAGTCGCCCAACAAAATTGCTTAGGGTGGCTTATCATTAGCAGAATGCACCTGGTACAGAGACATTTTGTACTTCCTGCAAGAGTTGAAGCGTCCTAATGGGATGGAAAAAAGCAAGGCAAGAGATTTAAATCTCAAGGTGGTCATATATTTCCTTATTGACCAAGTCTTGTACTGGAGAGACCCTCTAAGGGTGTTTCTGAGGTGTCTGAACCTAGAGGAAGCCTAGAAAGTTATGTTTGATTTCCATAGCGACCTTTGTGGAGGGAATCATTTCTGGAGAATCATAGATCACAAAATTCTGAGGGTTGGGTACTATTGGCGCACCTTATTCACTGATGTCTATAGAGAAGTCAGAGCTTGCATCAAATGCCAAAGGTTCTTAGGAAAGCAACAACTCAAATCTCTGCCACTAAATCCTATAGTAGCTTCAGAACCCTTTTAACAGTGGGGGTTGGACTTCATTGGAGAAATTCATCCTCCTTCAAGTGGCTAGCATAGATGGATCCTGACTGCAACAAACTATTTCACCAAGTGGATAAAATCCGCCCCCACCAGGAGTGCTTCAAACAAGGTAATTATCAGCTTCCTGGAGGATATCATAGCCATATTTGGCTGTCCCAGCAGAATTGTCACTGATAATGCTTCTTCTTTCAAGTCTGAGCCTCTGGTTAAGTTCTGTGAGCAGTTTGAGATTTCACTAATTCACTCCACTCCCTATTATCCTCAAGGAAATGGACCGGTAGAATATTCCAATAAAAGTCTAATCAAACTCATTAAAAGATTATTGGAAGACAATAAGAGGGCCTAGGATTCAAAGCTCAAATTTTCTCTATGGGTCGATTGAGTGACAACAAAGAAGTCCCTGGGCACCTCACCTTTTCAACTTGTTTATGGGACATAGGTTGTGTTTCTCACTCAACTTGCTTTACCTATAGCGAAATGATTTCAAGATCATGAAGGAGAGCCAGACCATATGGTCATAAGAATTCATCAAGTGGTAGAAGTGCAACAGGTCAGGGAGCAGGTAATGGACATAGACCATAGTCATCAACAGAATATCAAGTGGGCCTTTGACAAGAAGGTCAGGAAGGAGGAATTCGAGATGGGAGATTTGGTGCTTAAGTGAGATGCACCCAGGCAGGATAGGAGGAAACACATCAAGTTTGATGCCCTCTGGATCGGGCCCTTCAAATATATGAAGTATTCTTAAACAACACGTACAGGTTGCAGGATTTGGAGGGTGAAGAAGTTTTTAACGGCCCAGTAAATGGGCATTTCCTGAAGAAATGTTTTGTTTGAGCCTTAGACGGCTCCTCTGTTTTTGTAAATATTGTTTTTCTATTTATTTTCGGCTTAATAAATGACTCTTTACCCAACATAAGGCAAGTGGAGCTGCATAAGGAGTTCTTAGAGCATTGCAGGGATGACTCTATCCCCCATGGAGCCTAATGTTAGCACCAATTCTTGCAAGGGGGTGTTTCTCTTCGATTTCAGGCCCTTGGTGTAAATGCGTAGAAATGGGGTTTAAAAACCCATCAAATGTGTTTTATTCAAAGGCCACAGTCATGAGCGCCAAGCGCAGTACATAGAAGAAGTCCATTTTAGGATTAAAAGAAAATGAGAGGGCATTTTTTTTTCAACGGCAAGGATCCATAGATGGAGCAGATTGACAGTCATTGGGTAGGCTTGAGTCACGGAGTTGTTGCGATTTCGGCTACCGAGACTTTGAAATATAGGGGGTCACTTTTCCATTGCATTGGGAAAATATGAAGCCAGAAAGACTATCTATTTTTCCATTCCAACTACAGGGACTTTGAAAGGCAGGGGGTCACTCTTCCATTGCATTGGGAAAATCCGAAACCTGAAAGACTAGTCATTTCGGCATTCCGGCTACCGGGACTTTGAAAGACAGGGGGTCGCCCTTCGATTACATAGGGAAACTACGAAACATAAAAGACTATTTGTTTCGACATTCCATCTACTGGGACTTTGAAAGATAGGGGGTCACCCTTCCATTGCATCAGGAAACTCCAAAACCCAAAAGACTAGTCGTTTCGGCATTCTGGCTATCGGGACTTCGAAATACAGCGAGTCTCTTTTCCATTGCATTGGGAAACTATGAAACCTAAAATGCGAAAAGTGCCTTTGAAGATTGGTGTAGGGTCACATCCCATGGTCACTTGTGGTGACAAAAAGTGTTGCATAAAGGTCCGAAGTGCCTGGTTTAGCTGCAGGAGGCATCGTCGCATTCTGTTAGTTCCAATTCAACTCAGCCTCGACCCTTATCCCTGCTAGAAGTAAATAAAGGTAGGAAGGGGTGGTTGAAACCTCACCTCACTCCTTAAATGTAAGACAGGGAGGTTCTGGCAATCAGTCTACCCAAGATCGCCCTGTGTGTAGGTTTTCCTAAAGAAGCCATGCCAATCTGATGTCCTTGTCTAACCAGAGGAGCCTACACATGCTAATTTGGACTTCAATGTCTCAGCTACCTTCCTACTATTAAGATGGCGAATTGCTCTGAGTATATATACTCATTTTTTGTATTTTTGTAAGGATGGATGGTAGAGCAGAGCTCCAAATTGTAAATCTTTAATGAGGCCTCTAGTTCTCTAGTTATAGATTGATATTTGAGACTTCTTGTTTAATGGAAGACAACATCTTCTTCCCCTTTTTTTCTCTGAATCTTGAGAGCTTGGGCATGGATGATCCAGTCGAGTGTTGTAATGACTATATAATGTATATTTGATCATATTAGTTTTGCAACTCTTAATTTTCTTAAAGTTTCTCAGATCTGAGAGGATCTCATATTTGTGACATTTCCCCCTTTTAAAGGTTGCTGGAAAACAGGATGTCCAGAGCAGACTTTATTTCTTTTGTTTTTCCACCACTTACTCACTACTATGAAAAATTACTGGCTTAAATTAGATCAAGACATCACCTGTATTAGCTATTCCAACCCAGTTTTCTAAGTTAAAATGATATTGTTCTGAGCTACTCTCATTCATCACCCTTTATCAACAAATAGTGACATAAAATGATGGGCTTCAGGCTTACTCTTGCTGCAATCCAAAAGTGACTTCTGACACCAACAGGGAGAATCCTTCTGATTTCTCTATGCAATTTTCCTGTAACCTCAGCCTAGTCTAGAATTCCCTTACCTTGGGTGGATCTTAGTACTAGCATGGGGGTGACCCACTATCGAGCATGATGAGCAGTGAGGTCTAAGGCTAAGAGGTTTTTGGAAATTCTACTTGTGGTTGGTGGAGTTACTATAGTTTCAAACATAAGTATATGCATGTGTTTAATTTCAATTAAAATGAATGTCTGTGATGCTTACAATATTATCATGTATTATGTTGCGATGATATTTATTATTGATTCCATTAATTTTGTATGTTAGCATTAATTATATGTTTACTCTGTTAACCCATTTAACTTCATTTAAATGCATACTATATATGTATGAGAATGTTTCCACGTAGTAGCATTGCCCAACAAGTGGGTTGATGGTCGGGGACGTTACATCATCAAAGGCCTCCAATCGAATATTGAGGACCTACGATTGTGGAGTATGCCAAGAACACCACTAGATGAATGAGAAGGAAGAGAAATAATGACTATGAAATTTGTATCCAACATCAAGAAAGTGGAGGATGAATGCACAAAACTTTGGGAGGAAAATGCAAAAATATGGATAGACTTGATAGAAGATCAATAGATGAAGGGCATGGAAGATAAATTAAGGGAATCATAGGAAAAGGCTCATAATTTTTCAAGGGGCCTAAAGGAAGTCATATGTGGAGGTTGAAAAGATGCAGGATTATTAGAATATCCTCTAGCAACAATTAGGACCACTGTAAGAAGAAGCATTGAGGGTGATAAGAGAACTAGCCACTGTGAAAGACAAGGAGAAACAAGAAACACATGAAACATAAGAAAAATTTCCATCCCTAACTATGCAGGGTGTCAAAGAGATTGTCGAAACTGAGGAAAAAATAATAAAGGAATTTGTGGTAGCTAAGTAAGCCTCCAAATATTTCATCCGAGGATGGAGGAGAGCGCAATGGGCCTAAGTGGCTTAGGACATGCCACAGGTTAATGTTGGGGGCCTATTGGACAGGAATTATGGAAATAATATGCATGAAAATCCTAAGTATAAAATATGTGTGAAAAATAAGAAAAAAGACTTGGGAGTGCACATGATCCAGGTGGATATTGGACCACCTTTTCCAACTCGCTCAAAACAGTTTTCTGGCAATTTTGGCAATTTACTATTTTTGGCAGTTTTTTGGGTCCTGAACTTCTGGACCCGTTTTGAGGCCCTAAACGACATTTTTTGGGCATCAAACTCCAATTAATATTAGTCTAATATAAAGCATCATATATTTTATTAATATATGTATTCCTTGGATAGACCTTTCTAACGATGTGTCATATGCGTCAAGCATAGATCGTATGCAAAATTTACGACCCCAGGAAGTTGATGTAGTGAGTTACCCAAATGGGGCCCACATGAATTTTGGCGCTTCATGTCCTAGGGTTAGGCTTTTGGATGTCTAGAATTTTTAACATTCCCATTTATTGTAAATAGGTATTTAGAGCCTCATTGTAATCATCTTCTTGCGAATGCGAGTAGCGTTCACATCTCTTCTCAAGGATAAGATGACACCGTTATAGCGAGTCTTCCACTCTGTATTTTTATAGTCTCTGTACATTTATTTCATTAATAGAAGTCATGTATTACTGTATCTTTGTGTTTATGGTTGCATCTCTGATACATTTATGTTATATTATTGGATATCAACGATATCTCTATGCATTTATTTATTATATCTCTGCTCTCCTTTCATGCCAAAAATAATCTGGATCAATGGTATTAGAGAAGACTACTCTTGATCATTTTCCAGTGCATGTCCCTAACATGGTCCGAGTATATCAAGTTGGGTCTCAAGATTGTCTCTCTTGAAGACAATCTCTCTCTCACGCCCAAGAAACCCTCCATGGCAGAATAAAAGAAAAATCATAGAGCAACCGATCCTATCAATCTGTTGCTTGAGAAAGATTTCACGTGACATAGGGACGAAATGATGGAGAATTTTTCCCACATCCTTCAACACCCGTCGATAGAAAAAAACACATATTCATCAAATATCCACTTTCGAAGAACCTCTCCTTTCAAGGTATAGATTAATTTTGATATTCCCTTATTTGAAGGTTAGATAGATGCGTATGCCCTAGAGAAATGGTTAAATCTGTTAGAAGGTTATTTCTCTGTCCACAATTTTTCCAACATGGAAAAGATCACCTTCGCACTCCTTAAATCTCTCCCCCATGTCAAACATTGGTGGGAAAATTAGTGAGAGAAAATTTCCACATAGGAGTCTGGAATATATGGGGCCGAACCCACTTGGGATTTTTTTGTAGATGTGGTAAAGGAACATTATTACCATGTTGGAAACTATGATGACTAGTATGTCATATGGACCACACTACGAAAAGAGTGGGGCCAAGAAGTTCCATATTTCACCAATATATTCCACACCTTGAACACCAAGATGGGTATCAAAGACTTGAAACGAAATTTGGTTCTGAAATACCGTGGGGATCTACACAGATACATCCAAACTAAAATGGATTTTCTGGACATCTCATCACTCAGTGTTACTTATCGATATGTTTTTAAAATAAAGAAGAAATTTAAGAACTAGAACAAATAGGAGTTTGGTTTTGCAAATTTGCAACAACCAAAGTATGATTAAGACGACCCTAATAAACAATCTCCCGAAAACCAATCCAAGACACAGGAAAAGAAGGGTCACAGGAAGACAAAGAAGGACATCGTAAAATGGTGTGATTTCCACAACATCTCCCGGCACAACACCGATGAATGTCTCTCAAAAAAATCGTTGGTGGTTGAGATCAAAGACAAGGAGTCGAACCCCGATTCATAATTTTACTCTAAAAATATTGGAAAAAGATAGATCATTGAATCAGACCCCACTGCTATTGTTGTGACCATAGCGATTCAACCAGAAGAACCACTGGATCCTGAAGAGGGGGAGTGAATTTTTAATTCACAGATGTGGGTGAAGGGGACCTCGCTTCATTTTATCGTTGATAGCGAAAGCCAAAAGAACCTCATCTCAAAAGAGGTCATCAAACAGTTGGGATTGTCGACAACACCACACCTGCAACCATACAACATCGGGTGGCTTTGCCAGGGATGAGATCTCTGTGTCATCCAATAGTGTTGATTGTCATATGACATCCAACCCTTCAAGGATGAGGTATTATGTGATGTTTCCCCATTGGATGTCTATGATGTTGTCTTGAGCCAACCATATATGTGGAACCACCATGTTGTTTATGAGTCTCGACCCCAGTGTCATTGTTTCTCTTGGGGGTCATATCTACAAAATACCAGAGTAAGTTCCCACTATTGTTCCACCTAAACAGTGCCGCAAGATAGTATCTCATATTGCAAAATTCATCTTCTTCACAATCTGTTCAAAAGGGGAACATAAGGACACTGCCCCAAGCACCTTCTATTAAACAGAAGGAGGTCGACAAGGTTGAAGCAAATCACAAATATTCCTTCTGCACAAAGTCCTCTCATCTAGCTCGACTTGTTGAACAAACTCAATCTCAACAAGGTCATGACATCCTTCCACAAGCCAAGCAGCGCGATGTCTCTAGCAAGGAAAGCAACTCAATAAGATTCAGATTCAGCAAACGCTTCCCTCTCTCTCCCGGGAACTCAATGCAATGTAGAAAATTTCTTCCTAGGGAGGAAGGATTGATCCAGGTGGATACCAGTGGCCAACAACTTTTTCCAACTTGCTCAAAACAATTTTCTAGAAATTTTGGCAATTTACTATTTTTGGTATTTTTTCGGGTCCTAAACTTTCAGAGTCGTTTTCAGGCCCTAAACGACGGTTTTTGGGGAAAAAAATCCAAAGAATATTAGTCCATTGTTTACAATTATATGTTTTCTTAATATTTTTATTCCTCAGATATAAATTTCTAATGATGTATAATATGCATCAAACGAAGATCGTATGCAAAAGTTACGACCCTGGGAAGTTGATGTATTGACTTACCCAAATGGGGCCCACATGACTTTTGGCACTTCATATCCTAGGGTTATGTTTTTGGATGTATAGGGTTTTTTAAATTCCTTCTTATTATAAAAATGACTTTAGATCCTCATTGTAATCATCTTCTTGTGAATGCGAGTAGCGGTCACATCTCTTCTCAGGGATAAGCTGCCACCATTCTAGCAAGTCTTCCACTCTACATTTTTGTAGTCTCTGTACATTTATTTCATTAATAGAGATCGTGTATTACTCTATTTGTATGTTTATGGTTGCATCTCTGATACATTTATGTTATATTATTGGATATTTGTGATATCTCCGTGCATTTCTTTGTTATATATCGACTCTCACTTTGTGCCAAAAATAATATGGATCAACGTAGTTGAGGCGCATTCATGGGTACAGTGCACAGTGAGAAGAATAAAATATAAGAATAAAGCAGGGAATAAAGAAAGAGAAGAAAGTATGTGAAAAGGAAGGATGATATCCTGACGTGCTAAATATAGAAAGATGCACAAAATCAGGAAGAACAATAGTCAGAGTGCAAAAGCAACATGTAGATGGAAAAGCAGGTAAAGTGGTCTGAACAAAAATTTAACTTGAGTTATTATGAGTTGTAATAGGGATTTTGGGTGAGAAAAGTAGGGTTTTAAGCCCTAAAATTTATGTATAAATATGTAATGGGTTGGGAGAATAGGGGTTCCTCTCTTGTAGTTATTTTTGTGTTATTCGAAGTCGAGAGTTCTGTAGAGTTCGGTTGGAGAGAAGAGTATATGTTTGAATGCTAATGATATGCTACAGAGGGAGTGAGGCTTGCACTGAAAAGCGAGTAGACTAGGAGAAGAAAAATATAACATGATGTGTCTTTGTAAGTGCAGTGTACAAGCCTGAGACAAGGGCATAAAGAATAATAAAGAAGCCATCCATTGTGGACGTATCCCAAAGTTGGGTGAACCGCAAAATAACTACTATGTTTATTTTTATTTTATGTGATTGATCATGAATATGTTCTTGATGCATGTTATTCTAGAATTACTTTATGTGTGATCATTGCGCAATAATATGAATGTTACAATAATTGATTTTTGTTGTAATTTGAAGTGTAATGGTAATTCATAATAGAATTCACTAAGTAACCTAAGAAGAGAAAATATAGAATACCGCACATAGAATAGATAAGCAAGAACGGCATAGATGTTCACCCCCCATTCCCTCACTACTATAGAAAATCATTTTCTGTAGCCCCAATAGATACCTTGGATGAGACTTCACTTGCATCCAAGTGATGCCGAAAGGGTCGTTATCTGAAGGGTTTTTTTCCGCAATATAACTCAAACCTAGTGTCTTACAACCACACGCAACACAAATAACTTCCTTTCGGGAGAAGAGAGATACCGAGGAAAAGGTAGAGAAGTTATTGAAGGAGAAGAAAGAGGTCGAGAAACAGAGAGAGAGGATATAGAGGGACATATAGAAACTATATAAGGAGATTCCATAGGTTCCCATGGTGGTAGAATCCACATTAGAGTACCATGTCTAAAACATTAGTGAATTCATTCAAGGATTCCACACTAGAATCAAAGAATTGGAAGTGCACACCACACCAGGGACACCACCTAAGGAGAAGGAACAAAGAGAAAGAACAAATATAAACTCAGTAAAAAGAATAAGAGCCTAGATGAGGAGTGCATGAAGCTATGTGAAGAAAACATCAAGGTGTGGATACAGCTGAAGGAGGACCCAAAGATGAAGGTTGTCCAATAAATATTAATGGATGCATAGAAGAAGGTGTAGAAGGCTTCGAAGAATATAAGTACAATGCCACCAATTGAGCACATAACACCCTTCCTAAAAAATAGGTAGGAATATAATATGATAGAATAGATAAGGGAAAAACAAAAGACTATCTAACAATGATTGGTACCCATGCAAGACGAAGCCCTCAGGGTGATAGGGGAATTGGAAACTGCATAGGGAATGATGAAGAAAATGAAGCAAGACAACAAGGAGACGATCATGACCTTGATTGCGCAGGAAGTAGAGAATATTTTGGAAAAATAATCCGAGGTCAAGAAAATATTCACGACAACAAAGGAAACCCTCAAAAAATTCATGGAGGCATGGAAGGGAGTAATGCAATAGTATTAAGTGGCTTAGGACGAGCCACGAGTGAATTTTGGGGCCTATTGACATGCATTTTGAATAACTAAGTGTTGAGGAACAACAGATACATTCACAAAAGCAACGAGAACAACAGTTAGGCATGAAAAATAAGATATGTTTGTAAAAACAGGGAGAACAACAATCAAGCATGAAAAATCTACATGCAGGTGCAAAGGAAGAAAAAGAATGCATGAAAAATGAGTTTTAATGAGTTATAATGAGATATAATGAGTTGTCATAATGTTTTTTGGGGATAAGCTAGTAGATTTTTGAGCCCTAAACTCTATGTATAAATATGTAATGGGTTGGGAGAGATTAGGCTGCTAAGAATGAGAGATGAGGCTTACTATGAGAGAGAGTCTATGGGTGAGGGTTTGAGAGAGATTTTTCAGAAAGAGGCTTGCACTACAGGGTAGCTAGGTAGGATAGAGAGTTATGCTATGATGTATCTATTGTAAGTGCAGTGTGAAATCCCGAGATGATTTCATGGAGAATAATATACAAGCCAACCATTGTGGGCGTAGCCCAATGATTGGGTGAACCACATTAAATATTGTGGATGAATGTCTCTTTTTATGTGGTTTCTCATGGGTGATATGTTTATGCATGATTAGTCTAGATCCATTTGTTAAATTATTGATGTACAGTAATAAACGATGTTTCAGTGAATATTTTATGTTACAATATGTGTTACCATGGCACTACATGCAGAGTTAATTAACTAATCAAAGGATAATATAAAAATAATATTGCGGACATGGTATATAAGTAGTAATGGACATGTTGATAGACTCAGATCCCCTCATCCCTACATGTTGGCAGCCCCACGTGATTTTTTTTTTTGAAGAAATTACATTCTCTGTAGCTGCCTTCACCTCAGTCTTGTAAACATTATCATTTTGAGATGATTACTGGATTAGAAAAGATATTCATTAATTATTTAAGTTTGCATTTTCATTTTTTTTTCATGTTTGATTCATGACTGAAAGCATGAATCAAACATGAAAACCTATCTTGGTATTATATTTTCTATACAAGGCTTTCTTTTTAAGGGTCATCGTGCTTATATCCAATTTCAATCTAATACTTGAATGACTTATTTTTGGATGTTTTGGGGTGTTGATATAATTGTTATATGGTTAGATGATTTGCATTTGAATTATGAGGAGTTTGTTTTGATATATTTTAACCCTTTTTGTTAGCGACATTTCTTGCACAGGGATGTTTTCCTCTCCGATTTGAGGCCTCTCATCTAAACACATGGAAGTGGGATTCTGAAAGCCAGTCAGGTGAGTTTTATTCAAAGGCCACATCCATAAACGTCAAGCGAGCCTGATCATGGACATGAGAAACAGCGAAAGAGATCTAGACCATTCGTCTAAGAAAGGACGTGTGGTAGGAGATCGACATCATCGGGAAAGTCTTGACAAGGAAGCGCCCATCGAGGAACTTGAAGCCATTGGGATATCGGGGATCTTGGGGATGAGTGATTCATGCACTTCAAAAATGTGAACCGCGAAACCCCGATGGAGAGTATGGTCAATGACATATGGTAGTGGTCACTTGGACCAGGGCCTAGTCAAAGGGCTAGAAAGAAAGGAGCCATCGGGGATCGGAGATTTGCGAGTCTGAAGGACTTGTGAATCATGACATTGCAAGTGCCGAGACTCTGATAGGAGTAGCCTCGAAAGGAGGTAAGGCCACAGTCGCAAAGGCAGTGGTCATATGGTAGGAGCTGAGCCAAGAGGGCCAGTGCGTGGAGAAAAGGCACATCGAAAATCGAAAAATCGCGAGTTTTGAGGACTCGTGAATTACAACATTGGAAACCCCGAACCCCGATTTCCCGATAGCGCTCAGGACCGGGCCCATGGTTCTGGCACTTGGTCATAAAAGAGCAAGCCCGAAGGAGAGGTGTTTGTGTTATCATATGGCCACCGGGGCCCGCAGTATTGCTGAATCAATTCAGAGCCCTTAGATCTGTGGGGGAACACGCGGTGACTGTCAGGGTCTCCCGGCATTTTGCCCATCGCGATTTCAAAGGAAAAGAGACCCGCTCTTCTGTGAATCCCAAAGGTGCCCTTAAAGCTAGGCATAGGGTCACATCCCATGGTCACTTGGGGGGAGAAATAAAAGAGCTGTGCAGGGAGGTCCGTCGCGACTTCTGGTTACCATCGGGCCCATCCTCGAGCCTGGTTTTCGCTCAAAATAAATGAAGGTAGGAGGAGGTGGTTGAAACCTCACCTCACTCCTTAAATATAAGGCATGGAGGGTCTGAACAGTAGTCTTCTCAGGAGGGTCCTGTGTACCCATTCTTTCAGAGAGGCCAAGCCCAAGTTCGCGACCAGTCGGAGGAGGTCTACACATGCTAGCTCAGCATTTAAATGGTTCAGCTACTCCCCTTGATGGAGCCATGTGCAGTTAAGATGGCGTCTGTTATGGGCACACGATCATCCTGAGTCTGCATGGGCAAACTGTCAGAAGCCATGCAGATGCAATTGTTTAATGCAACGTCTTTCTTTTTGCTACTAGGGTGGTTTTTGAGTATATTTAGGCGTTTTCGCCATTTTGGTAGGTGGTCGATGGTTGAGCAGAGCTCCCTACTGTAATTTTTTAACTACTTTTCTAGCTTTCAGCTTATGCACCTGTATATGAGATTTATTGTTTTATGACAGACAGTTCTTCTTTACTCATCTGGTTTTTTCATCTTATGCTAAGAAGTTCGTGATTGACTGAGTCGCGCGAATCGTTGCATTTTTGTTATGATAAATGATTTATCGTGGCATTATTGTATTTTCTGGTGCTCTGTATTTAAATGCAAGAAGACCTTGTGTTTGGATGCTTTCTTCTAAAATCTATTAGGAACCTGCTATTTATAACAGACTTTTGCACTCTTCTCCATAAGTCTTCCATCTGTTCACCCTTTACTACAGCTCACTGTCTGAAATTTACACAAGACCTCACTTGCTCATGCATACCTGGCCTGTTTTTAGAGTTGGAACACTACTGTTTCGAGTTCCCTTCCATTTGATCACCCATCTATGAACAATCGTGACATAAAATTGATGGGCGTCGGGCTCTGCTCCCGCTAGCAATCCAGGAGTGACTTCCGTCGCCAACATTTCTGGCGCCATTGCCGAGGACGAAGTTGAAGATCTTCCCTGGGAAGAATGACAATGATCAACTGATTCTGAAGGTGCATCAGAAATCAGAATTATTCAGATTGCTACTGTGCACCTGGCGACTCAACTGTGGCGACTCCATTGTTTCCACATCACTGTTCCAGTTGTGGCCACTATTAGCACACCTGAAAGATGACCCAGAGGAGCTTTCTCGAGAAGGTTTCAGCAGCTGCTTTCTCAGCCTGAGAAGCTTCCTGGGGTAACGACAATGTTAAGATCTGGCCTTTGATGGTGAACAAGGACCAGACACACTTGAAGCTGCACATCTTTCACCTGGCGACTCCATGGTTCAAGGATTGATTGGCGACTCCACTGGTTCGATATGGAGAAAATTCTGGCTCAAAGGTTTGCTTTCTGTGACTTTTCCCAGATAGTTGGTTTTCCTAATGCACTTCCTGATAGAGACATTTGGGAAGATTTCCTCCCCAAATTTCATGCAAAGAGTTGGGAGGTACCATCTATGCATTTACTGGACTTCCATGAAGCTATTCACATACACAATATCACGCATGAGGATGTCCAGATTAAGCTTTTCAGGTATTCATTAAAGGGAGCCGCTCTTGATTGGTGTCGATATCTTCCCTCTGCAAGCATCTGTTCTTTAGCAGGTTTCCATATAGCTTTCAATTCATTTTATAAAGAGTACTTTCCAGCTGATTGTTTGTATGAAAATTGTTGTGAGGAATTTTCTTTGCTTCATGAAGCCTCTGCTGGCCTAGCAGGCTATGTCTATGATGAATCCCTTACTATGGAGGAAAGCATCTGGTGTAAAAATATAGAGGTGTTGAATGATATGAGTGGTGTTAGCTCGAGGATGGAAGCATCTGACATCATATCGAATGTGTCTATTCTTTTAGATGTTCATAAAGATCAACACACCTCCTGTGGAGATTATGAATTGGTAGAGCAGATGTGGTCCATGGTAGATGGCTCACCTAAATATTGAGTTGAAGCAGATATTCCTAGCAACCCTGTTTTTGAGGACGGAGACCTTCCCGTTTGTAAAGAAGACATTATTGTGGAAGAGGTTCCCTCTCTTTTTCTCCAGGGAGTTTCTCACAATATATTTTTACTTGGGAAGAAGATTATGTATGAGCAACCAGAAGCAGCGGGTCCCACTATCCCTGAAATGGATATTTTTGATGGGAGCACCATCATGGAGGAGGATCATAGAGATAAGGGTCAATCCCTCTTTCATGAATATTATAGTGATGATGAGTAGCAAGCTTATCCTACATTCGATCACTATAAAGATACTGAAGAGCCAGTCAGCAAGCAGAATCACCCCATGGTCCCTATTTATGATGAATATGAATCGAACCAGGAGGAGAGACAACAAGAAGAGGAAAAAGAACAAGAGGGGCAATCTGCTCTTTGTTCAAAGCCAGTCAGTGAGCAGCCACCACCTAATATCAGTGACCCCTTTTCAGTTATTCACCTGCCCGTGCTTATTAGAGATATTCAGCCACATGTGAACAACTATGTAGCAGAAGAGGTCATCTGTCGCCATTTTCTTGGAATTGGCCACTCATTGGATGACCCTGTCAGCGAATACATGGAGTGGCATTTCCCCTATGCCTTGGAGCCGCCCTATTTCATCTCAACTCCATCCTGTAAGGAGGAGTTGAAGAGTGTAACTGTTCTGCTGCCACGGTTACACCATCTGCTGAGGATCATTGACAGAAGGAAGGAGCTTCTATCCAGGAAGCTGCTTGAGTGGCTATGGTGGAAGTTTTCTTTCACCTAGCCCATGTAAAATATTTTATTAGCATTAGAACTATATATAAATAAGCTCCTTTGAGCACGTAGCTTTATTTTGTTGCTTTTACTTTTCGGTATGTATTTCTCAGCAGGGGGTTTGAGCATGACTCCATAGCCCAACAGCAAGGCATTGAGGCTGCGGAAGGAGTTCTTAGAGCATCGTGGGGATGACTCTATCCCCCATGGAGCCTAATGTTAGCGACATTTCTTGCACAGGGATGTTTTCCTCTCCGATTTGAGGCCTCTCATCTAAACACATGGAAGTGGGATTTTGAAAGCCGGTCAGGTGAGTTTTATTCAAAGGCCGCAGCCATAAACGTCAAGCAAGCCTAATCATGGACATGAGAAATATTGAAAGAGATCTAGACCGCCCGTCTAAGAAAGGACGTGTGGCAGGAGATCGACGTCATCGGGAAAGTCTCGACAAGGAAGCACCCATTGGGGAACTTGAATCCATCGGGATATCGGGGATCTTGGGGATGAGTGATTCGTGCACTTCAAAAATGCAAACCGCAAAACCCCGATGGAGAGTATGGTCAAGGTCATATGGTAGTGGTCACTTGGACCAGGGCCTAGTCAAAGGGCTAGCACGGAAGGAGCCATCGGGGATCGGAGATTCGCGAGTCTGAAGGACTTGTGAATCGTGACATCACAAGTGCCGAGACTCCAATAGGAGTAGCCTCGAAAGGAGGTAAGGCCACGGTTGCAAAGGCAGTGGTCATATGGTAGGAGCTGAGCCAGGAGGGCCAGCGCATGGAGAAAAGGGGCATCGGAAATCGAAAAATCGCAAGTTCTGAGGACTCGTGAATTACAACATTGGAAACCCCGAACCCTGATTTCCCGATAGCACTCAAGACCGGGCCCATGGTTCTGGCACCTAGTCATAAAAGAGCAAGCCTGGAGGAGAGGTGTTTGTGTTATAATATGGCCACTGGGGCCCGCAGTATTGCCGAATCAATTCAGAGCCCTCAGATCTGTGGGGGAACACGCGGTGACTGTCAGGGTCTCCCGACATTTTGCCCATCGCGATTTCAAAGGAAAAGAGACCCACTCTTCCACGAATCCTGAAGGCACCCTTAAAGCTAGGCATAGGGTCACAGCCCATGGTCACTTGGGGGGAGAAATAAAAGAGCTGCGCAGGGAGGTCCATCTCGACTTCCGATTACCATCGGGCCCGTCCTCGAGCCTGGTTTTCACTCAAAATAAATGAAGGTAGGAGGAGGTGGTTGAAACCTCGCCTCACTCCTTAAATAGAAGGCATGGAGGGTCTGACCAACAGTCTTCTCAGGAGGTTCCTGTGTACCCATTCTTCCAAAGAGGCCAGGCCCGAGTTCGCGACCAGCCGGAGGAGGTCTACACACGCTAGCTCAGTATTTAAATGGTTCAGATACTCCCCTTGCTGGAGCCATGTGCAGTTAATATGGCATCTGTCATGGGTGCACGATCGTCCTGAATCTACATGGGCAGACTGTCAGAAGCCATGCAGACACAATTGTTTAATGCAGCATCTTGCTTTTTTCTACTAGGGTGGTTTTTGAGTATATGTAGGCGTTTTCGCCATTTTGGTAGGAGGTCGATGGTTGAGCAGAGCTCCCTACTGTAATGTTTTAACTCCTTTTCTAGCTTTCAGCTTATGCACCTGTATATGATATTTCTTGTTTTATGACAGATAGTTCTTCTTTACTCGTCTGGTTTTTTCATCTTATGCTAGGAAGTTCGTGATTGACTGAGTCGCACAAATCATTGCATTTCTGTTATGATAAATGATTTATCGTGGCATTATTGTATTTTTTGGTGCTTTGTATTTAAATGCAAGAAGACCTTGTGTTTGGATGCTTTCTTCTAAAATCTGTTAGGAACCTGTTGTTTATAACAGACTTTCGCACTCTTCTCCATAAGTCTTCGATCTGTTCACCCTTTACTACAGCTCACTGTCTGAAATTTACGCAAGACCTCACTTGCTCATGCATACCTGGCCTATTTTTAGAGTTGGAACGCTACTGTTTCGAGTTCCCTTCCATTTGATCACCCATCTATGAACAATCGTGACATAAAACTGATGGTCATCGGGTTTTTCTCCCGCTAGCAATCCAAGAGTGACTTCAGTCGCCAACACTTTGCAAACACAATGGTTGTGATAATAGTCATGGAAATTAATGCGCAACTACTTTACTTTGTACTTAACTCACCTTGTTGGCATAGTGAATTAATGAGCCTTTTATTTCAGGTATAGGCTTTCAAATCTACATGTCAGACTTTCATTTCTAGGAATGGTAAATCTCTACAACCAAACCCTCGATGTTCATTCTATGATAACACATAGGATTTGTTATGTTTTTTTCCCCTTTATTCATTCATATCTGTTCCTATCGCTCCTTCTATCTAAACCTAAAACTGTTCCGATTCATCCCTATTACATTCTAGTCGCGTTTGTTATGGCTATTGTTGTTCGTTTGGAGCCAAATGGTTGTCAGGAATTTCTATCTCACCACGATGCAATCGAATATTTAAAGAGTCAAGGTTGGGATGCCTTCCTTGAAATATTTGAAGGCCATAACCTTCAGGTGGTGAAGGCCTTCACACAGACTTTTGATGGGTGCAGAGTGAAAATTGGGGATACCTAGTTAGAGGTAACCGAGGAATTTGTGAGTGAAGCCATAGGGATTGCATCCACTGGTGAGAAATGGTTCAAAAAATCAAAAATTCAAGAAGTACCTTGGAGCCTCTTCATGACCTCCAGGAAAATCAACTGTTGCGAAAAAGGTATCCCCATATCTTTGGTTAGACCTAGCTGGCATGGCCTCTTGTTCATTCTCAAAAAATTCGTGACCTGTGTGGGTCATTATGGTTTAATTTTCCTCTATCATATATGACATCTTATGTATTCATTGTTTATCAATTAAACATGCCTTTTATCTGTTGAGAAGCCTGTATAAAATGTCTAAAAGGTATAAGAGACATAGTGTTGACTCTAGTCTGTTCCATCATGGCTTGATTAAGATTCCACTGATTTACCACTTGTCAACCATGGGCGACTGTTGGGATGGGTTTTTGACAAGAAATGGTTTTTCTATGGCCATCCCTGTAGAGAGCCCTAATTCGGGTGAGCCATTGATTAAAAAACATATTGACATTCCAAGTAATGAACTGGGCTCTCTTAATAGAAACCCTCTAGATGAGACAATGACAAGTCAGTCTTCACATGAGAAAAGGTTGTTGAATCAGAGGTAAGTGTACTTCCTGTGCCTAATTTTGATGCTAGCCAAAATGTCACTGTGAAGTCCGATGTCAAAAAATATTGCAAACAAATGAAACAAAAACGCACAGCCCTAGGGTTTCAGAACAAAAGAGCATGGCGTCTTATTATGAGAAAATTGAGGAATTGAAACGATGCTCATTTGAGCTCGATTGGCCCGATCGAGGTCAATGAGGTCTCGGACTACGAAATAGAATATTTCCTGGCTTTGGAAGACCCAGATTGTCAAATATTTGGTCCTACTAAACCCTATAACTTTGTGATGAATTTTCCACCATGCCTCAAGGGTAAGGAGGGGTTCTCTGATATTGGGCTTGGTCAAGGGAAAATAAAAGGTAAGGTCGATACAACCTTATTTGAATATACACTTCATCAACATATCATTCCTCCTGTACAGTGTGATGTTTGTTTATACTAGATCCAATGGTATTACACCGATATACCCATCCTTTAGGCTCGGATTAAAACACTCACAACTCAAAGTGAAACACTGAGACAAGAAAATATCAACCTCAGAGTAGATGCAGAGAGGAAAGTTAAATGCCTTAAGAGGATAGCGAACCTAGTGATAAAAAATGCAAACAGTGTTAAAGCAATAATCAATTCTAAGCTAATCGGTCCATCTTTAGTCAATTTTTGAAATGGTAAGACAATTTTCCTCTTATTATATTCATGTTATCTATTTTGAATGGAATCATTTTGAAATTGGATTTTTTTTGCTAAGATAGGATTGTTTCAATAAAAAAATTTAGAAATTAGTTATTATAAATTGTCTAGCCTATTCTTGTTTCGTTTTTAGGAAATTATAGATCTTGATGTTGATCATATGGGGAAACATGTTCGATTATGCATTTGAATGATTACTATTTCATTTTCTATTTTCTTTGTAAAATTTGTTATTAATTTTTTAGAAGAATCAACTCAATTATGATTGGCTGTTAGCCCTCTATTTTTGTAATATTTTTTATCTCATGAGATCTTATCCTATCCCAAGAGATAGGAAAATAGGATTTCAAATAACTTTAAATACTGTTCATTTTGTAAGTAAAAGGATCATCTTGGCCTGGAACAAATTATCGATGAATGATTTTCATAACTTAATGGAACAACGTATAGCATTTTGGCTTTAGACCAATGTGAATGTTGTCTCATTTATGTTTTGTTTCTCTTATTTTTGAATATTAATGTGTTGTATAGATTTAGTCTCAATGACATATTATGTTCCATTGTATTCATGTTTTAAATGTTGTGCATGATTTTTTGTTCCATATGTTATGACTGTGATCATCATATCAATTTTAATATCAGGATTTTACTTTCATGTTTAATTGATAGATAAAAATGAATGCTTTACATAAAGATTTATCTCACTGTAATCATTCGTAATCATAAGATCATTGGTTCATATGTGTCCACTATTCTATTCTTAAATCCTAGTTGTCGATACACACCTTGAATTTATTTAGGAAAACTTTCGTATAAGCCTACTGCAGATTTATTTCACAGGCGGGGCAACTAGATGATTTTGTTCGTGCAGAGGCACAAACACAATTAAAAAAATAATAACAGGTTAGCTTCACCTGCTTCTAATTTTTGTCATTTTATTTACTAGTGGAATAGGACAATCTTTGATTAGATTTTGACCATCATTCTATCCTATTTCTAATCATGTTTTAGTTATAATTCTTAGATAGATGATTATAAAACAGAAAATACAGAAAGAAATATGTGCTTCCTTTATCTGCTTTTGAGAATGATTATAAAACATTGATTTTGCAAGGCTTTCACGAAAACTTGTAGCCTGTAACTATTATGTTCATAAATGACATATTCATATTTATCTTTCTACTTAAATACATTTGTAAATAATTAGATTAGAGTATATATATAATAGTTTTAACATTAGTTAGTTTATTTCCTTTCTCTAGTTTAGGAGCCTAGATTGGGTAACGGAGCCATTAAACCCATTAGAACAAGTTACACCAAATGGATTGGGTTATTTAGACAACCTTGGACCGGACCTATTCTTCTAGTTGACAGCATATCAAATTTTCCCATTAACACTACAAAAACTTGGTTCCTACAGTCCTAGTAGATACCTTGGGTGAGACTTTACTTGCATGTAGGTGATGCAAAAAGGGTCAGTATATGAAGAGTTTTGTTGGTTGGGTAACCTAACCCTAGGGTATTACAACTGCGCTCCAACAACCGTTTTAAGGAGAATTATTATATTCTTGATATCATTATTATTTATATTTAATAATAATATTGTGGGGCATGACATACACCCCTCCTTCAAGGAACTATTGATACTAAGAGGGGGGTGAATAAGTATCAAGTACAATTTAAAACCTTTTTCAATTTTATACTTAAACAATTCAATTATATCCAATGAGAAATGAACAATAGTATAAGAGTTAGACCAATACACCACAATACACCATGCACAATATATGAGAAATAATCAATAGTTATTGTTC
>JZKD02S1671985.1:1372181-1382480 GCA_000966675.3 Picea glauca
AAAAAACTTTGTAGGTCATGATTTCATTGTACCATGATTTTGAATATAAAATAAGAGATATGTGTGACATGAAAATATGTTTGATCTCCATTTCTAACTCAAAATCATTTCATACAAGTACATTCAAAATTGAAACCAATATATTAGATGTAAGACATGTATGTACTATCCAGTTATTCAAGGCATGACTGGAAAATCCATATCATATTATCTCATCCCTTAAGTGGTCAGAAGGACACATGGGGACCCAAATATTTTATAATTGACAACCAATTGAGATCTAGTTTTATGTGCCAATTTTTTTAAAGTAGTACAATATTTCATCAAAATTCACCTTATGCCAATGGAACACAAAAGTAAACCAAACAGTATGAAATCCTGCGTATCCATATAAATGTACTTGATGCAATTTTATTTTTCTATAATATTGAATTTACAAACATCGTAATAGTATGTCATATTCAATTATCCATTCATGATAGGATTTTTTCATTTTCCATTTTCTAACTTTCGTTTTTTTCTTTGATTGAACCTCTATTAAATTTATGCTCACTGCACATACCAAATTACTATATTGATAACTTATGACATCTAGCTGATATTCTTGACAGTGAACATGACTTTTGGTTTGATGGGTTTCTTGAAAAAATAGTATTTCAATATGATGGATCCTCTTTCATATATAAGTCATCTTGGAAAATCTAAATATAAATTTATAATCCTCTAATAACTTCATCCTTCTTTCTTTCCACTTCATCAAACAATATTTAATTTTTTCATCATTGTCTACGGGTGATATCACAACAAATACTTCTCCTATAATTAAGGCCCCATGTGCCAACAAGCAAATAATTTGATCAACATGAACAATTTTGTACTATAAATTATAATATATTTTATATAGTGTACATATACACTGCTTAAACATAAAAAATAAATTTGAAAAATTGTAACATTGTGTTTTCTCTAACAAGAATGGAAACTCTATCACCATCAATTGACACTGTAATATCAATTATTCCAGCTCCCTTGATCTTGCAAGTGGCATTTTCTTCTTTGTATTAATTTTTGTATGTGTCCGAGCTTTAACATATTTGCCAATTTCGTTTTCACAAATATATTTGGATTGTGTGTCCTCTATTCAAATTGAACAAAAATAAGATGTGTTTATTTTATAAAAAACAAACACATTTTGGTAGGATTTTGTTTTAATTGAATGAAATTTTCAATTCCCATGTATTGTACTGGATTCATATGGGATCGATCTATCTATATCTTGGATTGCAATAAGCCAAAAAAAACTACACAGTTAAAGAATAATATATTTACGTAAATGAAATGTCAATATATATATGTTAAGGACAAATTATTGATATTGAACTTGATTGAATCATATTTTCATGTGTGAATAAAAATTTCATGTGTACAACATATATACACACACCTACGCACATCCCTTAACAGATTATATTCAAGGATTAGAGTTTCTCGACACCATTGAAAAACTTGATCAGTGTATACAAATTGATTGATAGAAGGGTTCATCTGATACCTTTGAAGTGCTCATTTTACACATGACCCTACACCATCATTCTCTTCGTTCTAATGACCAGTCTCAAATAAATTCCAACAATGTTTAATGTTTGATTTCTTATGAAGACAACACAACCAATAGAATGATCATGAATATTTGAATTGACCTGCACATCCATATGACCATATCCAATGTTGATTGTATTCGATACCATAGGCTTTCATGGAATCATAAATTTTATCAAAACAATGCTCTATATAATGAGTATCATGTGTATGATCATCTCTTATATAAACGTTATATTCTTTAATGGCATGCCAATTGTCATTGGTGATTATTGTGTTATCCACACTCCGTTGAGCATATCTATATAGAACATGGATAAGTAAAGAGACTTGATTGGAATGATAATATTCACTCTGTATTTATTTTTTTGCAGCAAATGTGTAATTCTCTGCAAAATCAACTACTGAAAAAATTGTCTCATATGGAAAAAATTCATGCGATTGTTTGAATTATAGGTCTTTCCATCGAGCTCTATGTAAATGATTGGTGTATTTATAAATTTTTTTCCAAACTTCTTCAAAAAAGATATTACACAAATCTTATCCTCTTGCAAATAAATCCTTTTGGAAATAACATCTGAAGAATTTGTAGCAGTAACATTTATATATTCATGTCTCTTCCAATAGACTATTATATTGGATGAGGATTGATCATTCATATCAATAGGATACTTGGAGTGAAATAAAGCTATATTTCCAAAATGATCTCGTTTCTTTCCACCAACACATTTTTTTTGGTAAAACAATTCATCACCTTCTCTTTCACATAGAATTTGGGATATAAAGGAACGAATTGTGGAAGGAGGGGGTGAACTTGCCCAAAATGTCTTACCAAAATCAAGAAAAATGTCATAATATAACTCAAATTCTACATCATAACGACAACAACAAATTTCATGGACAATGATGGGTTTAAAATACCATTGTTTTTTTTGCACAAATGTATTGATGGACATATTAACTTGACTCAGATCCTTTTTGAACTTATTGAACAATTCCATTTGTGTCATTTCCAATATTTTTTTTTCATGGTATTCATATTCATTTTGTGTTATTCTTCATCGCAAAACATTCCTTGTATTTGGTGAAACATGAGAATTTTTCAAACAAAATAGATGGGAAATAGATTTAACATTTTCTGTAAATCTATCTTTATAGGGTTGTCTACAACTAATTGTCCAACAAACAAGTTCATCATTTGCATCTATTTGCAATCAGAATTTCCTATGTTTGTACTGTGTATTTCTTGAGGTTCACATAGCTTTGTCCATATGTTGTGCCAAATGGTATTTTATATTTCTAGATGAAAGAATTGTTGTTTGTATTATTCTATGTGCAACACTAACATCTTTTTTTCTAGATTTTCCAAGATATTTTAATGTACCTATTATATTTTCAAAAACATTATGGTTCACCTTTCTATATTTTGTCTACTTTGAATACCCAATAATTATTTACCTTGTTTTAGCATTTCCAACCTTATTAAACCTCTCAAAATTTGAGCTTGTGTTGCTACCGATTCATTTTTGAAAAAAATATCATAAACTATTTCAACACAATATCGTATAAAATTGTCAATTTTTTTGTCCCCAAATTTGTTAGTATCATTATTTTCTAACATTTCATCATCAATGTTGATACCACCTGCATAAATTTCAATTTAATTTAAAAACATAAATCAAAACTATTGAATTTAAAAACACTTGAAATTAACATAGATTCAATTTTCTAAGTTGTAAACATAAAAATTTCAAATACAAGTTAAAAAATATACAAATTTAAATTAGACATTAAAAAACTAAAAGAGAAATCATAAATTAATGAAAATATACAAGTGTGCATCTCGTATTATATGTGTGTTTGTGCGTGTGTGTGTGTGTGTGTGTGTGTGTGGACTTTTGCTTCATTTTTGGATTCAATGAATTCTTCAATGTTATGAGACAATTCTGTTTTTGTTTTTTGCAAAATATTTTTGAAACTACAATCAATTATATTGGACAATAATTTTTTGAATTCTAAAGATTATATATAATATGTATGCATACCTGGTTCGATTTATTATTGTTCAACATCAATATCCATATGTATAATTACATTATCATTTCTTGCTCCTTCAATATTTGCACATTCTTGTTTCTTTCTTCTATAATACTCTTTTGGCTTTTCTTTACCACGAGTATTATCTCGAGTGCGATCATATTTTCTCTTACAGCCCCTTTTGTTGCCAATGATTATTCAATCTGTAAAGGTTTTTTATATAATAAACATTTTATAATAAGAAATACAATTTCAAACATCAAACTTTATAGCTCAATTTTTTTTTTTTTTAAAGAAACAAAAAAATCAATTTTATAATGATATCTTAAAAAAATTGGAAAAAATTGCTCAATAAACCAAGTTGTTTTAAAATAAATTTTGGATAGAAAGTTGATTTTAAACAAAAATTTAAATAAAACACTTTGAACTTGAAAAATATTGCTTGAGAAAACCTTCCTTATTACAAAAAGTATTCAAAAAAAATATTAATTTGGAAATGAATTGTTTAAGAAAACTTACCCTAAAAAAATCACTTTGATATAGAAATAAATTGCTTATTATTTTTAGATGACATAATGATTCAGTAAAACAAAAAATCAATATCTTCAATAATACAAAGTCGAAAACTATGGAAAATTTATACTACAGAAACTTTCACCATCCTCTTCAAAAGGGTATTTTTAAATTTTACTTTTAATTAGAAATCAAGGAAGATCCATGGTGTGACACTAAACATGTTTAAAATATGTAACTTTTTCAAATCGGTTAATTTCAAAACATTGTAGAAATTATAATATTCATCCATTAAATTCAAAACTATAGTCGTACTTTAATAGAGTTTGTTTACATTGTTGCAACATATTTTATTTTTCATAAACAAAATTTTAAGAATTAGGACATTCACACTGAAAAATATAACTCATTATCAATCCCTTCATTTTTAAGGAACATGCTATCAAACAATCGTGAAATTAACATATCAAATGTAAATAAATAAAAATTCAAATAAGAATCTATATAAAGCTAACAACATTCATGACAAGTTTTGTTTTTACTGTAAAGCGAAATTCTAAATAAAAAAAATAATTTTGTTTTCCAGAAGTTGAAAAACTTATGAAAATATATTTGATTTTCTCAAAAACCAAGGACAATGGACACCCACATTCATGATTTTACCCATAATGCCATGTCCCACCTTGAATCAACCTCACAAAAACTATATTATGATCTATTTTATGAATTCCTAGATTGTCATAGAGATTTGATGTCTGGTACAAGACACTACCGAAGTTCACAATGAATCGCTTCTGAAAAATAAATAGTTTTTGTAGTATGATAATCACCAAACAAATCACATCAATATGTATGTCTGAATAAAAATAGCCTAAATACACTTAAAAAAAACTATTTATGTAGTATGATAAACACAAAACACATCACATCCATATGTATGATCGAATAAAAATAACCTAAATACACTTTAAAAAATAGTGTTTTAGTAGAAAATAATTTAAATATATATATATATATATATTTTCGTTTGCTAGCATGTTAGTGACTTGCAAGACTAACATCTAGTTGAGAAACTGTGACCTAGGGTCATCTAAGACCTCAAAATTACCCAAATATCACACCTAGCTTGAGTCACAGCAACCCTTAGTTGGTTGTATTCTATTTGTCTCAGTTCAGTGGGTTTCAAACCTAGATTGCCATGCAGAACCAGGCCAATCAAAATCAATCGCACTAATGAGATTTGACAACTTAAATATAATTTAAAACATATTTGTTTTTTGATATTATTTTCTTGAGATACAAACATATTTTGAGGGAGAGTGCGATGACATAATACATTACATCCATTTTGATTAAAATAGGATAATGTAAACTTTAATATGACTTTGAGAAGTTTTGTTATTAAAAAAATTAATGAGAAATTTGTTAAAAAGTGAATGTTTGTTATATGTTTTTCATTAAATAAAAATAAAATGGTGTTGATTAATTGGGTTGGTGTTCTTTGATGTCAACCCTTGAAGAAAGTTCGGTAGAAAATTTTATTAGTCCCACAAGTGTGGATAAGGAACCCATGTTTATCTAAGGAATAATGTAATGAAAATTAGTGAATTTGAAGGAAAGACTATCAAAGATGGATAGTACATGTCAGGCCATTTCGAGTGATATGTGGTATGTCACGTATTTCCTCGCGGTTGAGGAGATATGGCTTAGTGAATTTGGAGAATTCGCATGAGTTATATAGAAGCCCCTAGAAGATCAAATAAGTCAACTATTCTAGAAGGTCCTAGAATACGTTTACTAGTCAAAGTGGCTGTAACTAGGAGTTAATCATGAGTAAAGTTGTTGCAATAAGAAAATAATTAAAAATAAATTAGTTGCAACAAGAAGTGATGAGTTTACTATTTATGGTAAAGTGGTTGCAAGTGGGTAAAGTAGTTGAAAGTGGGTTATCCCTAAAATAGGGAAGTTGGGTAAAATAGTTAGAAGATAACCCCTAAAGGAATCTACTTGGAGAATATAAATAAGAGAGAAAGGGTCTCCCATTAGCACCTAATTGATCACATTGAATATCTCTTTTGTGAAATGTTATGTGTGTTAATATTATGGTAGCTGCGGGAGGTATTTACCTCCACGTGTGAACTTGATGAGAATAGAAGACTCCAGAAAGCAAGAGAAAACCCTAATGAGTTGGCTAATAACCATAGAAATATTGTTCACTCAAGAAGATAATTTATATTCGGTTATTAGCCTCCAAGAGAAGAAGTTAGACAGAAATAATAATAATATACTGAACAAACACATATCCAGAAGGAGAAGTTAGCCCTAGCAAATCTAGGAGAACTAGTATAAATACAGGGTGCTAGTTCTCATTTTAACATATCTCAGAATTGCAGTTCTCAGTTTGGTGCGCACTACAGTTCCCAGTTTGGTGCGCATGTGTGAAGGAGAGTTGCAGGTGCATCTACTGTAGCAACCAGTTTTGGGTGTTGGCTTGGACTATCTGTTGGCTAGGGTTTTGACTATCTAATCAGCTATTGTTGGTGCGCTATCCTTAGAGGAAGATGCGTTACACCTTGTTTGGCTATCTAGCCTAGGGTTTGCTTTCGGAGTAATTCTCAGTCAAGGTTAAGGTGCTCGGAGGGTGGCTTCGGCCTATGGTTGGGTGATGAGGGTATCGTCAATAGTAAAAGGAGCACACCATCTTCTATATTTTAATAGGTTATGGGCCCACACCTCCTTCATTTAGTCTAAAAGCTAGAAGGAAACATAACTGCTAGGATATTGAGCTCGCTGAGGAACTGCCGCTAGGGTTACTAGCAAAAGTAGCTCCCAAGACACTGTCGCTAGGGTTACTAGCAGGAGTAGTTGCAGAAACCCTAATCCTCTCGTTGAGGCGCCTTAACTGAAGAGATTGACCTAATCTCCGGACAGATCAGTGTGCCCTAGCCTAGTGCATCACCTGATACTCTTAGCAAGCTAAGACATGAAGTTTGAATTTCTAGTCAAAATCTAGGGTTTGACCAAGTCAAAGCAGCCATGATTAACTCTATGAAGTTTGAGAAAAATTTATATGGAGCCTCTAACTTCAGAGAATGGAAGACAGGCATTGACCTCATCCTTGCCAAGAATAAAGTGCTAGATATAGTGAAAGGAAAGATTGTGAAGCCAGAGTTCGAAGAAGGAAAAGAGAACGAACCGCAGAACGTTGCAGCTATGGAGAAGTTCAAATATGTTGACATCAATGCCATGAGTATCATAGTGGATTCTATAAAAGACCACTTGATACCCTACATCTCCCATCTTGACTCATCAAAGAAGATGTATGATGCCCTAACAATATCTTCTTAGTCAGAAACATCGAACAAGTCATGAGTCTGAAGAATGAGCTCCGTGACATGAAGATGAATAATGATGACAGCATAACATCATACTTTATAAGAATCTCCCATTTAAGAGATGAACTACAAGGTATTGAAGAGATCACTTTAGAAAAGGAATTGGTGAACATAGTACTCAATGGTCTTCCCAAGACGTGGGATGCATTTTCCGCAAGCATGAACACAAGGAAGGAGTATCTGACAATTGAAGAACTTTGGACTTGTTGTGCTCAAGAAGAATCAAGGATGAATACAAAAGAGAAACCCCCAAAGATGTATGACAATCAAGCTTTCACAACAAGATTCAAGAACTTCAGGAACAAAAGGAAGATTGGTTCAAGGAAGAAGCCAAATCAAGAGAAAGACATTTCAGAAGTGTAATGCTTCAACTGTCGAAAGTATGGTCACTACAAGAATTATTGTCCCAAGCTAAAGAAAAGGAAGGAGAAACACGAAGCATCGATTGTCGAAGAAAAGGAACCTACAAAGAAGACTAAGCAGGATGGAAGAGACTTCTTCCTCTAAAAGGTAACAATACTTTTCTTATTTCTTGTTTGCATCATCTCTGTACATACCTTGTTTTCACTGTCTTTGTACATATCATGTACGTCTATCTCTTGGAAGATAATGTGTTCCAAGAAGAACTATACCTATGGAAGAACAAACAAGATGAAAAGAGATATCCTTAAATAATACACATGAAAGAATGAAATACAAATCATGTGGAAGCTATTGCAAAATAAGCCGAGTCAATCATGAAGAGACTTAGAAGAAGCAAAAACAAAAAGAATTCAGCAAGGAAAAGGACTTATGACGTTTTGTAGAAAACAACAAGATGGAAGCGTGGACTCTGTTAGACAAGAGAGCCAATTATACATTGCAGAAGACAATAAGGATGTAGATGGAAGCATGGACTCTGTTAGATGGAGGGAGCCGATTATATGCACTTATACATGAAGCAAGGATTAGGAGGGAGCTAATCCTATGATTCATTGAAGCTGATGAAATATATATATATCCATGGTAGCAGTCATGAAAGACAACACATGCTCAGTTCAACTGCAGAAGAAGACTTCTTCGAAGAGAAGCCTTAAAGTATTCATGGTTGTCCATCCAGATCCATGATCCTATGATGAAAGGAAGAAGTGGAATCTCTAGGGCATGTAATCTATAAGAAACTCCATGGACCCAAGAGCTAAAGAAAAATATGAAGAAGAAAATGAGGATTCCAAGAAAGAAGGAGGAACCAGAACAACCAGTCATTGTATCAAGAATCACAAGATTACCAGACTGATATGAACTCACTAAAATCAATCAAAGAGAAGAACTAAAACTCATGATAAAGAACAATGTATGGAAGACTTATGAATAAAATCATTGCGAGATTTAGAACAAGAGGTTCTCCCAGATGGAGGGAGAATACTATGATGATTACTTGTTCCAGTACACCATACATATCACTACATGAGTCATTATATCATCCGCAACATCCATGAGTTGGATTTCTACATCAGATGAATGCAAAGAATGTTCTCCAGAGAAATTGAATAAAGAGCATATGAAGAACAATCTCAAGACCTTGAGGCATACCAGAAAGAGACTCCCGTACACAGATAGAAGAAGATAACTTGGTGGGGAACCTCCAGTGCATAGCAGAAGCATGGTGAAGATTTCCTATAACATCAAGATGACTACTCAGTAGATCAGATCTCATGATGACAGAAGAAGTGCCACATAGATATGTTCTAGTTTTCCAACTATGATATACTCTACTATTCAGATCTACATGAAGCCTTCACAATGTTCCAAACTAAAGTACATTTGAAATCAAGCATTACATTATCCATGATTCTCCAATAAATATCTCCACAGATGAGGAGATAAGAAGACATTTTGGTAAAGCTTCTATCCAAGATGAAAGAGTTTGCGTACTCAAGCTAGAGCTCGTGGAAACAACTTCCTTCTTATTTAAAAATGAAGAAATGACTCTCCAAGTTAGGAGGGAGCACTGAAAACATTATTGAAGACATTCATCTTTAAATTTGAAAAATAGTCCATCTTGGACAGATGCTTTTCTGTTTGGAAAGTGGATTAAGACTTCTGACGGATAGTCACTTTCCATTGTGGTTAACATGGGAAGTAGTCTGATTGCTAATGTATCATAGACAACAACTTCCCATTGTGGTTAACATGGGGATTGGTCTAGGGCAGTCTCTCTTCTTGAGGGTTACTCAAGAAGACTGGCCCACCTTGTCGGACAATGATTTCTCATTGTGGTTAACATGAGGAATGGTTTGTTTTGGAGGTTGATGCAGGACAATATTTTCCTCTTCTGGTTAACAGAGGAAATGGTTTGAACAATCATTCCTTAGGGTTTATACATTCTCTCTAGGGTGCACTTTGATTAGTGTAGGAGGAATGGCCCAGGGTGGGGAATGGTCCAGGCTCAGCAATAATGGAAATAAATCTCTTAGGGTTGATACCTTCTCTCCAGGTAGCACATTGATTGGCTTAGGAGGAATGGCGCAGGGTGGAGTATGGTACACACGCAGCGTTCCTTAGGGTTATACATTCTCTCCAGGGTGCACTTTGACTTGTGTAGGAAGAATGGCCTAGGGTGGGGAATGGTCCAGGTTCAGAAGATAGGTCAATTATTCGTCCTTTCTTGAGAAGAATAGTCCAAATATCTCATTATACTACTCTGAGGTGGATATTCTTTTAGAGTTCATGGACATGAGTGAAATATTGGCCCATATAACATTGTTTCTATGTA
>JZKD02S1671985.1:1382490-1405091 GCA_000966675.3 Picea glauca
AAATCTCTTAAACCACTTTGACTACTTTGACCTTTTGGGGCTTTTAGATGACATATGAGGGTCCTCCAACTTCGTAAGGCCATAACTCTCAAACCGTGAGGAGTTATGTGAAATTACAGATACCACCAGAAATGGAATGACATTTACTATTCATCTAGAATAGTATTACCTTCAAATATATAAAAAATTGTATTGTTATCCATCAAAAAAACTTGGGTCCATTACCCAAACCTTGGTTCTCCAACTTCACATTGTCATAAATCTCTAACCGTGAGGAATTATGTGACGGTCTACATACCTATTTCTGCTCTTGTTGCCCCTCCATTGGTTTATTTTTGTACCCTTGAAAAAGTGGCATCCCTGGTAGCTGACCTATTTCTTGTATATCCTCGAGAGCATCTCTAACAAATATTTACAATGTCTTCATAGGATTCCTTAGATATATATCCCTTTCCAGGAATATTCAACATATATAAACAATCATCTCTAACTCATTTTAACAAAATAGTTTCAAAATGTCCTTACTCACATCCGAATGTCCAGACCTTTGTAGATTATACTGGAGTCACTCCACAAAATCTTCAAGGGTCTCATCCTCCTTCTAAGACACATTGAACAATTCCTCTCTTCGTTCCCTCGTTCGACAGTAGTCTTGGTATTTGTTCAGGAAAATATGTCTCATTTGTCCCCATGTTGAAATATTCCCTCCTCCAAGGCTCATGAACCATCTTAACGTGTTACCCTTCAATGTAGCTAGAAACAATTTAAGCTTCTCCACAGTGGTAGTGTAGTCATAGCTTCTACACAGAATATCAAATTCAAATAGAAACTCATCTGGATCCTTAGTAGATAATCCATGGAAATTTGGCAGGGCTGAGAGAGGTATGTTCCTCATAGGAGCCATCCCCCATGTGGGAATATTAGTAATAGGAAACAATAGGGTAGAAATAGTATTTGCATCATTTACCTGATCTTCATTGTTCATTGGATTCTCACAGTAGATCTCTTCTTCATTTTCTCCTTGATTTTCCATACCTTCTCTATCTCTCCTTAAACAATCAATACAGAAAGTGTCCCACTCCTATTTAATGACTGTATGTCCGTTGATTTGAAAAATATCTTTAGCTTCTTATGGATTTTCCATGTTCCGAGCTACACTTGATTGATCTTAAATATTCTCCAGTGTTACGTGCTGACTTATTGGTGACAAATATTCATCTTCAGCCTCAGCCCCTGATGAAAATGATGTTTCAAAATGGGGTGGTTTTGATGACTGAGGAATATGTCTTCTTGGAGGATTTGAAGGGAAAAAGATAGATCCCGAAGAAGAATTTGTTTCGGCTATAATCTCATCAACAAAGGTTGGCCTTCCCGGTGCAAAATTCCTTCCACCATGTCCTCTGGCACCTATAGGGTTAGTAGTTCTAGGGATACATCCTCTTTTTCCTCAATTCATGCAAACTACTCATTCCTAAGAAAAGAAAACTAATGTGCTTAAAAGAATCTATAATTATGTTCCCTGGAAACGACGCCAAAATGTTGGGCACTTTAATTGTCTAAATAAATAGATAATTAAGGTGTTCAATATGAATTTTCAAACCTAGGAGAGTTTTGTTATTGTAAGATAATTGTGCACATTCTATGCTAGATTATGAAAGCAAACACTAATCAAATTGTAGTAATGTAAATTAACACTAACACAAATAGAATTGAAAAGTTGAACAGTAAAACAATTTGCTGACACAGCTGGAGTTCTAATCTATTGTTGCAGAATTGAAGTCACGCTTGCATAATTGAAATCTAATTTCTAGGAGTAGAATTTGATGAGTGTATAAGAATCCTGAATTATCTAATCTATTCTAATTTTCTATATTACTCTTGCAGAAACAATTTTTGTGCTAATTGATGAAAGGAAGTTTACCTAATTGTAGAAAGGGAATTCACACTTCTATTTACTTTTTCTTGAAAACATAGATTTAATCTAATGTAGAAAAGGAGTTAACTTTCAAAGAAATTCTCCAGCAGTATTCAACTGTTGGATTACTAAGAGGGAGGTGAATCAGTAATAGCATAATTATAATCCTTTTTCTTCAAACATTATATCAATGTAGAATTATTATCCAATAATGAGCAGTAAGCAATAAACAATCACACACATACACAGTACACAAGTGTTTTACATGGAAACCCAAATCAGGAGAAAACCATGGAATGTTTTTTCTTATATGTCTTGAAGAATTACATTATTTGGAAGCACCAACTTCCTTTTCTTTCCAACTGCAACTGGAAGGAGAGTCCAACCTCGTAGTTTCTCAGGCTACAACCTGAGGGAAGCTCCAACTCAATAATTCTCTGGCTACAACCAGAAGGAGGCTACAACCCCCTATGTTCTCCGGATACAACCAGAAGGCGACTACAACCAGTTGTCCTTGCCCCGTCCTACCACCCTGAAGTAGAATTAGAATGATGGAACCACTTTCACACTATCACTCTGCGATATACCATTGTAAACCTGTACCAATAAATCTGAACCATGCATCAACTTGTACCTCGACCTGTAATCAACTTGTACCATAAACAAGTGCATCAACCATGCACAAACATGTACCAAACAACCTCTAATCAACTTGTACCATAAAAATGTGCATCCAAACATCTACCAAGTATGTACCAATCATGTGTCAACTACTCATCAACTATGACTCACAAATATGTTCCAATATCAACAACTATACACCTCATGTATGTGCCAACTCATCAACTACTTGTCTCAACCATGTACTCAACACGTACCTCAACCAAAATCCCTCATCAATTTCATAATCAAAATCTGATTTGTAGCTCTATAATAGACCTAGTTTATATGATCACATTCTTGCAAACCTTCCTTAACTTTAACAACAAGAGACTAGCATTTTCATCAAACTTTTCTTTAATCTCACATGCTTATTTTTGGATTAGTCAACAAACCTAACTTGAAATAATCATAACTTTGAACCTATAATGTATAAAGATCTGAAACTGATACACAATGTTGTTCACTATTTTTAATGCAATTCATCCAAGTGTTTCTACCTGGAACCTCTCATCAAAGGAGTTATAGAAAAAATTAAATACCTTGATGAATTCTGTCTTATTCTAGAGAGCGACCTTGTAGAGAATGCCTCGCACTAAATGTGCATTGAATTGATATGCTACTGTTACAAAGAATACTACAGACCATAACCTAACCAACACATTTGGTATCATGAAATTTGGATATGTTATGAAAAATTTATGATGTTTTTACCTGAAACACTTGTTTTTGACTAGTTTCAGGACTAGCCACAAACCCTATTTTCCACAAAGTGTAACTCCCAAAATACAACGACCCACAAGATGAATTTTTTACCATAGATACTTGGGTATGTTTTCTCAATGGAAAATAAACTTCATGGTCAGAATCATTATATAAAAAAACGTTATAGCAAAAATCGTGAGATGACCTGTAAATAACATACCTTAGAAAACACCATCAAAAGAATTTATCCCTCCTTGCATTTCGACCTTGTTTTCTTCAAATTCCCTCATAAATTCATCTTTGATATCCTTAGTTACCTCAAAACCCTATAGATATTCAATATTCTCAAGTTTGATTAAAATGAGAGAACATTGCCTCTTATTTATACTTTCCAATTAGCTTCCTTAACAACATCTTCTAGGTCACTTGGCCCACTTTCCTTATTTTAGGCTTAACCCACTTCTAATTTCTCTATTAAATTTATTATTGAAATAATTTATTTTGTATTCACTTTGAATTATAATACACTCATCACTTCATTTTATTATTTATCTTTTAAAATCTCTTAAACCACTTTGGCTACTTTGACCTTTTGGGGCTTCTAAATGACATATGAGGGTCCTCCAATTTTGTAAGGCCATAACTCTCAAACCATGAGGAGTTATGTGACATTACACATACAACCAAAAATGGAATGCCATGTAATATCCATCTAGAATAGTATTACCTTCAAATATATCAAAAATCATACCTTTATCCATAAAAAAAACTTGGGTCCATTACCCAAACCTGGGTTCTCCAACTTCACATGGTCATAACTCTCTAACCATGAGGAGTTATGTGACGTTCTACATACAACCAGAAACAGATTGAAAAGAAATCTCTGTCTAGGATAGTTTTCCTAACAAATTCACTGTCTTTCATCTCATTATTCCAAAATTAAGGATGGGTTCTCTTACTCTGCAAAGCGTCTTCCCGTGAGGGATTTCACCATAAGGGGACCACTTTTGAGTTAATCCATATTTGCTTCTTATCAACCATGAAAAAACAATAATGATTCTTATTTACATCAAACAATATTGTGTCCATTACCCAAACCTTTTTTCTACGGGGCTTTCTTCAAGGGTTGACATCAATGACAACCAACCTTAATCAACAATCTCCCCCTTTGGCATTGATGGCAACACTCTGATGTAATATTGAAATAATGTCACTCATGCTCCCCTTGGAACCATGCCTATGTCCTTTGCATCTGTTAAATATGCCTCTATCCTCTGCATCTGGTAAATCTCTCCCCCTTTGTCATCAGTGACAAAGGTATCTTTCCATCTGGGGTTGCCCCCCCTGACTGAACTGTCCTCTTGTGGTGCTTCCTCATGTACATCTAAGATGTATAAGATAACAATTCAAAAAGAATTCATTTTGCAGTATAAATAACTCCAAGTCTTTGACAAATATATTCAAAGGCTTCTCATGGAAGTGGTTTTGTAAATATGTTTACCACTTGTTCTTTTGTTCCCACATACTCAACTCTGATGTTCTTTTCTGCAACCTGTTCCCATAGAAAGTGATACTTGATTGGAATGTTCTTTGTCTTAGAGTGAATCACCGTGTTTTTTGAGATATTTATGTCACTTATATCATAACAATATATTAGAATGGGCTCATCATACTCAACCTGTATATCTGTCAAAGTTTGTTTCATCCAAATAAGTTGTGTACAACATGTTGTTGTTGCAATATACTCTGCCTCGGCTGTACATAGAGATATTGATTATTGTTTCTTTCTTAGCTATGATATCAAACACTCACCTAAGCATAACACTTCTCAACTAGCACTTCATCGATCATCAATACAACCTGCCCAATCTGCATTTGTGTAGGCAATAAGCGATAAGTCTTTTTCTTTTGGATACCATAATTAAAACTCTTTTGTTCCTTTGAGATATATGAAGATCTTATTTACTGCTGATACAAGTGATTCATTTGGTGTTGTTTGAAATGGTGCCACCTTTCCAACTGCCTGCATTACATCTAGTCTGGATGATGTCACATATAGTAGGCTTCCAATCATTGACCTGTAATGCCTCTGATCTGTAGACTTCGAATCATCATCTTTTCTCAACTTACAACTGGTTTTCATGGGAGTGATAACTAGTTTGCAATCTTCCATTCCAAACCTCTTTAGCATTTCTCTGATATACTTGGTTTGAGAAATAAAAATTCCTTGGTTTCTTTGATGTATCTGAAGTCCCATAAATACAAATAGTTCTCCAAGTAACGACATTTCAAATTCATTATGCATGTCTTTTGCAAATTTCTGGCTTAACATATCATCATCACTACCAAAAATAATATCATCAACATAGACTTCAATTAATAAAATATTACCTTCACTTACCTTGATGTAGAGGTTGATGTTTGCACTTCCTTTTCTGACCCCTTCCTACTGGAGATACTTATTCAGTCTGGAGTACCATGCTCTAGGATCCTGTTTTAGACCATACAAGGCCCTCTTTAATTTACACACATAGTCTGTGTTCTCTAACAACTCAAATCCTTCTGGTTGTTCAATGTAGACTTCTTCTTCAATTTTACCATTCATAAAAGCTGATTTTACGTCCATCTGAAATACTTTAAAATTTTTGGAGCATGCATAAGCTAATAGCAAACAGATTGCTTCCATTCTGGCAACTAGGGGAAACGTCTCTTCAAAGTCGATTCTTTCAATCTGTGCATATCCTTTACATACCAATCTAGCTTTGTTCCTTGTAACATGTCCATATTCATTCAATTTATTCCTGAAAAATCATTTTGTCCCGTTCACATTCTTATTCTTTGGTCTTGGAACCAATTCACAAGTGTCATTTTTCTCTATTTGATCCAATTATTCATCCATGGCCTTATTCCAAAATTTATCCTTCCTGGCTTCTTCAAAACAATTTGGTTCAATTGTAGATAAGAGTTGTGATATCCCCAAAAATAAAATATTTTTGAAATTTAAAATTTGCTGGAAATTTATTTTCGTTTTTAGTAAATTCGAATTTGGAAAATTTTTGCCATTTATGGAAAATTCGAATTTCAAATTTGGTAATTGTAATTAATTATTTTGACTGTTGGGCAGAGACCCGATTTGACCCAACTAACTATTTGACTATGACACTTGTATGGAAACATAATATTTTATGTTGATTGCAGGAGAACAAATGGAACAACCTTGTTAAATTTAGTTGACCATGACTCCATGAGTGGGGAACATGTTGGAACTACCTTTGGGTTGATTATTACAAGTGGAAAATTAGTGATTTGGCCATTGGCAGCCCTTGAAAATCAGGGATTTAGAAAGATGAGAAAATTCCAAAGAGAGGGAAAAGACCTGGGAAAATAATAAATAACATATGAGAGGAGGCAGGACACTGCCAAGTATGTTGGGGAAAGGAGACTTTTGATTTACTTGTTGTTATGAACATTGCTTGAGTGTGAGGCAAGGAAAAAACTGTTGGATCTATAGGACATTGTTGAAGAGAATATTTTCCAAGTTCACCCTCATGGATTCATGGTCAGGCTAGGGGGTGAATCGGGAAAGTATTTTGGCTAGCATGTTCTACAGTTGGGAGGAACGTGGTTGTTCCCTTTGTTTTTCTACAAGCTGGTTGAGACATGTAAACCTTTCCTTACTCCGTCCTTGGATGTTTTGTGTGTAACTGATATTATGCATCTACTTGTTCTAAATAGAAATAATTCTTTCAATGGATGATATCTATCGTGGTATTAAATTTTACAATCACAGTCTAAATTATGGAGTGGTCCCTCCCGAAATTCTGGAGTACTAGGGAAATTTATTTAAATGTGATTTAAGTTTAAGAGAACAGATCCATCTATAGGATAGGCTTAATCTGAAGTCGAAATGCTAGGGTACTCTGTATTGCTTAAAGAAGACCAATTTGTATAGATATAGGTTTATTTATGTGACTGAAGTATTAAACATATCTAATTTTGAGCAATCAGATAGGTTTAATTTGAAGTCGAAATGCTAGGATACTCTGAATGCTTGAAGAAGACCAATCTGCATAGATATGGGTTTATTTCTGTGACTGAAGTATTAAATAGATCTAAATTTGAGCAATCGGAGTTGAGTAAATTTGTGCCGAAAGGAAACCTTTAAATGTATCACTAATTCCAAACAATCATGCATCTTAAAAGAGACTTCCTATCTTTTACATTTAAGAATTGAAGAGGAATACGAAATAGCAAGAATCTTATGGATCACATGGGCACTCGTATATTATACACATATATACGTATTGGAAAATAAAACGCAAACTGGAAGTAATCTATCTACATCAGAAAGTTAAGGAAATCTGGAAAACCCCTTTTGTTTATCAGATGCCAAAACAATCATGGGAATTGACGCCTATCAGAAGATTTTATGCTTCCCTTGTTTTATTTAAAGAGCGGTCTACCCTTTCCACAGTCAATGTCTATAACGAATTTAGAAATTTGCGAAACCTTAAGAAGATACATAACAGTTTTTTGAATTGAATTTGTCACTCTGTGTTTTTTTTACTGAATTTGTAAACTCTGTTCATGTTTTCATTTTTCGGCATTTCGGAATTTATTGGTTCAAGTTGCGCGGAGTTCTTTTGATCTTGAAAACGCCGAAACCCGAAGTGGGCCCACATCCTGATCGAATTTCGTGATTCGGTGATTACCATTGTATGTTGTTCATGCATTAAGCATTACCAAACGCTGAAACCCGATATTGGCTAGGCCCCATACCTTTGCATGATTTTGCGATTCGGCGTTAGATGTTGTGTAATGTTTTCGCATCAAGAGTTAGTAAACCCTGAAACCCGAAATTGTTGGGCCCACACCCTAATCACATTTCGCAATTCGCCATTTCTTATTTCATTTTGTTTGTGCATCGTGTGTTCGTAAACCCTAAAATATCGAATCCCCGAAACCCCAAAGTGCTGGGCCCACAACCTTTTCTCATTTCGGGATTTGACAAACCGCGTGGTCTTTTGTTTTTTTGTATTCGGCGTTTGTAATCGTCGAAACCCGATTGACCTCCATTTGTTTTTTTCATAATATATATTTATATATATGTATATTTAAAGTACGGAAGTGACCTCGCAAATACCAAGAATTATTATAGACCATCTACAATAGTTACACATCTTTATATCAATTGGTGTTTAATGAAAAATTATAGGCTGAAATGTTGGAAATTTATTGGAGTGAATCGAATTAACACAGTTTCATTACCAGAACTAATCACGAGAGGCGCGAAGGCCCAAGGAAGAAGGTACATCCCGAAACTTAAAACATACCCCTGGGTAAATTCCTAACTGTGTAAATAACAACACAATCACCTGAAATTTCAAAAGGAAAGTATTTAACACAAGTGCAGTAAGTAGAAATTGAATTCATATACCATCATGTGATCTGGAATCAACTATAAACAAGAAACATATATAGCCGACAATAGCCGAGTATTTTTTTCCTTTTCAAAATCCTTTCGAGGAAGTAGGCAATATGGCGCTAGTATATTAAACCAATAAAATAACCAGTATGTCATTACAAGTAGGCGGGAGGGAAACCCTGTAATTCCTTTAAAAATAGTATTACATATCTCATTCGGAATTGAAACAAATGAACATCCCATGCAGTGTTATACTCCCAACGTTAGATTTTTCCATCAAAAAATGGGTTACCCTTAATCAACAGTACCGAAACCACGAATTAATCTCCATTTCAGAGTTTCGGATACCGGAGTTGGAGGTGTCATGGACACTCACGACAAGAATGATAAAATCGTGAAAATGCAAAACCACGACTTAATCACCATTTCGAAGTTTCGGATACCGAGAGTTGGAGGTGTCAAGGACACTCACGACAAGAATGATAAAGTCACGAAATGCTGAAAGGGACTATTGTGAGTCTCGAAAACCCGAAAGGAAAAACTTCGAAATACCGCCAACAGTCCATCTCAGTGGGTTATGTGAACCTTCCTATCACTTCGGAGATTTTTTGATCATGAATTTTATAATGTTGGAGTCACGATGACTCGAAGGGAAAAACGTCGAAAATCTCGTCAGTCGTTCGATTAAGAAAAGAATGGATAAGACTATGGAGTTTTGTGAACCATTGATCTGGCCCCATTTCAAGGATTGCAACTTGCCCAAATGTCGAAATGACGAAGTGTGAAAGGAATTTTGATTAGGCTCGTGGTCACAACCAGTGGTCATATGGAATAAGCACGAGACCCAGTACTTGAAATCCAACGATGTAGGTGAATTTGAATATGATCATAGGATTATGAAATATTCGTACTCGGAGTTTAACCAGAAGGCCTTACCTAACCCATATCCTGTATCCAGATATTTTAGAAAAAAAACTATAGGGGTTTGTTTATATTTAAACTTTTTGCAAGGGAGCATAGACTAATACTCTACTTTTACCTAAGTTTATTTGGTCTTCTTCATCGTGTGATTTTGCGTATGGACTAATGCATGAGGCCTAGGCCATCAACCCCCAAAGTCGTTTGTATTGTAAACATATGGTAATGGGTTATTTGTAGGGTCTAACGCGTAAGGATTTGGCCATAAAGTCTTAAAGTCATTTGGGTTGTTAAGAAGGTGGTAATGGTTATAGGTACAAACAGATTGGAAAGTAATTATAATTACAGGAATTTAAATGAACATTGAAATTTGGAGTAAACACTTATCATCCATCAGAAAACTTTAAGTTGAATGGTAATGACAGCCGATGATAGTAAGGACTCTTGCAAACTTTCAGACTCAATATTTATGACATCTTACTTGCTTGAATCTCGAACTATTCATTTTTTTTCAGACAGTTTTTTAGGTATATTACATATGGTATCAGAGAAAAAGATACAACACTGGGCCTAAACAGGGCCACAATAGCTGCTTAGTATTTATTCTGACTTATGTAAAACTAATAAATCATATGGTTACAAACAGAAAGCCCTTTCTATTTTTGTAAATTATGGTAGCTCAGGAGGGTGCAGAAATCAGGATGGAAGGAAATCTGTAGCAAGGACCTCATGGAGATTCAAGACAGAACAATGATGGAAGCTCACCCACAGAGGTGTTGAAAACAATGAGGAATCTTATTGTTGAACTGTAGGTTTTCAAGGCCAACAATGAAAAACTGAAGAAAGCACAGCAGAAATAGTAAGAGATAAATGAAGTCATGTTGCATAGTATAGTAACCAAAAAAAGCCCAAAAGACGATAACCATGACGAAGAAGTCAGCAAAAGGGCTCCAAGAATTTTGGACTAGAAACAAAAAAAGGAGATAGTTCGTCTGAAGGGACACCTTCAGCTGAAGACAAAACTATACCAGATAGAAAAAGAAAACAAATAGACCACCTTGATGGAGAATTTAAAAAGATTAAACCATCTACTTTTTATGGAGAATCCAGAACAGGAGAAGAAGTTGAGGCATGGTTGTTGGATATCAAAAAATACTTCCATATCTACAACTATTCTAGAAACATGAAGGTCAGAATGGACATCTACAATCTGAAGGGGAAATCCAACATTTGGTGGCAGGACCTGAAATTGGCCAAGGGCCTAAAGGAGAAATAGTTGGAATGGTCCAACTTTAAGAAGTATTTCAAGAAATAATAACTTTATGAAAGTTATTATGAAAGGAAGATAAAAGAATTTTATGAGTTACGACTCAGACATATGACGATGGAGGACCTTATAAATAAATTTCTAGAGCTACTAAGGTTCGTACCGTACATCCAGGAGGATAAAGTAAAATTTCAGTGATTCTTAAGTTGTTTACCACAGTTGTACTGGGACAGAATTGAGTTTGACAACCCCAAATCTTTGAGTTAGGTATTCAGGAAAGCACGAATGTTCTATGACCAGTATAAACAGGGGGTAGAGTTTCCCAAGACCTGGAAAGATAAAAAGCAAAATCGAATGAACCAGTGGAAGAAGGGATACCAGCCAGCTCCTTATCGAAATGCAGCAAAAAGTTTCCCAAGGAAGGATTTTCACTCCAATCATCCGAATACGCAAGGTAGTGGTAAACTGGTAAACCTGGGAACGAAGAAGTTTGGGTCCTAAGAGCCATTAAAGTGTTAGGAGTGTGGAGAGCCTCATCTAAGGAGGAAATGTCCATGTTTAACTTCAACAAACAGAACTATTTTTCATAATCTGCAGGAAGCCTCGACAGTGGAAGATGTGGGCAAAAGCCCGCATCGAATAAATGTAGCCATAGATGGTCGACAAGCTGACCACCAGTCCTCGGTGGTAGAAATCGAAGGTAAAATCAATGACACTCAAATTTTTGTTTTAATTGACCCTAGAGCTACGTTAAGTTATATTACTCCTAATATAGTAGAGTCGAATAAACTTAAGAAATTGAAGCATGCAAAATCATGGCTGGTACAACTAGCAACAGGTAATAAAAGGAAAGTAGTTGACTTTATTTTTTATTTTGAGTTCAACTTAGGTGGTCAAAAGATAAGGACCAATCTGAACATCTTACCACTAGGATCTTATGATATGATTATTGGTATGGATTGGTTGGAACAACACAAAGTAGCACTAGACTATTATACAAAGATACTTAGCTATAAAGATGATTTTGGCACTGTTAGAACAGTCCAAGGCACACCAAAACCTGTATCATTCAGACAAGTTTTAGCGATGCAAATCAAGAAATGTATTAGAAAGGGATTTCAAGTTTATGCCATCCAAGTGACGAATCTATTAGAAAAATAAGATAAGCCAAAGTTAGAAGACTTTGTTGTCCTACGTGAATTCAGGGACATGTTTTTGGATGAGATACTAGAATTACCTCCTAGAAGGGAAATAGACTTCTCCATAGACCTACTACCCAGTTCAGCCCCTATCTCAAAAACACCTTACCGAATGAGTCTACCAGAATTGACAGAATTAAAAATCCAATTACAAGAATTGTTGGACAAAGAGTATATCAGACCGAGTGTTTCACCATGGGGGGCACTAGTCCTCTTTGTGAAAAAGAAAGATGGTACTCTAAGACTATGTATCGATTATACACAACTGAACAAAATTATCGTTAAGAACATATACCCCTTACCAAGGATAAATGATCTGTTCGATCAAGTAGGTGGGGCCAAGATCTTTTCAAAATTGGATTTACGATCCGGTTATCATCAAGTTAGGATAAAGGATGAGGACATAAACAAAACAACTTTTCAAACAAGATATGGACACTAAGAGTTTGTAGTCATACCTTTCAGACTCACTAACGCACCAGCCACATTTATGTGCTTGATGAACAACAATTTTAGTCAGTACTTAGACAAGTTCGTAGTAGTATTTATGGATGATATTCTGGTATATTCTAAATTGGAGGAGGAACATGATGAACACTTAAGAATAGTTCTGCAAACATTAAGGAAACACAAACTTTACGCAAAATTCGACAAATGTGACTTTTATCAAAAAGAAATACAATATTTAGGACATGTCATTTCCTCATAAGGCATTGTCGTAGACCCGAAAAAGATAAAATCCATTATGGAATGGCTAGTACCTAAGGATGTGGCAGATATCCAGGCATTCATGGGAATCACCGGATATTATTGCAGATTTATAGAAGGGTTTTCCAAGATAACCTACCCTATCATGTCACTAAAAAATAAAGGAACCAAGTTTAACTGGTCACAAAAGTGTCAGGACATCTTTAACAAGATGAAAGAATTATTGACATCGGCACCCATTTTGAAGGTAGCAGATCCAGATAAAGACTTCACAGTTTGTGTTGATGCAAGTAAAGAGGGACTAGGTGGTGTCCTAACTCAAGAAGGGCATTTGATTTGTTACGAGTCCTGAAAATTAAAAGAACATGAGCAAAATTATGTCACTCATGACTTCGAATTGGCAGCAATAATACATTCCTTAAAAATGTGGTGACACTATATAATGGGCAGAAAATTCCTACTATTGACGGATAATAACGGGGTGAGATATTTGTTTAACCAACCAGATCTTAATGCAAGACAAGCAAGGTGGCTAGCCTTCTTGAGTGAATTCGACTTCGAGGTCAGACATATCAAGGGTAAGGAAAATAAAGTAGCAGACGCTTTGAGAAGAAGAATCCATGGGTTATTTGAGATAAACATCAGTAGGGCCAAATGTGATCTGGAACAAAGAATAAGGATGACAGGTATTAACGACATAAATTACACTAAGATAATGACAGAATTACAAAATAGTACCGCCAACTCTAACAAACCAGATCTAAGCATCAATAAGAAAGGACTATTATGACTTAAAAACAGACTTTACATACTAGATTCAGCAGAATTGAAATCAAAAATTTTGGACAAAGTGCATAAGAAACCATATTCTGGCCATCTAGGTTACCAGAAAACAATAACATCACTTAGAAAACTATTTTTCTGGCCAAGTATGAAGGGCGAAATAGCAGAATACTTGGCTAGGTGCCAAGATTGTTAGTAGGTTAAGGCCTAGCACCAACATCCAGCCGGCCTATTATAGCCATTACCAGTACCAGAATGGAAATGGGAGACTATATCACTGGACTTTATAACAAGTTTGCCTAAAACTCAGAAACAGAATGATTCTATCATGGTTGTAATTGATAAACTCAGTAAGTCTGAACACTTTATTCCTGTAAAGTCTACTTTTAAAGCTATAAACATTGCTAAAATATTCATGAAAGAAATTTTTAGAATGCATAGTATTCCTAAAATGCTGATTTCAGATAGAGACGTAAAATTTACATCCACTTTTTGGAAGGAATTGTTTGCAGGGCTAAACACTAACTTGAATTTCAGTACAAGCTATCATCCATAAATGGATGGATAGATCGAAAGGATAAACCAAATCGTAGAGGATATGCTTCACATGTACGTAAGAACAAAACCAAACAAGTGGGAAGACTACCTGCACTTGGTAGAATTTGCATATAACAATGGGTACCAAACTTTGGCTAAGTTGAGCCCTTTCAAAATAATGTATGGAAGAAAGTGTACAACCCAAATTAGCTAGGATAACCTGGCTGACAGACTCATGGTTGGACCAGAGATGCTCCAAGAAGTGGAGAACATGGTAAGAAAGGTACAACAGAACTTGAAAGAAGCACAGGACAGACAGAAGAGTTATGTAGAACAGAAAAGGAGACACTTGGAATTTCAAGTGGGAGACCATGTTTACTTGAAGGTCAAAGCCCAAAAAATCTCACTGAAGTTAGGGAACTATGCCAAGCTAGCACCCAGGTTTTGTGGGCGCTTCGAGATACTAGCTCGAATTGGACCCGTAGCATACCAACTTGCACTTTCAGCTAATCTAAGAATTCATAATGTATTTCATGTTTCTTTGTTAAAAAGGTATATTCATGACCCTACTCATATGATTGGTTGGAACTTGGTGTAGGTCGAACCCGAAGGCAAGTTCCAGGTGGAACCCCTGTGCATTCTAGACCGGAGAGAAATAACACTTCGGAACAGAGACATCGCTTAGGTAAAGGTGCAATGGAAGCACTTTAGTCCTAAGGAGGCCACTTGGGAGTTGGAGGGAGATTTGCAGAAATCTCATCGAACCCTCTTCCAAGAAGGGAACAAACATAGAGGGTAGTGTTTTACTAAAGGGGGAAAGGATGTGATATCCCCAAAAATAAAATATTTTTGAAATTTAAAATTTATTGGAAATTTATTTCCGTTTTTAGTAAATTTGAATTTGGACAATTTTTGCCATTTATGGCAATTCCGAATTTCAAATTTGGTAACTATAATTAATTATTTTGACTGTTGGGCAGAGACCTGATTTGACCCAACTAACTATTTGACTATGACACTTGTATGGAAACATAATATTTTATGTTGATTGCAGGAGGACAAATGGAACAACCATGTTAAATTTAGCTGACCATGACTCCATGAGTGGGGAACATGTTGGAACTACCTCTGGGATGATTATTACAAGTGGAAAATCAGTGATTTGGCCATTGGTAGCCCCTGAAAATCAGGGATTTAGAAGGATATGAAAATTCCCAAGGGAGGGAAAATACCTGGGCAAATGATAAATAGCATATGAGAGGAGGCAAGACGCTGCCAAGTATGCTAGGGAAATGAGATTTTTTATTTACTTGTTGTTATGAACATCGCTTGAGTGTGAGGCAAGAGAAAAGTTGTTGGAGTTGTAGAACATTGCTGAAGAGAATCTTTTCCAAGTTCTCCCTCATGGATTCATGGTCAGGCTAGGGGGTGAATCAGGAAAGTAGTTTGGTTTCCCTATTCTCTAGTTGGGAGGAATGTGGTTGTTCCCTTTGTTTTTTCGCAAGATGGTTCAGGTATGTAAACCTTTCCTTACTCTGTCCTTGGATGTTTTGTGTGTAACTGATATTATGCATCTACTTTTCATAAATCAAAATAATTCTTTCTATGGATGATATCTATCGTGGTATTAAATTTTACAATCACAGTCTAAATTCTGGAGTGGTCCCTCCCAAAATTTTGGAATACTAAGCAAATTTATTTAAATGCGATTTGAGTTTAAGAGAAAAGATCCATCTATAGGATAGGCTTAATCTGAAGTCGAAATGCTAGGATACTTTGTATTGCTTAAAGAAAACCAATCTATATAGATATAGGTTTATTTCTGTGATTGAAGTATTAAACAGATCTAAATTTGAGCAATCGGATGGGTTTAATTTGAACTCGAAATGCTAGGATACTCTGAATGCTTGAAGAAGACCAATCTGCATAGATATGGGTTTATTTCTCTGACTAAAGTATTAAATAGATCTAAATTTGAGCAATCAGAGTTGAGTAAAATTGTGCCGAAAGGAAACCTTTAAATGTATCGCTAATTCCAAACAATCATGCCTCTTAAAAGAGGCTTCCTGTCTTTTACATTTAAGAATTGAAGAGGAATATGAATTAGAAAGAACCTTATGTATCACTTGGGCACTCATATATTATACACATATATATGTATTAAAAAATAAAACGCAAACTGGAAGTAATCTATCTACATAAGAAAGTTAAAGAAATCTGGAAAACCCCTTTTGTTTATTAGATGCTAAAACAATCACGGGAATTGACACCTATCAGAAGATTTTATGCTTCCCTTGTTTTATTTAAAGAGCGGTCTACCTTTCCACAGTCAAAGTCTATAAAGAATTTAGAAATTTGTGAAACCTTAAGAACATCCCGAATAATTTTTTGAATTAAATTTGTCACTCTGTGTTATTTTTACTGAATTTGTAAACTCTATTCATGTTTTCATTTTTCGACATTTCAGAGTTTATTGGTTCAAGTTGCGTGGAGTTATTTTGTTCTTGCAAACGCTGAAACCCGAAGTGGCCCCACAGCCTGATCGAATTTCATGATTCGGATATTATCGTTGTATGTTGTTCATGCATCAAGAATTACCGAAAGTTGAAACCCAATATTGATTGGGCTCCATACCTTTTCGTGATTTTGTGATTCGGTGTTTGACGTTGTGCAGTGTTTTTTCATTAGGAGTTTGTAAACCCCGAAACCCAAAATTGTTGGGCCCACACCCTAATCACATTTCGCAATTCGACATTTCTTATTTCATTTTGTTTGTGTGTTGTGTGTTCGTAAACACCGAAATCCTGAATCCCCGAAACCCCAAAGTGTTGGGCCCATAACCTTTCTTCATTTCGGGATTCAGCAAACCGTGTGGTCTTTTTTTTTTTTGTATTCTGCGTCTGTAATCGTTGAAACCCGATTGACCTCCATTTATTTTTTTCATAAGAAATATATATGTATATTTAAAGTATAGAAGTGACCTCGTGAATACCAAGAATTATTATAGACCATCTACAACAGTTACACATCTTTATATCAACCAGTGTTTAATGAAAAATAATAGGTTGAATTTTTGGAAAATTATTGGAGTGAATCAAATTAACACAGTTTAATTACCAAAATTAATCACGAGAGGCGCGAAGGCCCAAGGAAGAAGGGACATCCCAAAACTTATAACATACCCTGGATAAATTCCTAACTGTGTAAATAATAACACAAACACTGAAAAGTTCAAAAGGAAAGTCTTTAACACAAGTACAGTAAGTACAAATTGAATTCATATACCATCATGTGATCTGGAATCAACTATAAACAAGATACATATATAACCGACAATAGCCGAGTATTTTTTCCTTTTCAAAATCCTTTCCAGGAAGTAGTCAATATGGCGCTAGTATATTAAACCAATAAAATAACCAGTATGCCATTACAAGTAGGCGGGAGGGAAACCCTGTAATTCCTTTAAAAATAGTATTACATATCTCATTCGGAATTGAAACAAATGAACATCCCATGCGGTGTTTTACTCCCAATGTTAGATTTTTCCATCACAAAACGGGTTACCCTTAATCAATGGTACCGAAACCATGACTTAATATCCATTTCAGAGTTTTGGATATTGGAAGTTGGGGGTGTCAAGGACACTCATGACAAGAATGATAAAATCACGAAAATATGAAACCATGACTTAATCTCCATTTCGGAGATTCGGATACCGGGATTTGGAGGTGTCAAGGAAACTCACGACAAGAATGATAAAGTCGCGAAATGCTGAAAGGGACTATTGTGAGTCTCAAAAACCCGAAAGGAAAAACTTCGAAATCTCGCCAACTGTCCATTTCAGTGGGTTATGTGAACCTTCCGATCACTTTGGAGATTTTGTGATCATGAATTTTATAATGTTGGAGTCACGATGACTCGAAGGGAAAAACGCTAAAAATCTCGTCAGTCGTTCGATTAAGGAAAGAAGGGATCAAACTATGGAGTTTTGTGAACCGTTGATTTGGCCCCATTTTGAGGATTGTGACTTTCCCAAATGCCGAAATGCTGAAGTGTGAAAGACATTTTGATTAGGCCTGTCATCACAACCAGTGGGCATATGGAATAACTACGAGACCCAATACTTGAAATCCAACTATGTAGGTGAATTTGAATATGATCGAAGGATTATGAAATATTCATACTCGGAGTTTAACTGGAAGGCCTTACCTAACCCCTATCTTGTATCCAGATATTTTAGAAAAAAAACTGTAGGGGTCTGTTTATATTTAAACTTTTCACATAGGAGTATATACTAATACTCTACTTTTACCTAAGTCCATTTGGTCGTCTTCATTATGTGATTTTGCGTATCGACTAATACATGAGGCCTAGGCCATCAACCCCCAAAGTCGTTTGTATTGTAAACATATGGTAATGGGTTATTTGTAGGGTCTAATGCGTAAGGATTTGGCCATAAAGTCCCAAAGTCGTTTGGGTTGTTAAGACAGTGGTAATGGTTATAGGTACAAACAGATCAGAAAGTAATTATAATTACATGAATTGAATTAAACATTGAAATGAGGAGTAAACACTTATCATCCATCAGAAAATGTTAAGTTGAATAGTAATGACAACCGACGACAGTAAGGAGTCTTGGAAAATTTCAGACTCAAGCTTTATAACATAAAGCTTACTTGCTTGAATCTCGAACTATTCAAGCATATTTATACAAACAATTTTTCTTTTTCAGATAGTTTTTGAGGTATATTACAAGAGTGCTAGTTGTGTTTGTTCTGGTGAACATATTTTTCTTCCAGTCTCAACTCCTGCATCTTTGTTTCCAACAATCTGATCTGAAGAATGATTCTTCTATACTAGTTTGCTAGGTGTCTTTGGAGATACTTGTTGAACTTGATCTTCTTATTCTGTCAGATTCTCGTCATATTGATCTTCCTCTTCTACTTCTTTTTCATATTCTTCTTCGAAAAGTTGTTCCATTGATTTGTTTTCTTCTTCCTTTGATTCTGGTCTTCCTGTTTCATCAATTGTTACGTTGATTCTTTCCAAAAATTTGTTTAATCTTAGATTGTAACACTTGTATTATTTTCTTGTATTTTAGTAACCAACAAGTATTCCTTCGTCCACACAAGATTCAAACTTTCCCATTCTGCCATCTTCTCTTTTGATGTAGCATTTTCTTCCAAAAACTCTAAAGTGCTTCACATTTGCTGGTCTTCCTTTCGATAGCTTGTAGGGAGTTTTATCAGTGTTGTTTTGAGCATTACTATGTTTTGAATTTGAACTATTGTATGCATTGCTTGTGTCCAAAAAATATCTGTCAACTTTGAATCCATTATCATTGTTCGAGCCATTTCTTGTACTGTCATGTTCTTTCTTTCAACAACTCCATTCTATTGAGGTGTCCTAGTGACGAAGAATTGTATTTTTATTCCATGATTGTTGCAGTAGTTTATAAATTCCTTTGAGGTTAACTCTCCTCCATTATCCAATCTTAAGCATTTGATTCTTGAATCCATCTCATTTTCAACCATTTCCTTGTAGATCTTGAAATTTTCAAAAGCTTCTAACTTATTCTTGAGAAATAAAACTGTAGTCGTTCTTGTATAATCATCAACTAATAACATAAAGTATCTCTCACCTTTTAAGCCTTTTTTTGTAGTTGGTACAACTAGATCAGTATGAACAATTTCTAGTGGTTTTGTTGTTGAATATTCCTTTGATTTGAATCTGGTCTTTGTTTTCTTTCCTTGTTGGAAATGCTTGCATAAAGTGTTGGTTGGTTTCGCGATCTGGGGAATTTCTCTTACTTCTTCTATTTTGCTAACTTTGAAAAGGTTATCAAAATGCATGTGACCCATTCTTCTGTGTCATAGCCAACTTTCATCTTCTTTTCCTAGACAACACTTTTCATTTCCAATTTTTCTTAACACATATATGTTGCTTGAAGTTCTTGCAGCTGTAGTGACCAATCTCCCTGAACCATTTTTTCTTATCTCACACTTTTGTGAATCAAAAGTAAATTTATGACCTTGGTCACATATTTGAGTCAGACTTAAAAGATTGTGTTTCATATCTTCTACCAGTAGAACATTTTCTTCCTTTTCATTCTTGTTCCCAATTCAGATTGTGCCTTTTCCAATGATTTTGGTTGAATCATCATTTCTGAAGGAGATTGATCCATATCTTTCCTTTTGTAATGTAAGAAACTTGTCTCTATAACCTTTCATGTGTTTTGAACATCCACTGTCAACATAACAACCACGTTTCTTTTGTTTATCTTGTAGAGCGACTGTGCATTCTTCATTGTTATACTGATTTTTCTTTCTTATCCATGTCGTTTTCTTCTTTCCTCTTCTAATAAATTCTATGCCACTCATTAATTCTTCTCGGAAGTCAACTTTTGCCTCTTGAATTTCTTCATATTCTTCTTCGGAGTCTTCTTTATCAGAGTCTTCTACTACCATGAATAGAACTTTCCCTCTTTCACTATCACTGACTTCATCTTCATCTGATGATGAGATGTCTTCTTTGGTGCAAAAAGTTTTCTTGAAAACTTTCTTTGTAGTTATTTTACCTTTATATGTTTGTATGCCTTTTGAGTAACCTTCATCATTTATCTTTTTCTTATGAGGAAATTTGTTATCAAAATGACCAATACCATCACAATTAATACAAATTAAATGAAGCTTACCTTTATACCTACCGTTGGTTCCCTTGTTCAGTCTTTTGACAAAGTTGGCCATTTCTTCATCATCTTCTGAGACGTCGATGCTTTTGCTATATTCTTCTTATTCTTTTTTCTTTTGCTTTGATCTTTTGGATGCTTTGAAGGCTGCTTCTTTTACATCCAGATTTTCCGGTTCAGTTCTCATCTCATATGTTGTGAAGATTTCACGCAGTTCATCCATGATTATTGAGTTTAGATTCGATCTTTATTCTAGTGTTGATATCTTAGGGTTAAATCTCATAGAAAGATATCTTAGTACCTTTTGAGAAATTACAGATTCTTCAATTTCTTCTCCCAATCCTATGATTGCATTCATGGTTTCATCAACTCGTAAGAAGTAGGATGTGATATTTTCATCTTCCTTCATTTTTTGTTGTTCGAACTGACCTCTGTAAGTTTGAAGCTTTGTTGATTTGACTTCTGAATACCCTTCATAAATATTTTGAAGCTTGTCCCAAATCTCTTTAGCAGATTTACAATGTGAAACTTTGGTGAATACCGTATCACTAAGACCATTCAAAAGTGCATTTTTGGCTTTGGAATTATTCTCACCGAGTTTCACTGCTTTGTCATTTGTTGGTGGAACTGATGGTGTTGTGTATCCATCTACAATTGATTTCCAAACTTGAAATTCTTGTGCCTGTATATATGTCTTCATCCTTATGCTCCAAAAAGCATACTTCTATCCATCAAACTGTGTTATTCCATTTTTATATGATTTGGTACTTTCAATGATGTACCTTTCAGTGGTTAAAATGATTTTTGAAGGAACCTGCTCTGATACCAATTGTTGGATTACTGAGAGGGGGAGTGAATCAGTAATAGCGTAATTATAATCCTTTTCTTTAAATGTTATATCAATGTAAAATTATTATCAAATAATAAGCAGTAGGAAATAAACAATCACACACATACACAGTACACCAATGTTTTACGTGGAAACCCAAATCGAGAGAAAACCACATAATATTTTTTCTTATATGTCTTGAATAATTACATTCATTGGAAGCACCAACTTCCTTTGTTTTCCAGCTGCAACTGAAAGGAGGCTCCAAACCCCTATTTTCTCAGGCTATAACCTGAGGGAAGCTCAAAATCCCCAATTCTCTTGCTACAACCAGAAGGAGGCTACAACCCCCTATATTCTCTGGCTACAACCGGAAGGTGGCTACAACCACATGTCCTTTCCCTATCCTGGCACCCTGAAGTAGAAGTAGAATGATGGAACCACTGTCACTCTATAACTTTGAGATATATCATTGTAAACCTGTACCAATAAATCTGAACCATGCATCAACCAAGCATCAACCAATACCTCAACCTGTAATCAACTTGTACCATAAACGAATCCATCAACCATGCACCAACCTGTATCAAACAACTTGTAATCAAAATGTACCATAAACAAATGCATCCAACCATTTACCAAGTATGTACCAATCATGTTTCAACTACTCATCAACTATGACTCATCCATATGTACCAACATCATCAACTATACACCTCATGTATGTTCCAACTCATCAACTAGTTGTCTCAACCATGTACTCAGCATGTACCTCAACCAAAATCCCTCATCACTTTCATCATCCAAATATGATTTGTAGCTCTATAATAGAAATGGTGTATACATGATCATATTCCTGCAAACCTTCCTTAACTTTAATAATAAGAGACTAGCATTTTCATCAAACTTTTCTTTAGTCTCACATGCCTAGTTTTGGATTAGTCAACAACCCTAACTTGAAGTAATC
>JZKD02S1671985.1:1426882-1438246 GCA_000966675.3 Picea glauca
CTAGAACAATCCTCAGATGAGAAAAATCTTCATACACGAAAATAATTTGACGGACAGGGTACCAATCTCGGTCAATTGACGACGTCAATGGGTTTTCTATTCAATATTCACTTGACCCAATTCTTATCCCTTCTTCCATAGATATGCCTTGTTGATTTGATTATCTCGACAACAATGTCATTATTAGGTTTGACTTCGAAGGTCGGATTTCAGCCTCCTTCCGTTCGTGGGCCTCCCTCAAGATTTGTTCTGCGGTTATCTGAATGGGTGGAGTGGTTTAACTTTCCACCCTAATGAGCCGAGACATCTTAACCTGAGTTTCCTTCTTTGTCAAAAACCCTAGTGATGGGTCTGCCTCTTTCTTTGTTATGTCCCCTCGAACACTAAAATTTGTGTCAATTTGCCTTGTAAAAATAATAAAATCCCTTCAATTTTCTCTACAATGAAGCATGCGGATATAAATATGTACTGGAAAACTATTTGTTAAAAGTGGCACCCGCTCTCTATACTATTTTGGCCCAAATTTTCAAATTTATTTAATACCCATACCCCATATATATAATCTACAATGCCCTGAGATCGAAGGTCGGCTCTGCTAACCGATTGAATGTAATGGGAATATATTTGAATCAAAGAGAGCCCACAGACACAACCCAACTAAGGAATAATGCTACAGTAACTAGAATTTTAAGATATGTCGGGTGGCTACAATTCTTTGAGCGTCTCATAGGGTATAATGACAACATCGCCTTAGAGTTTGCATAGAACTTGAGATACAAAATTGCTACAGTAAAGGTTCGTATGTAGAAGTGAAGCATTGTAGGTCATAGGCCCTATTTCTTCACCATTTATAGTGTTGATGATGTCGATGATGTGTTCTGGTGAATTTTGAGTTGCAGTAGGGTAGGGATGAGGTTTGAGCTGCGAATCGAAGATTGTATTTGTAGGTGCTTTAGAATTCAGTGATGATTTGAGTAGGTAAGCAAGAAATATTATTCTCCAGCAATTCCTTTAACACAAAGGAGTTTCTTCCTTCAGAATACCTGGCATGGATGGATCAGATCCCAGGTATAGGTGTAGGTGTCCATCTTAACATGTATACTTCAACCATGAGATGTGTGAAGTTGAAATTAAGTGTTTACGTAATCCCTAGGCTACATGCCAATCTTTTTTGGCTTAGTTTGTTAAAATGACACATGTTTCATGAATAATTTTTTTCTTTAAAGATCACGATTATCTTGACATGTATTTGATAACTTTGCACATATTGTATGATTTGACTCATATTTTCCCATTTTCCCAATCCTACGTGAAATTCCTAACATGATTATTGATTTATATGATTGGTTCATTTTTTGAAATTCGAATCAATTGGATCGTTTAAAAATATGCAAAAGCTTTGAAACAACTTGAAACAAAGCCTCANGGACAGGGTACCAATCTCGGTCAATTGACGATGTCAATGGGTTTTCTATTCAATATTCACTTGACCCAATTCTTATCCCTTCTTCCACAGATATGCCTTGTTGATTTGATTATCTTGACAACAATATCATTGTTAGGTTTGACTTCGGAGGTCAGATTTCAACCTCCTTTCGTTCGTGGGCCTCCCTCAAGATTTGTTCTGTGGTTATCTAAATGGGTGGAGTGTTTTAAATTTCCACCCTAATGGGCCGAGACATCTTAACTTGAGTTTCATTCTTTGTCCAAAACCCTAGTGATGGGTCTGCCTCTTTCTTCGTTATCTCCCCTCGAACACTAAAATTTGTGTCAATTTTCCTTATAAAACTAATAAAATCCCTTCAATTTTCTCTACAATGAAGCATGCGGATATAAATATGTACCGGAAAACTATTTGTTAAAAGTGGCACCCGCTCTCTATATTATTTTGACCCAAATTTTCAAATTTATTTAATACCCATACCCCATATATACAATCTACAATGCCCTGAGATTGAAGGTTCGCTCTGCTAACAGATTGAATGCAATGGGAATATATTTGAATCTTAGGGAGCCCACAGACACAACCCAACTAACGAATAATGCTACAGTAACTAGAATTTTAAGAGATGTCGGGTGGCTACAATTCTTTGAGCGTCTCATAGGGTATAATGACAACATTGCCTTAGAGTTTGTATAGAACTTGAGATACAAAATTGCTACAGTAAAGGTTTGTATGTAGAAGTGAAGCATCGTAGGTCATAGGCCCTGTTTCTTCACCATTTATAGTGTTGATGATGTCGATGATGTGTTCTGGTGAATTTTGAGTTGCAGCAGGGTAGGGATGAGGCTCGGGCTGTGAATCGAAGATTGTATTTGTAGATGCTTTAGAATTCAGTGATGATTTGAGTAGGTAAGCAAGAAATATTATTCTCCAACAATGCATTTAACACAGAGGAGTTTCTTCCTTCAGAATACTTGGCTTGGCTGGATCAGATCCCAGGTATAGGTGTAGGTGTCCATATTAACATGTATACTTCATCCATCAGACATGTGAAGTTGAAATTAAGTGTTTACGTAATCCCTAGGCTACGTGCCAATCTTTTTTGGCTTAGTTTGTTAAAATGACACATGTTTCATGAATAATTTTCTTCTTTAAAGATCACAATTATCTTGACATGTATTTGATAACATTGCACATATTGTATGATTTAACTCATATTTTCCCATTTTCCCAATCCTACGTGAAATTCCTAACATGATTCTTGATTTATACGATTGGTTCATTTTTTGAAATTCGAATCAATTGGGTCGTTTAAAAATATGCAAAATCTTTGAAACAACTTGAAACAAAGCCTCATCTTTGAAGTTTCCAATAAAAATAAATAAAAATGAATTTGTGAACATGTTAATTTTATTTTGATTCTGACATCCATTCCCCTTATTATCGTAGTTTTCATCCTTTCGGTTGTTTCTATGGAGACGAGAAATCCATTTCTCTAGAAATTTGGTAGCCAGTATACTGATAGTTGTCCTTCAAATCAATTTGGTGGGGAGAGCCCCTCTGGATCAGTCCCTCTATTCGAATTTATAACTAGTTTCACATCAGTTTGTGTGGACTTTGATGGGATCAAATGGATAGGTTATGATTGATCAACTCGAGCAGGTAAGGCGACTAGGTAATTCCTAAAATAGTAAATNAAAAACCGTAGTGATGGGTCTACCTCTTTCTTCGTTATCTCCTCTCAAACACTAAAATTTGTGTCAATTTGCCTTATAAAAATAATAAAATCCCTTCTATTTTCTCTACAATGAAGCATGCGGATATAAATATGTACCAGAAAACTATTTGTTAAAAATGGCACCCGCTCTCTATACTATTTTGGCCCAAATTTTCAAATTTATTTAATACCCATACCCCATATATACAATCTACAATGCCCTAAGATCGAAGGTTGGCTCTGCTAACCAATTGAATGCAATGGGAATATATTTGAATCTAAGGGAGCCCATAGACACAACCCAACTAAGGAATAATGCTACAGTAACTAGAATTTTAAGAGATGTCGGGTGGCTACAATTCTTTGAGTGTCTCATAGGGTATAATGACAACATCGCCTTAGATTTTGCATAGAACTTGAGATGCAAAATTGCTACAGTAAAGGTTCGTATGTAGAAGTGAAGCATCGTAGGTCATAGGCCTTGTTTCTTCACCATTTAAAGTGTTGATGATATCGATGATGTGTTCTGGTGAATTTTGAGTTGCAGCAAGGTAGGGATGAGGTTCGGGCTGTGAATAGAAGATTGTATTTGTAGGTGTTTTAGAATTCAGTGATGATTTGAGTAGGTAAGCAAGAAATATTATTCTCCAGCAATGCCTTTAACACAGAGGAGTTTCTTCCTTCGGAATACCTGGCTTGGATGGATCAGATCCCAGGTATAGGTGTAGGTGTCCATCTTAACATGTATACTTCATTCATGAGACATGTGAAGTTGAAATTAAGTGTTTACATAATCCCTAGGCTACGTGCCAATCTTTTTTGGCTTAGTTTGTTAAAATGACACATGTTTCATGAATAATTTTCTTCTTTAAAGATCACGATTATCTTGACATGTATTTGATAACATTGCACATATTGTATGATTTAACTCATATTTTCCCATTTTCCCAATCCTACGTGAAATTCCTAACATGATTATTGATTTATATGATTGGTTCATTTTTTGAAATTCAAATCAATTGGGTTGTTTAAAAATATGCAAAAGCTTTGAAACAACTTGAAACAAAGCCTCATCTTCGAAGTTTCCAATATAAATAAATAAAAATGAATTTGTAAACATGTTAATTTTATTTTGATTCTGACATCCATTCCCCTTATTATCGTAGTTTTCATCCTTTCAGTTATTTCTATGGAGACGAGAAATCCATTTCTCTGGAAATTCGGTAGCCACTATACTGATAGTTGTCCTTCAAATCAATTTGGTGGGGTCAAGAGACCCTCTGGATCACTGCCTCTATTTGAATTTATAACTAGTTTCACATCAGTTTGTGTGGACTTCGACGGGATCAAACGGATAGGTTATGAATGATCAACTCGAGTAGGTAAGGTGACTAGGTAATTCCTAAAATAGTAAATTACATGACATTTTTTTTCACACAGAAAAAGCATTTTCGTTGTTATTCATTATTCAATCAAGAGAAACTTTTTATTACATTGGGGTATATGTAGAAGTATAGGTTGTATCTCTTAACATCCTTGATGTTGATCTTTGGCTACCTTATATATACTTTCGGTTCTTCATTCCATACAAAATTAGCAGGATTCAACTGCATACATGTTCAAATTATAAATATCTAAAATAAACTTCATTTTCCAAAAGGAAGATACAAAAAAGGTTGGAGTACTTTAGAAGATATAGAGTCAATCTGCATTGATCACATATCCCATGTAGGATTCCTCAAAATGAAACCAGCCTATAGGAGAATTCAGAGATTTTTTGGAAAGAGAGTGTGCCTCATAATTGAATTGTTTGTGGACATGCATGGATTTGATCCCAATGAAATGACCTCTAAGAATTAGGATATTCGTCTTCCATGAGTTGAGGGATATAATTTCCAACTTCTTTTATCAACAAACCAATCCAGAACTACTTTATAATCTCCTGCAACAATTAAATGATCTGTTCAGAGTATTTTAGCAAAAAAGTGGAGGCCCAAAAGTCCCAAGATCTCTGCTTTGATATTATTACCTTCACCTCCTGCAAAATAGGCTCTGTAAACATGATCTATATTCAACTTGAGAAACACTCCAATTCCACACATACCCCCACCAACAACACCATCAAAGAATCTGATCGTAGTGTTATCAAAATAAATCGGGCAAAGGATATAATCCATCTTGTCTCCATCGTTGCTCCCTGCTTGTTCTTTTATGGCCATTATTATGTTTGTGATAATCTGAGCATCATTTCGAGGCATGCCTTCAAACATAATTTTGTTCTTGTATTTCCATATTCCCCAAAGAACTAGAAATGGAATATATCTCAGATTGGGGTATGAAGTAAACCATTTCAACATAGTATCCTGTAAGGATGGACAATCCCAAGTACCCAAAACCTTCAACATACTGAAAATAACTTGCCAAGTTCTATGTGTATATTCACATTGGACGAATAAATTTAAGGAAGTCTCTTCATTTTTAAGACAAAAGATACACATTGAAGGACCTACCCCTCCCCTTCGCCTATAGTTTTCACCTGTGAGGATACAATCCTTCAGACAAATCCACATAAACATGATAATTTTTTCAGGAATATTAATTTTCCAAATAGCCTTATACCACCAAGTAGGATCACCTGAAAGGCTATGATAAACAAGAGAATAATATGCTAGACTGAATGTCACTGAACCTAAGGCTTTGTTCCATGACTAGACCATTCTATCATTTTCATTTGACAGAGTTATTCCACTACAACAAAGCATGGTATGGAAATTCGACCATTCCAACGCTAAGTCACCTATAAGTCCAAGCTATTCAGCCTCGAGCCAAGCTTGAGATGCATCAGGAGAGGAATTTGTTGGAGCTTAAACCTGAGCAATGGAGAAGATTTGTAATCCATTGAGATGATGTATTGAAGCATTTGATAGTATGTACATCAAGTTGAAACCAATGAATGGGTCCAGACCTATCATGTCCCTCTTAACACACCCTACCGACCATGCCAACCACTTTTTAATTACAGGGATAGAGCCCAGGAAGTTTTTCCATATGCTGGATCCCACAGGGAAGATATATGATTCTGAGTGCAACCAAGAAATCACATCTTTTCCTTTTAAATATTTTTTCCTCATGACCGAACTCCATAGTCCAGAACCGAACAATCCCCTCCAAGAATATTTTGCTGACAGAGCTTGTGCAAACCAGGATAGGTTCTGGATACCCCAACCCCCTAGAGATTTGGGTGATGCAATCTTACTCCAACTAGCCAAGTGTAGGCCAGTAGATTTTTTTTCTCCCCTCCATATGAACCCCGAGATAAGTTGTTGGATGTTGTTTATAATCGAAGAAGGGACCTTTGCCAAACTAAGCCAGTAAACAGGAAGATTTTGTAGTACAAATTTTTCTAAGACTAATCTACCTCCCAAGGATAACCATTGATAATTCTAGTGTCCAATATTTTTCTCCACCTTTTGGATAAACCACATCCAATCACTAATTGTGTAGTCATTTGGTTTAATAAAGAAACCTAGATATTTCATACCTTCCTCCAGATTGTCGAATTGGATATTAAAAGCCTCCTTTAACCTTTATTCTAGGTGGGAATCAATATTTTCAGCAAGACAACATGATTTATGACAATTAACATCCATACTCGAGGCCAAGAAAAATATAGATAAAAGAGATTTGAAAGAAATCCAGTCTTCATACTTCCCCATGCCCAGAATAAGTACATCATCTACAAAAAGAAAATAGGATATGATAACTCTTGTGGCCACCCTTATGCCTTGGAATTTACCCCTCGATCAATCTTTCTTCAGAATTGTATTGAGACTTTCCACTATAAAAAGTAACATAAGTGGTGAAAGAGGGAATCCCTGCCTCAACCCTTGATGACTTATGAAAAAAATTGTTGGAGAACCATTTACCAAGATTGCAAAGATGGCACTAGACACACATGCCATTATCCACTGGGTGATCTCCCATTTCAAATCAATCTGAATCAACATTAACCTAAGAAAATTCCAACTCACCTTATCATATGCCGTATTTAAATCCAGTTTAAGTATGATTGAATTAAATTTCTTTGTCTTAGTAGTATGCATACATTCTTGTGCTATCCCCACAACATAAAAAATTAGTATGTCTTTAAGGAAGTTGATCTGTTCAATTGGCATACAGGAAGCCAACTTATCCTTTATCTTGGTAGTTATGATTTTTGTAATGACTTTATAAACAAAATTACAAAGGGAAATAGGTCTGTAGTCATTAAAAGTGACACATTTATTCACTTTGGGGATGAGGGTAATAAAAGTAGCATTCAATGCTCCAGGAATATGTCCTTTGGCCCTAGATTCCTCTATAGCCCGTAGCAATTCCTCTCCCATGAGGTCAAAGAAGAAATGAAAAAATTCATGTGACCACCCATCCGACCCAATAATTTTTTCCATAGGCATCCTACTAACCACTTCTTCCACTTCCTTAAGAGTGACAGGTTTTCCTATATCATCACTTTCATCATCTGTAAAAAAACCTGGAAAGCTCTTTAATTACATTGATTTGATTGAATGTGTCCTTAGGTTCGATTTCTTTATACTGAGATTTCAAATGATTGTAGGCTACCGCACTAATCTCTTTATAAGATGATTTAATGCTACCATCTTCATCTGAAATATCCCAGATAGTATTATGGCTCCATCTGTGCATAGAAAATATGTGGAAGAATTTGGTGTTTCTATCCCCTTTCTCAAGCCATATTTCCCTACTTCTTAGTCTCCAAGTGGCCTCTTCTATTTCCAATATCCTTTCCTTTCTTTGTTTTAAATAACTTAGGAGGGACACATCTATAGGTGTGAAAATATGTGTAAGACAACTCTTGAAGACTTCTCTCATCTTTTGTTCAATGTCCTTTAGTTCAAAGTGTAATTTGTTATTTTTTTCCACTTGCCACTGAATAATCGCTTCCTTTAATTTCCTCAGCTTAGCACCAAGTAGCATTATAGGAAAAGGATCCTTCCAATTGTATATAGAGTGCCAAATGGCTTGAACGAAAAGTATAAAATATGGATTGGTCATCCAAGAACTGTTGAACTTAAAAGGAGGGGTCGATTTGTGGGAAGTTTCTTCAATTTGTAGACAGATCGGATGGTGATCCGATAGAGTTGAATTAACAACCCATGATCTCGTATTTTTCAAACCACCCATAAAACTTTCATTCATAAAGAACCTGTCAAGTCTTTTAGAGATTCCAACCAAACCTGATCGACCCTTTCTCCAAGTGGGTTCCAAGTGGCTTGGTTGAAGGTCCACCAACCTTGTAGAAGTGAACATATTGGAGAAATATTTAGAAAATGGGTCAACTCTAGCTAGAGATCCCCACACCTCCTAATATGATAGAGTTAAATTTAGGTCACCTCCCATAATTAAGCTTTCCTTTTTCAGAAAACCACAATCTGCCAGGGGTTGCTAGAAAGACTATCTATCCTTATAAGGAGCATACAAATTGAGAAATTTCACACTACGTGATATGTCTATGATCCTACCTTCCAGTAGAATCCCTGCAGTGGTGCAATAAGCACAAAATTCAACTCTAGAAGGGTTCCATCCCGATAGTAAACCACCCGATCAACCATTTGGATCAAGTGATACACAATTCCATAATGGACAACATTGTAGAAATAATTTTTTCGCCTTTTAACCATCAACCAAGGTTTCTTGAAAAAATATCATATATGGTTTCACCAAGGCTAGAAGATTCTTGCGGGAAGAATTTTCGGAAGGGCCCCCAATCCTTCAAAGGTTAAGGGATAAAATGATCATTAGAAACCATCCAAGGACATATCTCAGTCGTTAGATCTGAGTGCAGGGTCCGACCACCATTGGATCGAGGAAAACTTGCACAAGCTTTAAAGTGCAAGGAGTAGAGGGCTCACAAATCCCGAAAGCAAGAGGACCGTTCATCTCAGGGGATTATGTGGACCGTTGATCCAACTCCCTGTCGGAGTTTCGGGGATCGAGAGTTGGAGATGACAAGTAATATCATCCACAGAAATCCCAATTTCGCGATATGCAAAATCACGACGTAATCTGAGCCGTCAAATCAATATCACATCTAGACCGTCGATCCAACTCACATCAGCAAACCACGTCAGCTAGGAACATGTGGCAGAACCAGGTAATGAAAAGTGTCAGACTGATTCAACATTTCAAGCACATGTAAGTCACGAATCAGGGTGACACATGGCAGGTATTCGACACATGTGACGTCAGCAGGTTTACACCCTTTCGGAGCTTCGTGGATCAGGAGTTGGAAGCATCAAGAACATTCACCACAGGAATGTCGAAATCGTGATATGCGAATTCACAAAAATATCTTGGCCATCATATCACCAAGGAATGTGGAATGTTGATCAAGCATGAAGAAGGCCTGTGAAGTGTCGAAATGATGACAAGATCTGAACCATTGGGTCCATAGGACACGTGGCGAAATATCGTCATGTCGCTAACTAGAAAGTCAAAGGAACAGGGTTTGATCTTAGCCATCAGATCGAGGTTTGATCTTATCCATCAGATCAAGGTTTGATCTTGACCGTTGATCTAAATCCATCTCGGAGTCTCGGCTATCGTGACTTGGAGTGATGAGACCCTTCATCACAGGAATTGCGAGATGCGAATTCACGAAGAGATATGGACCGTCAATACACCAAGATTCTGGACCGTTGATCCAGATCCATCTCAGAGTTTCGCCTATCGCAACTTGGAGTGACGAGAATCTCCACCTAAGGAACGGCGAGATGCGAGATCTCGAAAGCACCTTATGCATAAGGTTGTGGTCACAGCCCTTGGTCACGAGAAGGGAAGGAGTCAGTCTAGATAAGCTCCATTTTGGGGTTTCGGAGATCGCGACTTGGAGAGTCGAGATGCCTCATCTCCAGATTCATGAAACACGAATTCGCGAAAAATGATTTTTGCATAGGCGCTTGGTTATGACCATAGCCATATTGGGAAAGGAGCTAGTGCAGAAAAGTTCTGTATCGGAAATTTGCTGATCGCGAAATGAAGTGTCGAGACACTCACCACAGAATTGCCGAATGCCAAAATGCCGAAATGAATGCAAGATCCCATGGAATCAATCCAACAGTGCAGGTGAATTTGAACAAGATCAGAGGGCTACTGTTGCACCAGAGGATGCAAAGAGACTTCGGTGTGATTTCCAGAGGAGTTGAAGAGTCACATGGAATCTGCCAGTGGAATGAAGATGATTTGTGGAGGAAATTGACAGCTGGATAAGGGTTTGAGCTCGTAACTAAAACAGAAAGGATGAGCTCGACTGTAATAGAGAAGACGAAGAGTCTCAACTGCCAGAGAGAAAAAGGAATCTCGGCTTAACACCCAGTGATGATAGACACATGGGGTGAACCACCAGAGAAGCTGAAGAGTCATGATGATGATCAGGCAGAGCACTCGAGAGGTGGAGGAGATTGGCACGGTATGAGCATGCAGAGGAATGGTGAATATTGCATGCACACGATGCACATAAGCTATATATACACGGTACAAAGAAGAGAAATTTTTTTTTTTTTGCTGTTGCTATTGGAGTTTCTGTGGTTGTTGTCATTGAAGGTGAATCATGTGTGAAGAAGGAGGAGAGTGCAGCAGCTGAATTGAACAGAAGAGGAACTGTGCGGTGAATGGACATGGTGCACAGAGCATAAAAAGAAGAAGAACAGACAATGCAAGTCATTTGTGCAGAAAGGCAATGAGGCAGACAGAGCAACGAAATGCAACAGAATAGTGATGAGTCTGGTAAGCCATTGTTGAATATCGTATCACTGTAATAAGTTTCAGTAGCAAAGATTTTTATTTCAGGGTGGAAGGGAGGTGCTAGGGAGGACTGTTGTCCTCATAGGTTCAAGTGGGTGCTTGAACACAGGGAGTTGTAGCTTCCATCTGGTTGCAGCTAGAGAAACCAGGGAGTTGGTGCTTCCTTCTAGTTGGTGCTAGAGAAACCAAGGAGTTGGTGCTTCCTTCTAGTGGGTGCTAGAGAAAATAGAGATTTGGTTCTCTCAGCAAGTAGAAGCTTTCAAAACTGAGGTTGTAACCTCATTATGAGTTGGTGCTCATATGTATGATAATGTAAAGAATGTAACTATTACTTATCATATAAAGAAAAAGAGGTTTTACCCTTTATGGGTTTCCTCAGGAA
>JZKD02S1671985.1:1443471-1456544 GCA_000966675.3 Picea glauca
ATGCAAGTTGAAGAAAGCTTTATATGGTTTAAAACAAGCCCCTCGAGCCTGGTATCACAGACTGGATACGTATCTCAAAAACAAAGGGTTCAAGAGAGGAACAGCCGACAACAATCTGTATATTAACATAGAGGATAATGATTTGCTCATCGTACTGGTCTATGTAGATGACATCATCTTTGGATGTAATAAGGATTCACTAGTACAATGGTTTGCTTCTGCCATGGAGTCTGAATTTGAAATGTCTATGATAGGAGAACTGTCATTTTTCCTTGGTCTGCAAATTACTCAGAGGTCTGAAGGGATGTTCATTTCTCAAGAAAAATACATAAGAGAAATGCTGAAAAGGTTTCAAATGGAAGATTCTAAACCTGTGGGTAAACCTATGGTAACTGGATGTAAACTAAGCAGGTATGATGATTCACCTGATGTTGATCAAAGCTCATATCGATCAATGATAGGAAGCCTGTTGTACATCACATCATCTCACCCAGACATAATGCATGTTGTAGGAATGGTAGGAAGCTATCAGGCTGCACCTAAACAGAGTCATTTGCAAGCTGTCAAAAGGATATTCAGGCATTTGAAAGAGACAATGACTTATGGTCTATGGTATCCCATAAATCAAAGTCTTCAGTTGACTGCTTATTCAGATGCAGATTGGGCAAACTGTGTTGATGAGAGAAAAAGCACCAGTGGAGGAGCATTCTTCTTGGGTGACTCCTTAGTAGCATGGCTTAGTAAAAAGTAAGGCTCCATTTCTTTATCAACCACAGAGGCAGAGTACATTGCTACTACTACCTATTGCACTCAGATATTATGGATGATTCAGACACTTGCAGACTTAGAGGTAAAATACACTGCACCGATCCCAATTCATTGTGATAACACTAGTGCCATCAGTGTGTCTAAAAATCTTGTCTTCCACTCTAAGACAAAACATATTCCCATAAAATATCATTTTCTGAGAGAGCAGGTCACCAATCAGATTGTTCAGGTCCATTACAATCCCACTACAGAACAAATTGCAGACATCTTTACTAAGCCCCTAGCCAAGACACCGTTTGAGTATCTCAGACAGAAGATGGGTGTCATTTCGTTTCACACCTAAAAGATTCCATCTTATTAGGGGGAGATTTGTATTGTTTGAATATCTAATGCCTCCTAAAATTACTGCAATATCTTAGGGGGAGCATGCCTCTTCTTTGACATTGATGTCAAAGGGGGTGAAAAGAATTTGGGTGCCTTAGTTTCCATCAATGCCAAAGGGGGAGATTGTTGGAAAATGTTTAACAGGAAACATATGCTTGTCATTGATGGAAAGTACAACAGTGATGATGGCTTGAGTACAACAGCGGTGATCAACAGGAAAATAGAAGATAAGTCCAGGAAGATCGAATGATCGAAGGCAATGCTGGCAAGTACAACAGTGATGATGGCTTGAGTACAACAGCGATGATCAACATGCAAATAGAAGATAAGTCAAGGAAGATCGAATGATCGAAGGCAATGCAACATTGATAAAATGATCGAAGGCCTGAGAAGCATCTCTGATCGTTGGATCTCATTCAAAATTCCCGAAAGAACGAGGGCCGTCAGATCACAATATAGACAAGAAGAGTGCTGAACAGAAGGACAGATCTCAGTCATTAGATCTGAGCGCAGGGTCTGACCACCGTTGGATCGAGGAAAAACTACACGAGCTTTAAAGTGCAAGGAGTAGAGGGCTCACAAATCCCGAAAGCAGGAGGACCGTTCATCTCAGGGGGTTATGTGGACCGTTGATCCGACTCCCTGTCGGAGTTTCGGGGATCGAGAGTTGGAGATGACAAGTAATATCATCCACAAAAATCTTGATTTCGCGATATGCAAAATCACGACATAATCTGAGTTGTCAAATCAAGATCACATATGGACCGTCGATCCAACTCACGTCAGCAAACCACGTCAGCTAGGAACACGTGGCACAACTAGGTAATGACAAGTGTCAGACTGATTCAACATTTCAAGCACATGTAAGTCACGAATCAGGGTGACACGTGGCAGGTATTCGACACGTGTGACGTCAGCAGGTTTACACCCTTTCGGAGTTTTGCAGATTGGGAGTTGGAAGCATCAAGAACATTCACCACAGGAATGTCGAAATCGCGATATGTGAATTCACAAAAAGATCTTAGTCGTCAGATCACCAAGGAATGTCGATCGTTGATAGAGCATGAAGAAGGCCTGTGAAGTGTCGAAATCACGACAAGATCTGAACCATTGGGTCCATAGGACACGTGGCAAAATATCATCATGTCGTTGACTGGAAAGTCAAAGGAACGGGGTTTGATCTTAGCCATCAGATCAAGGTTTGACCTTAGCCATCAGATCAAGGTTTGATCTTGACCGTTGATCCGACTCCATCTCGGACTCTCGGCTATCGTGACTTGGAGTGATGAGACCCTTCATCACAGGAATTGCGAGATGTGAATTCACGAAGAGATCTGGACCATCAATACACCAAGATTTTGGACCGTTGATCCAACTCCATCTCAAAGTTTCGCCTATCGCAACTTGGAGTGACGAGAACCTCCACCTAAGGAACAACGAGATGCGAGATCGTGAAAGTGCCTTATGCATAAGGTTGTGGTCACAACCCTTGGTCACAATAAGGGAAGGAGTCAGTCTAGATAAGCTCCATTTCGGGGTTTCGGAGATCGCGACTTGGAGAGTCGAGATGCCTCATCTCAAGATTCACTAAACGCGAATTCGAGAAAAACGCTTTTTGCATAGGTGCTTGGTTATGACCATAGCCATATTGGGAAAGGAGCTAGTGCAGAAAAGTTCTGTATCGGAACTTCGGAGATCGCAAAATGAAGTGTCGAGACACTCAGCACATAACTGTCGAATGCCGAAATGCTGAAATGAATGCAAGATCCCATGGAATCAATCCAACGGTGCAGGTGAATTTGAACAAGATCGGAGGGCTACTGTTGCACGACACAGTGAAACTGCTAGAAACCATTGATGGTTTCTACCAGAGGATGCGAAGAGACTTCGGTGTGATTTCTAGAAGATATGAAGAGTCACATGGAATCTACCAGTGGAATGAAGACGATTCGTGGAGGAAATTGACAGCTGGATAAGGGTTTGAGCTCATAACTAAAACAGAAAGGATGAGCTCGATTGTAACAAAGAAGACAAAGAGTCTCAACTGCCAGAGAGAAAAAGGAATCTCGGCTTAACACCCAGTGATGATATACACATGGGGTGAACCACCAGAGAAGTTGAAGAGTCACAATGATGATCAGGTAGAGCACTCGAGAGGTGGAGGAGATTGGAGTGGTATGAGCATGCAGAGGAATGGTGAATATTGCATGCACACGATGCACAGAAGCTATATATACACGGTACAAAGAAGAGAATTTTTTTTTTTTGTTGTTGTTTCTATTGGAGTTTCTGTGGTTGCTGTCATTGAAGGTGATTCATGTGTGAAGAAGGAGGAGAGTGCAGCAGCTGAATTGAACAGAAGAGGAACTGTGCGGTGAATGGACATGGCACACAGAGCATAAAAAGCAGAAGAACAGACAGCGCAAGTCATGTGTGTAGAAAGGCAATGAGGCAGACAGAGCAACGAAATGCAGTAGAATAGTGATGAGTCTGGTAAGCCATTGTTGAACATCATATCACTATAATAAGTTTCAGTAGCAAAGATTTTTATTTCAGGGTGGAAGGGAGGTGCTAGGGAGGATTGTTGTCCTCATAGGTTCAAGTGGGTGCTTGAACACAGGGAGTTGTAGCTTCCATCTGGTTGCAGCCAGAGAAACCAGGGAGTTGGTGTTTCCTTCTAGTTGGTGCTAGAGAAACCAGGGAGTTGGTGCTTCCTTCTAGTGGGTGCTAGAGAAAACAAAGAGTTGGTTCTCTCAGCAAGTAGCAGCTTGCAAAACTGAGGTTGTAACCTCATTATGAGTTGGTTCTCATATGTATGATAATATAAATAATGTAACTATTACTTATCATATAAAGAAAAAGAGGTTTTACCCTTTATGGGTTTCCTCAGGAAATATTTGTCTCTGTGTATCACATGTGTGTGACTGATACTGAATATGTTATTCCTTACTTCCCTGCACTATTGTGATTTTCCTTCAGTGTTTCTGCAAAGAGTTTAAAAAGAATCATAATTGTTTAAGCACAGTAACAACTGATTCAACCCCCCTCATCTCAGTTGTCCAACAGAGCGCAAATACAAGGCATCACACAATGACTGATTAAAAAGAGGCAAGGGGCTAAAGGCGCCAACCATCCTTATATAGCCCCATAGACCTTCTTGTTATTGTGTGGGCGAGGTTTCTTCCTTAGAGTTACATTAGACCTGACACTGGAAATGGGGCGAGTCTGGAAGTTATTTGAGATAAGAAGAGGGGAAGAAGACAACACATCATTAACAAAGACTGTTTTTTCAGGTGGTAAAATGATATCATCGGAGGGGATAGTATTCTCTATTAGTAGCCCATGACCCACAGTAATATCAGTAGAGACTGACGTATTATGAACTTTACCCATCCCACCAACATCGGAACATTGCCCACCCAGAGGGTCTAAAATGGAAGGGGGAAGGTGAACAAAAGGATCATTGGAGGTAACACCCAGGGGAGGAGAGTCTAAGTGAAGTTTCTCGGTGGAGACTATTTGTACAGGGGAAGATCCATCCAAAACCTCTAACCCCAACCCAGAGGACCCTACTGGATTTTCAAATTTCTTCATTAGAAGGTCCCAAAAATCACCAAAAATCTCCAGAACCTAACTTTCATTTCCTCTTAGATAGTTAATCTCATCCATGGAGAGCTTATTGAAATAGGAAGGGAAGAATATTTGTATCTTACTAAGAAAAGATTCCTTATCAAAATGTTCTGTCTGAAGGCGATTTGAGAGGGAAATCGAAGCTCCACATTGCACGTCTGGGGAGCAGGGTGCTTTGTTCAGGATTTGAATTTTGAAAGAGCAATTTGATTTTAAATGATCGGTCTGCCAACAATGGTGAGAACAAAATGGCTCCCTCCAGTAATCCATAGCTTGGAGGAAGGTGGAATCACCTATTGATATTTCTATTTTATTAGGTAGTCCCAGGTCCAGGTCAACCTCAACTAAGACCCAAGCTAAACACTTGTTGTTCCAGTGGAGCGCCTAGTCATAAAACAAAAACAAAATGGCCCACCGAGTTTGCAACAGCTTGGAAGATTTTTGAAGACCAAAACTCTATGGGGAATCAGGGAGAAGCATCCAAAGATATCTCTTAGTGAAAGATTTAGAGAAGCAGTTGAATCCTAGAGTCCAACGCTTGAGCATAAGTATGCCTCGCCCAATGATCCAAGGAGAATCCAATATTTTCAATAAATCACCCTCAAACAAAAAGTGAAATACAATCCAGTGATTATAAAGGAGACTAAACCGAGGGTAGTATCCCACTAAAGGATTCCAATATTTCTAGATCCAGTCAGCCAAATGTGCCTTACACATCTTGGCATAGTAAAAATTACATACCAGGGCCTTTGTAGCTAGGTTGTATACCCTGTCCATAGCCATATCACTACCAAGCATACAATTAGGTTTAGACTCATGCACCCGCCGACATTTTCTTTTCCGATGACTACGAGCTAAACCCTCGACGGATCTTTTTAGACCCGCATCTCTACTGTGTGGACATGGTTTTCGCTCAAAGACATCAACATGAATATCACCGAGAGGAGAGCAGAGATTAGAAATTCCCCCTTCCAAGAAACTAGAAGCACCATGGCATTTTCCCCACGGGATTGTGTGCTCTTCACGTGGTCCTCCCTGAATTTTCTGCCACCTCTACTAGCCAACGAGACCCTATTGTCAGATGGACAGGATGGATGGAGGGGAGAAGATGAATAGGTGTCGTCAGAGAGGAATACGCCTTCCTTGGCCCACATCTCATCCTCATCATCCCATGCCAAGTCTACCGAATCTACCATATCTGCAAAAGTGTTGACGATCTATCACCTAGGATCTGTATCCTACCGTGGTTCTTGGCTGAAGTGTCCACGTCTGTATCATCTCATATGCTACTTAATGTATACCTAGTCAATTAAATCCATAAGATGTAAATGATTTTTGTCTTCACTGATTAATGAAGAAGCAGGGGGTCTACGACTAGGGTTTCCTCAACCACAAACCCCTCTATCATCTATGTCAAATCCTTGCTTTCGATGGTAATTCTCCTCCTCTCGGTGGATACGGAGAAAATCCAATCTCGGCTCTGGTTTCTTTGAAGTGCACACGTTTGGTTTGTTGATGCAGCGGTCGCTGGTGATCGTTTTCACTACAGTTCGGATGTGATGGGGTTTCTTGCAGGCTCAAGTCATCGATCATCTTGTTTTGGTTGCTCCTCCGGTGGTTGGTCTTGGTGATCCTCAGATGTTCCACTTTCCCGTGGGCTGGTCTAGTCTTTTCGAGGTTCTCTCGACTATTTATAGTCTGATGTTTTTGTGACGTCTTTGATTTGGTGCCTCGCGGTGTATTTTTCAGTTGTTTCTTGGGGCCAGTTTTCATTTTTTCTCTACGTTATTATTGATTTTATGGATGAGGGATCCATACCTGTGATTTCCATAGTCCTCCCACTTCGTCTTCGACGACTAGATTTTTCCCGGGGGTTCGCTTGCTACTTGAGGTTTTGTGCTCGCGGAGGTTCTGTTTTCCTAGCCCATCTTTGTTGGCGCATTGTTCAGGGACGTGGATCAGGATGACCCATCTCCATTCTTGCCACACTTTCTAGGGCCGAGAACTAACCTGTTTTTCCGCCAGATCTACCACAGTTGATTGTTCTTGCAAGGATGGTTTTGATTGGTTATGCTACTGCAGTCATTTTGGGTTCTTCTATGGATTTCTTGGATGTTCAGGGTTTGATGTATGCCTAGATCGAGTTCTTATTGGTGGTTTTTGGTTTCCTTTCTCGTCCTCAATCTCATAAGGGGTTTTGGGCTATATCTTTGAGGTCCTTGCTAGTTTTGGGCAAGATCTTTGAGGTGTGGTGGGGCTCTGACACTTTGAGGTCCTTTTTAGGGGCGTGCGACTTTCTGGTCCATCTTTTTCTGATGTTCGAGGGGGTCTTTGATGGTTCCATGGATTTTTGGTTTCTTTCTCGATGTGGAAGCTTCTTACCACTCTGACCTGGTCCTTCCGGTGTCTAGGGCTTCTCTTTGGTGTTTTCTCTTCTCTATGGGTTTATCTCGGCTACTATTGTATTTTATTTTTTTGGATTATTAGATAGCTTATGGGCCCCTTGGGTTTTTGTTTCTTCTTACTTTACCCATAATTGGGTTGTGCTTAAAGAACCTATAAAATGTAATTTGTTTCTCTCCATATAAATAGAATTACGTTTTTTTTCGAGGAAAAAAAATCCATAAAATGTAAATACAACCATACCATTATAATTATTACGGATTTAATCAATTAATTAAAACTTATAAAATTATATTTGGGCTCACCTTTATTATAAAATTGGTAATTATATATAAATGTTAATAACTTTGAAAATATATTTTCAATTTCAAGAATAAAAAATAAAAATGCTTCGTGAGAGGTCATAACCATATCTCTTGTTTTTAAATATGGAAAACGTTTTTTATATTGATTTATGATTATGTTTTTATTAAATGATTGTATTATAAAGGTTTTTTTAACTTTGAAGATAGTTAACAAACCACAAATTATATTAAATATTTTTGTATTATTAAAATTAAATATATATATTTAATTTTTTTTTTTAAATTATAAATTTAAATATTTATATTTTAAAAAAATCGATAAATATTTTTTTTATTATTACTTAATTACACATTCATAAATTTAGATAATATAATTTAAATTTTGTTAAAAAATTAGTTGACAGACTTATTAATTCCATGTTGATGTTTTAACATCTTCCGCATATTACTAGAGTGTAGAAAGGACCTCTTGTGAGAATAATCATTTTTTTTACTTTCAATTATTTTATAGATAAATAGATAAAGGTGATATAAAATTATTTTAGTTACACTATATATTGAAATATTTTATTTATAAAAGACATTAAAATATTGTACTTCCCTTTAAACCTCAATGGTCATATGAGCAATAGTAATGCTAAGTGGTGCTATCTTATTCATATATTCTTTGTGTATTTTGCATTTGGATCTATCTATACTTTGCTTTGTTTGCTCAATTCTTGGTTTTCAAAATGAAATGGATAGAGATGCTTATAAATAAATGACATTAAAATATTGTTTTTTATTAATATGTTTTAAATATCACATTTCAACTTCATGTTGAATAAAATAATTATATATTTTATTTATATTAACTATTAAAAAAACATTTCTCTACATAATAAATAAATATTCATAAATATATTTAATTCATATTCTCCCATACACCTTTAATTTCAAAGTTTAAAATTAAAAAAAAAACATAATACATTGCTGAAAGCACTCCACCTATGTAAAATTATATAAAAAAAAAATGTTAAAAATGTAATTTTAATAGTAAAATATAAAAGAAATTAAAAATATTTTTTTAATTAATAAAAAATATATAATAAAAAATATCATAACTTTTTTTACATAAAACCAAAAACATCAAATTTATACCTTAAAAAGATAAAGAAATAAATAGTTTTTAAGAAGAAAAAAAAAACATGAAATCCACAACTCTAAGCACGCATAAAATACACAACTATAAGCCCACATAAAATATATAAAAAAATATTCAATAGACATTGTCGAAACGTCTACACAAAATATGTACGGTTTACATTATCACACATTAAATATGGACTCATACACAAAATATGTACGGTTTACATTATCACACATTAAATATGGACTCATAGAGGATTAATAGTTATTATTTTTAAATATGGGAAATGTTTTTAATATTGATTTGGCAGATTTTACTTTGAAAAAATTTCAATCCAAAAAAAGTTTGTCTTTAAAGATTTATTAATTTTATGTTGAACACAAAAGAAAATACATATCTATTTTAACTTAAACAACTTGTGACTCACTATTTTAACTTAATACATATCCAGAGGTCATGCTTGTGACTCACTATTTTTTGTTCTGAATGCAGAAATGGATTCAACATGTTGAAAAACCCTAAAGCAGAAATGGATTCAACATGTTGAAAAACCCTAAAACACTAAAAATTATACAGAAATAATCACTCAAATCTTCAGATTTAACAATTTGTTGCCAAATTTAAACTACTTGCGAGAATAATCAACTTTTTTAATTTCAATTATTTTATAGATAAATAAATAAAGTTTATATAAAATTATTTTAATTAAGTTTTATTTATGTATCTATAAAGTAATTGAAAGTAAAAAATAAATAAAATTATATAAAATTATTTTTATATATAAATACATAAATAAAACTTATATAAAATTATTTTTATATATAAATAAATAAAGTTTATATATGAACTTATTAATATTTTTTAAACACTATGTATGAACTTAATTACACATAAATAATTAATTACATATTAATTACATAATATATGAATACTCTTTACATTTAGACTCTATAGTGGGCCTAATGGTTAGGAACATGTGTTTCCTCTTAAGAGGTCACAGGTTCAAATCCAGAGGGGGGTAGGGTATGTATACCTTCGTAGACTTTACCAGTCAAATCGCTGGGTAGAGGGGGGTCCCTTGTCCCACAAACAAGGGGGTCTCATACACCAATTTGGTTTGCTGGCTTGGTCGTGACCTTAAAAATAGATTATTATTATTATTATATAAAATACATAAGTCGTTATAAGATCTAACATCGAAATGATTGACCGAATTATAAAATGAAAAGAAAGTTATAAATATTTGATAAGCTGAAACATCGAAATATGGCTCGACCTCGCCTACATTCTCATCTCTATAACTTCAATTCCTCCCACCCTTAAGGGGGCTCTCTATCATCAGATGATAATACGTGGGTAATATGAAAAGAATTTTGAAATAAAGGGGCCCAAATTTATTAATGAATCATGAATCGTAAAATTTGGGAAGGTCATTAATTGTGACAACAAGTCCATGAATCTACATGTAGTGAATCCAAAAATTGTGTTATCACTCTTGCATCAAGTAAACTATCTCAAAAAGCCTTCCAATGATGTTTTTCCCAACATTTAGTAAGGCAAGCATGTACTATTAAAACACTAACAATTAAAACTATTTAATTTTTATCTTTGAATTTTAATAGTGAAGTTGTCATTATTAATAAAATGGTTAGCATATAATAAATGGGCTAGTAAATAAATGTTTTTTTTCCAACAATGATGGTTGTTATAACTTGTGTGATCATCCTCCTCATGTGGTGGGACCTTCCCTAGGGGTGGGATGGAGGATGAGGGGCCTATATGAGTAATAATAGTGTTGGTATGGTGGTTATTCAATGTAAGGTGGATTGGATATAGTATGTTTATCATTATTAAATAAGTTCCAATAGGTAGTTAGGATAGTTGAATAATTTTCTTCTTTAAAGTTCACGACTATCTTGACATTTATTTGATAACATTGCACATATTGTATGATTTAACTCATATTTTCCCATTTTCCCAATCCTACATGAAATTCCTAACATGAATATTGATTTATATGATGGATTCATTTTTTGAAATTTGAATCAATTGGGTCATTTAAAAATATGCAAAAGCTTTGAAACAACTTGAAACAAAGCCTCATCTTCAAAGTTTCCAATAAAAATAAATAAAAATGAATTTGTAAACATGTTAATTTTATTTTGATCCTGACATCCATTCCCCTTATTATCGTAGTTTTTATCCTTTCGGTTGTTTCTATGGAGACGAAAAATCCATTTCTCTGGAAATTCGGTAGCCACTATACTGATAGTTGTCCTTCAAATCAGTTTGGTGGGTTCAAGAGCCCCTCTGGATCACTCCCTCTATTTGAATTTATAACTAGTTTCACATCAGTTTGTGTGGACTTCGACGAGACCAAATGGATAAGTTATGAATGATCAACTCAAGCAGGTAAGGCGACTAGGTAATTCCTAAAATAGTAAATTACATGACATTTTTTTTCACACAGAAAAAGCAGTTTCGTTGTTATTCATTATTCAATCAAGAGAAAATTTTTATTACATTGGGGTATATCTAGAAGTATAGGTTGTATCTCTTAACATCCTTGAAGTTTATCTTTGCCTACCTTATATATACTTTCAGTTCTTCATTCCATACAAAAATTAACAGGATTCAACTGCATACATGTTCAAATTATAAATATCCAAAATGTAGTGTACCTTTTTGCTGACCAAGGCTTTTAATGTGCAATATAACAATCTGTATACACTTACGTTGGATTTACATAACATATACAGTCCAGTATATACTCCACACGCATTTAACAATTAAACACATTCAACACAGAGTATTCATATGAATTACTACCATAATCAACAAGCAATTAGCTTTTCATATTAATTCATATACACAGCAGGAAACATGATACATATTATATGTACAGCACAGTCATGCCAAAATGTGATAAGAACATAGTTAGATACTTATCTTGTAACAAAGGTGAAATCCACCAACCAAGTGCAGACCTTCCACGAACCTCCCATCCTTAGACCACACTGCTCATCATCTCAACAGTGGATCACCCCCAAGCTGGGACTGAGCTCCACCCCAAGGCAAGGAATCCTAGGCTAGGCTGAGGTTACAGGGAAAAAAACACATAAATATCTGGAAAGATTCTTCCCAAAGATGCCATCTTACGCCCACTACTACCAGACTCTCATTCCCCACATGCATGTTCCGCCCGGGACTATACACCTTCACACGCACAGTCCATCGGTGCTAACCTCCTCTCTGGATCTCGGCAACAGGCCGGATCAGGAAGTCTCAGAGTCTGAAGCTGGTGCTAGACACTCTCTGGAAGAAACCGCTTCCCAACAAACTCTTTCACCTGGAAAGATTTGCTCACAGGCCTGACAACCTGCTTCTTCCCAACCACAGTCACCTCCCTCACCAAAAGAGAGGTCATACACAAGCTCAACAAAAGCTTACTCTAGTCAGTATGCTATGCGCATTCCAACACTGCGTGGCTGCAACAACCAATTGGGAAAAACGAACACGCGCTTCCCCAACGGGTTTCCCAATCACAGGATCGTATCATGGTTTTTGTTTTGGAATGGTACGAGGGTAATATTGCAGAGGTGGGACTGGTTCACGCTCAGACGGTCGGGTAGAATGGAGAATATCCCCTCCCTCGGTTCATCTCGGATATTATATTTGCATGCACCAGGGTTGACACTTGTCACCCTGGGAAATGCATGCGTTCCCATAGCATGCATCCCTTTTTCACGTTTTTCCCTTGCCAGGAACTTAGGATAAAATAAAATACACATGTCTTTTGGGAAATCATATTAAAATATTATACCCAGGCTTAAGCCCCCTAGGCTTGGCCCCTAGGCTCAACACTTAGCCCTTTTTTTTTCACCTTCCAGCCCCTAATCCCTTGGGCACTCTGTGGATGCTCAGTCCCCCTTCACTCATTCATCGTGGTCGGTCTGCACCTGGCGGTGTTTATATTTTATTAATCGATCTGCATACATACAAGTACATCAGCAGGCTCCTGGCCTTCAACACTTAGGCTCCCTGGCCTAACCAACACATAAGCCTACCAGCGTATACAAAACTTGGCTCACCAGCCTATAGAACATGTTTACAATTCATTTCATATATCATGATTTGCAACGGGGCTCAGCCTTGGGGACACTACAATCCCCCTCCCCTTATTTTTGCACTGTCCTCAGTGCAACTTACACTGTCTCTGTAAGTCTTTCAAACTTTTCAAAAAGATGCGGGTACTCTGCCCGCATTACTTCTTCATGCTCCCATGTCGCGTCTTCAGGACCGTACTAGGTCCACTGGACCTTTACAAGCTCTATAGCTTGATTCCGGAGCTGTTTTCTTTTCCTGTCCAATATGCGCATAGGATGCACTTGCAGGACACCTTCTGGTTCCACCTGAATCACAGTCCAATCGATAACATGATTAGCATCAGGTAC
>JZKD02S1671985.1:1487629-1505440 GCA_000966675.3 Picea glauca
ATAACAGTTCATTGTTATGGAACCTTTCTTTGTCTGAGACTGTTGTTGCAATTACCTATTGAAAACTAGATAGGCTAAGAATGACCTTCTTAAATGGTTGTTGCAATTACCCATCGAAAACTAGATAGGTTAAGAATGGAAGCCAGGAACTAGGTTAAGAGGACAAGCACACCTTTATCCTTTGAAGTTTGATACCATGTTGAAAACCAGCTTCCAACCGAGTTCCGATGCCATTTTAGAAACTGGACAGACCTCCAGCCATAGGTTGGAGCTGTTTATACTATCCCCTAGATGGCCACTCTAGTCGGTTTCAAATTGCGTATCAGTAGAAATAAAGAGTCCAAGAACTAACAACCCAAATGGCATGTATTACATATAACTAAAATCTAACCACAAAATGGGGAAATTTTCACCAACAGATTCGATTAGTGAATTAGAATTGCCATACTTTAAACTTATCGTCCTCGCTAATCCATTTTTAAGGCACTCGGTACGAACCTGTATGAACAATCCTATATAAACATATTAAATTACAGCCACTTGGATACATTTTGAACCATTGTTACCTTGACAAAATGAGTCTTCTACATTTTTAATAGATATAACATCTCCCTTTTGCCAAGACGAAAGAAGCATTGTAACAATAATATCTCCCATGTCATAGGAGTAGATGCACACTCATTTTTCTGCATGCTTACAAGTAGCTTATCTAGCAGAATGATTGAGATTCTGGCTTATTCTGTGATTTTTCGTCTGCTGCAACATCCACTGAAAGGCTCCTGAAGAGGCGCACAAAAACGATATTCTGCTGAACCAAATGGAGAACTGGAGCATGGCGAATATGGAGAACTGGAGCATGGAGAATTGGAGCAAAGTTCATGGGATTTAGAGGAGAATTGGAACAAAGTTTATGGGGATTTAGAGGATAAGACGCACGGCTCTGTTACAATCAGGCTAGGAAGAGAGGAGGAGGTGACGAGAGAGGCCACATAGCTTCGATGGAGATGTAGGGCGAGGATGCTCCCTTCCATGGAGGTGTAGGGTGTTGTGCGGGTGAGAAAACAGATCCAAGTGGAGCACTGCATGCACAGTGGAGTGTTGTCTTTTACATGACACACCTTCAACTGCAGTGAAAGCCTCTCACAAATGTCAAAACGGAACAAATTATACTTATATCTTTTTAAATTTATTTAAAAAAAAAAATAAAAAAAAAATCAAGATTTAATTTAAAATATTGAAAAATGAAAAAAAATAAAAAATAAAAACAAGATTTAAATCTATCTTAAGTTTAATTTACCAATAAAATAAAAATAAAAAAACATTTAATAAAATTGAAAAAAAATTATATTTTATGAAAATAAATAAATAATAAAAATAATATTTTTTTTTGAAAAACATTATGAAATAATTTTAAAATACTACAAAATACATTTTTTTTTATTGAAAAAATTATGAAATAATTTTAAAATACTACAAAATACACCAATTAATGAAAAAAAAACTGTTTAATGCTATAAATGCTATAAACACCAGACACAATTATAAGCCCACATAAAAGATTAAAAAAAATATTCCATGGACATTGTTGAAATGTCTACACAAAATATGTATGGTTTACATTATCACACTTTAAATATGGATTCACCAAGGATTAGTAGTTATTAGTTTTAAATATGGAAAATGTTTTTAATATTGATTTATGATTATGTTTTTATTAAAGGAGTGTATTATAAAGATTTTTTTAACAAACCATAAATTATATTAAATATTTTTATATTATTAAAATTAAATATATATTTAATTTTTTTAATAAATTTTAAATTTAAATATTTATATTTTTAAATTTATGATAAATATTTTTTTATTATTATTCAATTACACATTTATAAATTTAAATAATATAATTTAAAATTTGTTAAAATTTATCCTAAATTTTTTTAATTATTAATTTATTATGTAACATGAATCAAAACTCCTCTCACACTGTAAATCTTACTCAAAAAATTCCAATTTAATTGTTTTTTGTGTTTAAATATTTATCAATTCCATATTGAATACAAAAGGAAATACACTTCTACTTTAACTTAAACAATACTATTAGTCCCCGAGGTGTAAGACAGTCGGTGACAGAGTGTGTTGTTAAGCCACTCCGCCGGTTCGAAACCTGCGGGGACAAAAAATCCAACCATACTATTAAAATGTTTTAACCTCTAAATATTTTTTACTTTCACTTGATATACTATTTTTTTTTTATTAAATTTCTTTTAAATGTTATATATAACATCTCCCTTGTTTAACTATTCTATGAAATGGTTTTTTTCGAGGAAATCTCATGACATAATTATGCTAGAAATCACTATTTTTTGTTGTTTAAAATTCATTTCTAAATGTTGAAATGGATTCAACATGATGAAAAATCACTAGGGCACTAGGATTATACAGAAATAATCACTTAAATCTTCAGATCTAACAATCAAATGTCTCCGCCCAAAAAAAAACATTTATAAAAAGTTTAGACTACTTTGAAAAGAATCAACTTTTTTATTTTCAATTATTTTATAGATAAATAAATAAAGCTTATATAAAATTATTTTAGTTAAATTATATATTGAAATATTTTATTTATAAATAACATTAAAATATTATTTTATTATTAATATTTTTTAAACACTATTTATGAACTTAACAATTTTATTTATACCTCACTGATAATGATATTAAAACGAGAGAGTGGTGTATTACATTCAAATAATTAATTACAAAATATATGAATACTTTTTAATACTCTATTATATAGAATGCATAAGTTGTTATCACATCTAATTTATTTCAAATACGGAAAGATAGGTTAAGAGAATATATCAACACCCTCTTTACACTCCAATAATTATAGAAGCAATAGTAATGAGCAATAGCAATAGTAATGATCATATACAGCTAATGGTTAAGAACATGGTTAAGAACATGTGTTTCCTCCTAAGAGGTCACAAGTTCAAATCCAAAGGGGGTTAGGGTATGTATACCTCCATAGAATTTACCAGTCAAATCTCTTGGTGCACCTCTCCTTGTTTTGTACCAAATTGGTGTATGAGACCCCCTTGTTTGTAGGACAAGGAACCCCCCTCTGCCCAACGATTTGACTGGTAAATTCTATGGAGGTGTACATACCCTACCCTCCTCTGGATTTGAACTTGTGACCTCTTGAGAGGAAGCACATGCTCTTAACCATTAAGGGTGAAAGCATTCCATTGACAATACCCAATAAGCATTCTTACCTGTTAGAATATGAAAGATTGTGCTCGTTTTACCATTGGCAATACCTTTGTCACCCAACCATAGGCCGAAGCCACCCTCTGAGCACCTTGACCTTGACAAAGAAAAGAATCCTAGTAGCAATCCAATAGCCAGGAGAGTCTAATGCACAAAGCAAGAAGTAACCAAGTTGATTAGATAGTCCCACCCAAAAACTAGCGCAGCACCTTCCCCAAGACTTGCCCACAAAACTATTGGACTACAGTGTGTAGAAACTGCTCTCTGCAATTATGAGAAGTGTGTCAAATGAGAGACTGGCGCCCTGTATTTATAGTGATTTTGGCAGACTTACTAGGGTTGACTTCTCCTTCTGGGTACTAATTAATTCATATTAATTATCTATTGTCAGCCAACATCTTGTCTAGGGTTTCCTTCATTTTGTTGCTTCCTTTTGGAACATTCTAATCTTGTCAAAGGTCACAATAGAAGTTCATACCTCCCCGAAACTACCTTTATTAACACTTCCTCCTAGCTAGGGAGGTATGGTTTTGAACACAACAGAGCATTCAACTGGTAGCATCACGGTGATCCAGGTGGATATTGGTGGCCACCCGCCTATTCCACTTGGACACACACCATTGTTTCTCTCGGTTTTTCATTTTCCTTAATTGTAGTACAATTTACTATTTTTAGCAGTTTTTCGAATCTTGAACTTCCGGAGCCGTTTTGAGGCCCTAAACGACGTTTTTTGGGCATGAATGATCCGGGGAATATGACTTCATTCCAGGCTCAATATTTGTTGTCAACACTGTAGTCCTCAGATAGATATTTCTAACGATGTATCATGTGCGTCAAACGAAGATAGTATACCAAAGTTACGACCCCGGGAAATTGATGTACCAATTTACCCCAACAGGGCCCATATTTTGGTGTTTCATCTCCTAGGGTTAGGTTTTTGGATGTTTAGGGTTTTCCATTGTTTCTCAATAATATATTGGCCTTCGAGCCTCATTGTAACACAAAGTTCATAGGCCAATAGCCGCGACATCTCTTCTCAGAGATAAGCTATCAGCGCCCAAGCTATTTATTTCCATTCTATCTGTAAGCATATTTTAGTCATTTGTTGTTAATGAAATGAAGTTTTACTTCCGTTGCATATCTACGTTTATGTGTATTTCTGTATTTCATTGTGTTTCTGCATAAATCCAGTTCAGTGGTATCAGAGCAGTCTGCTCTTTCTCGATCCTTCTTTGCATGTCCCCAATGAGATTGGGGTATAAGGAGTTAGGGCTCGATCTGGTTGAACCGTTGAAAGATCAACCTTGCAAACCTTGATGGTTGCCCATGGGGGAAGAAAAGAAAGATGAGGGAGCAGGAGATCCTATCAAATTATTGTTTGAGGAGGCCCTCGAGAAACAAAGGGATGCGATGATGGACAACTTTGCCCAGATCCTTCAACAGCTACCCACTGGCAGCACATCTACATCCAACAGCCACTCTGGAGGTGCCACTCCTTTTAAGGTACAAGTAAACTTTGACATTCCCATATTTGAGGACCAAATAGATGCAAATGGCATTGATAGATGGTTGAATCTGCTAGAAGAATATTTCTTGGTTCATGACTTTTCCGATCAAGAAAGGATTATTTTTTCACTCCTTAAAGTCGCCCCCCATGCCAAGGACTGGTGGGCAACCTAATAGGAGCAACAAAGCGAGGGGGAACCCTCTCTGTTATCAGTCGCACCCACTTGGAATTCTTTCTGAGATGCCATCAAGGAACAATATTATCCCATGGGGAGCTATGAGGACAAATACATACAATGGACTACGCTGCGGCAGCAAAGAGACCAAGATGTGCATGAGCTGATGAATCTGTTCCATACCCTATGCACAAAGTTGGGTATCAAATATTTAGAGAAACATTTGGTGTTAAAGTACCGCAGTTGTCTTCATAGATACATTCAAGAGGAAATGGAGTTCCTCAACATCTCCTTGCTTGATGTGGCATACCAGTATGCTGCCAAGATTGAGCAGAAGTTCAAAATAGAAGAAGAAAGACTTTGGTTTTGTGAATCAGAAGCAAGGGAAAGGTACCCCCAAATCGTCGAACAAAGAACCAAGCCAAGGCGGGGCGGCCCAGGACAACCTGCCAAATCCGCAAGCAAAAAACAACATCACGAAGCCAAAAAAGGACACGGGGAAGTGGTGTGAGTTCCATAAGAGATCCACTCACAATACAAGTGAGTGACAGGCCAAGCAGTCACTAGTAGCCAAGTTTAAGGCTTCTAAATCGGATGCAGGCTCTGACTTTGAATCAAAACCCGACAATGGGAGTGACAGGGGGAAGCAGATTATCAATGCGGAGCCCAATGCCATCGTTACCACCATGAATATCCAGAAGAAGGAACCAAAAGATCCAGAGGAGGTGGAGCACCTCTTCCATTACCAAATGTGGGTAAAGGGTTCCCCGCTGTAGTTCATAGTCAACAACGGGAGCCAGAAGAACCTCATCTCAGTAGAGGTTGTGAAATGGTTGGGCTTGCCGGCCACATCACACCCACAACCATACACCATCAGGTGGTTGAACCAAGGACGGGACCTCCGCGTAAGCCATCAATGTTGCCCTCCCTACAGCATCAAGCCCTTCATGGATGAGGTATTATGTGGCATTTCTCCTCTTGATGTTTCTCATGTATTATTAGGCCAACCATACTTGTGGAAGTGACATGTTTTGTATGAGTCTATGCCTCGTGCTGTTATTATTACTTTGGGCAATAAGTTGTTTAGGATACCGGAAATAGCACCGCCTACATCCATCTCTTTGGTTACTACAAAACAATGCAGTAAGCTCATTGCCAAAACCAGGAAATTTGTTTTCCTGATGATCTGCCCTCAGGGAAAGAAGAAGACTGCGACCACGACCTCCAGACAGGGCCCCTCTACATGACAACAATAGATGGATAAGGTCATGAAGGAGTACGAGGACATCCTCACCTCCCCCGCAGGGGTGCCTTTACACTGTCAAGTCAAGCACCCCATCGATCTGACCCCAAGTGCATCATTGCCCAATGGACCGATCTATCGGCGCTTTGTTCTAGAGAATGACGAAATCAAGAGGCAGATTCAGGAGTTGTTGCAGAAAGGTCACATCCGACCGAGTTTATCGCCCTGTGGGAGCCCGATCGTGCTTGATGCAGGAGCATCGACTACTCATCAAGCAAGCCAGCATGGAGAGGAGAACAGCTGGACCGCGCCAACACATATTACTTTTGAAATATTTTGGGAAGTTGTTGCGCCACCATTTAAATGAAGGCATTTATAAGAAGCGCACTTGTACATTGTAAACAGACCTTGAGCGGATAAGCTCTCGTCCTTAGGTAGCTGAAACATTCATTAGATTAAATGTAGGTAGATAGAATAATTAAGTCTAGATTAGACAGTTTTACTTTCGTGAGGGCAAACAGAATATAGGGACCCTCCTTTGTACATTGTAATTCATTATGGATTATGATAGAGAGAGAGCATTATTATCATCATCGAGAGCAAGCAGAGCAGAGCAGAGAGCTTGTGGAGAGCACCCATGTACAGATTGAATTAATAGAAGAAAGACTTCGATTCAACTCCATGGGTGTGTTTGATCTGTGTGTGTTGTTGATATTATGCTGTTGCATATTTGCTTCTTTTTATGCCTATCTTCTATATGTTGTGTATGTGATTGCATATCAGGTTTGAAATCTGAGAGAATGAGGAAATGAGTTTCAAGTGTTTCTCTGTTTGAGCCAGGAGATTCCTGCATAGAGTGCAGTTGAATTCATCCGCATAGAGTGCGTTGATCGGGCTCAGCAGTTTAACTCTCATTTCCGTTCACTCACAAGTTGTTTTGGGTAGATAGAGTCGTGCAAGGTGTGCAGACTGGACAAAGTCTCAGACTTGTGGTTCTGAGCCAAGGCATTGATAGACTGCTGCTGCAGGAGTGCGCAGGGTCAAAAGTCTTCAACACTTAGCGTGTTTGAAGTAAGGCCGCAAGGAGTGCGTGCAGGAAGCTTCCGAAAGAAGCTCAGGAGTTGTGGAAGCTCAGGAAAGCCAAGTCTTCGAAGTAGCCGAAGAGCAGCGGAAAGAGCATCCGTGAAACAGGTCGCAAGGAGAAGCTTCGAGGTGGAGAAATTCCTCAAGAGGAAGAGAATCGACGACTTGAATTCATCGTAGAGAAGTTCGAGGATCACGACTCGACTTGTGGGTCGGACATATCGGGAGTTCGCGAGGGAATGTTCCTACTTCTCGTAAAGGGAGATCGCGAGAACGCGAGAAACGACGTCCCGGCAATTTCGTGCATGGTGTGGGTCATAGTCGGATGATGTGACAGGTGACCTCGGGACATCGGGCCTCGAGAGTTGAGGGGTCAAGAGATTGGTCTCGCGAGTGGCGAGGAAGCGAGAGGCGAGATAGCGGTTTGTCGGTATCTCGGCGCTTTGGGTCTTGGAGGTTGGGGATCCGAAGGAATAGTGACGAGGGTCACGAAGTCACGATAAAGAGAAACTCCGATCAGTCGAGGGAAGGTCAGAGTTGACCAAAGATATCAGGTCTCGGGGATCCGAGGGTCTAGTACTCGACTGGTGAACTCGCGAAGGTGCGAGAGCCGATCCTCCGATAATCAAGGAAGGGAGGACCGCGCGAGTGGAAGATTACTGTGGGTACGAAGGATTCCCGAGAGGGGATCAGAAGAACCTTTGAGTTCTTCGGGCCAAGGAAGAAGAAGGTCCTGGTGAGAGCGACCATACTCTGAGGAGCAGGTAGGGTTGCGTCAAGAGTGGTATCAGAGCACGGAAAAGAGTTTCTCTTTGCTTCGATAGTAGAGAGAAGAGATTCACCATGCCGCCCAGAAGAGAAAGGCAGTCACCTGATCGTGAGGACAGGGATGCCCGAAGAAGGGGTAGGCCAACCGGGAATGCAGAGATGGAGCACCAAATGAAAGATCTTCGAGCCAGGCTTGAGGAGATGGAGACTGCGCAGAGACGCGGAGCTAGTGCAGGAGAGTACAGCGACTCCGAAGTGGAAGAGGAAGCTGGACACGATGCAGAGGAGGTCACAGCAGAGGATGCCTCGACAGAGAGGTTGATTAGAGCCATTTCCAGAATGAGCTCGAAGACAAAGATGGACATTCCCGTCTATGAGGGAAGTCTAAATGCAGAGGAGTTGTTGGATTGGATCCGAACACTCGACACCTACTTCGATTATGAGGATATCGAAGAGGACAAGAAGGTGAGGCATGCTGTCACGAAGTTGAAAGGACATGCAGCCTTATGGTGGGATGAATTGCAGGCGGATAGGCGCTGCAAAGGAAAACAAAAGATCAAGAGCTGGGACAGGATGATCGCTAAGATGAAAGCGAAATTCATCCCCAGAGATTACCAGATCACTCTGTTCAAGCGCATGCATAACCTGAGACAGAAGATGATGACGGTGAAAGAGTACACTGAGGAGTTCTACAGGCTCAACATTCGAGCTGGTCATCGGGAGAGTGATGACGAGAAGGTGGCAAGATACCTGAATGGGTTGAGGTATGACATTCAGGATGAGCTGAGCATGGTTACCATCCGAATAGTTGAGGATGTGTACCAGATGGCTATGAAAGTCGAGGAGAAGTTGAACCGCAAGCAGGGACAGTGAGGGCGAGGCAGGAGTCAGCCAAGAGGCAAAGCCATTGCCCAAGAAAAAACACAGAAGCCCAAGGAGGATTGGAAGAGACCTCAGGGAAAAGCTGAAAGAGGCGGAACCTCACAGTAGAGACAACAATATGCCGAGCCGAGGAGGCAACAAGATGATCAGCAGGGAGGATATGCTGACACCGACACATTTCCTCGTACTCGAGGTAGAGGAAGAGGCAGAGGAGGAATTATCACATGTTTTACGTGTGGTAAAGACGATCATAAATCCGTGGACTGTCCAGACAGGAAAGTGGACAGAGGAAAAGCTCACGTCGCAAAGGCGCAGAGGCGTGATGTGGAGGATGAAGACACTGGAAGTGGGAAGTCACTGATAGTGCATAAAGTTCTCTTGAAACCTAAAAAAGAGGTGGACAGTTCAGCGCAAAGATGCAGACTGTTCCGGACCACGTGCAAGACCAAGGGCTGGAAATGCAAGGTCATGGTGGACAGCGGAAGCACTGATAATCTCGTTTCGACCGAGATGGTGGAGAATTTGGAGCTGAAGACGAACAAGCACCCGAGCCCATATAAAGTGTCATGGCTGCAAAAAGGACACCAGGTACGTGTTACGAGGCAATGCCTGGTTGAATTTAAAATGGGTGATTATAAAGATAAAATTTTGTGTGATGTCATTCCCATGGATGTCTGTCATGTTTTATTGGGAAGACCATGGAAGTATGATAGAAATGTTGTTCATGATGGGATAATGAACACATACACCTTAGAGAAGGATGGGAAATCACATACCTTGCTTCCAATAAAGGATAAAGAAGTGAAGCCGGAAGTGAGCAGTACAATACTTCTCATGAGTGGGAAAGAGCTTCTCACAGAGATGGAGAAGAATGAAGATCCACAATTCTTTGTTGTCAGGAAGCCGAGAATTATCCTGACAAGCATAAGAGTGGACGACTTGCCAGAGGAGATTCAGGAACTGTTGGGAGAGTTCGCTAATATCATCGTGGACGAACTACCTCGTTCGTTACCACCGATGCGAAGTGTGAGTCACCACATTGATCTCATACCCGGGGCAAGCTTACCAAATAAGGCAGCATACAGATTGACACCTCAAGAGAACGAGGAGGTCAAAAGGCAGGTACAGGATCTGCAAGATAAAGGACTGGTGAGGGAATGTCTTATTCTGTGTGTTGTTCCGACAGTGCTGAGTCCAAAGAAGGATGGAGGCTGGAGGATGTGTACAGACTCCAGGGCTATAAACAAGATCACCATCAGGTACAGGTTCCCACTGTCAAGAATGGACGACTTGATGGATTGCCTGAGTGGGGAAAATTATTTTTCGAAGATTGATCTCAAGAGCGGATATCATCAGATCCGGATGAGAGAGGGAGATGAATGGAAGACAACATTCAAGACAAACGAGGGTTTGTACGAATGGCTGGTCATGCCGTTTGGCTTGACAAACGCGCCGAGCACATTCATGAGGCTGATGAATGAAGTCCTGCGGGAATTCATCGGGAAGTTTGTGGTCGTATACCTGGATGACATATTAATTTTCAGTAAGACCAAGGCTGAGCATTTGAGGCATTTAGCCACTGTGATGAGAAGGCTACAGCAGGAGAAGCTGCTGATAAATTTGAAGAAGTGTTCCTTTATGCAGACAGAACTCATTTATTTGGGTTTTGTAATTTCGGCGAATGAATTGAAGATGGATCCTGAGAAGGTTGAAGTGATCAGGAATTGGCCATCGTCGAGGAACGTTTTTGGGGTAAGGAGATTTCATGGTTTGGCTAGTTTCTACAGGAAATTCATTCGGAATTTTAGTGGAATTAGCGCAGCAATGATGGACACAGTGAAGAAGCGGCATAAAGTTTTTCACTGGACAGCAGAGGCTGAAAGGAGCTTCAATCTGTTGAAGCGAAAGATAACAGAGCAACCAATTATGGTGTTGCCTGACTTTCAAAAGACCTTCCAGGTGAAGTGTGATTCCAGCGGGTATGCTGTTGGAGGGGTCTTGAGTCAGGATGACCGACCTATTGCATACTATAGCGAGAAGCTGGATGATGCCAAGTTGAAGTACTCCACGTACGACAAAGAGTTCTATGCCATTATCCAGGCATTGAAGAAATGGAGGCATTATTTGATACCCAAAGAATTCGTTTTGTACAGCGATAATCACGCATTGCAGTTCATGAGTCAACAGGAAAAGCTGAATCAAAAGCATGCGAAATGGGTAGAGTACATGCAGAATTTCACATTTGTGATCAAGCACATTTCGGGGACTTCAAACAAAGTGGCTGACGCTTTGAGAAGGAAATGCTTATTGCTGCAGGAGTTCAAGGTCAAAACCTTGGGTTTTGAAAACTTGAAAGATATGTATGCAGGTGACGCAGACTTTGCAGAAGCATATGAGGCAGCTGAGAATCCAGTTCTCAGGGATCGGAGCCCATGGATAGATTTCATGATCCAGGAAGGATTGTTGTTTCAGGGCAATCAACTGTGTATTCTAGATTGCTCTATGAGGGAGAATTTGGTGCGAGAAAAACATAGCGGTGGCTTAGCAGGTCATTTCGGGCATGACAAAACATTCGCCAAGATGAGCGAATCATATTATTGGCCAGGCATGCGAGCAGATGTGAAAAGGTTTGTTGACAGGTGTAGGATATGTCAACATTCGAAGGGCCGAAAATAGAACACCGGGTTTTATCAACCATTGCCCATACCTGAGAGACCATGGGAGGCAATAAGTATGGATTTTGTGTTGGGATTGCCGAGAACTCAGCGGGGAGTTGATTCCATCTTCGTGGTGGTAGATAGGTTCTCAAATATGGCACATTTTATCCCGTGTCATAAGACCAGCGATGCGACCCACATCGCGAACTTATTTTTCAAAGAGATCGTCAGATTGCATGGATTGCCGAGAAGCATTGTCTCGGTTCGGGATACAAAGTTCATAGGTCATTTTTGGAGGACGCTATGGAAGAAGCTGGGGACTAATTTGGATTTTAGCTTAGCATACCATCCGTAGACAGATGGGCAAACGGAAGTGGTCAACAGAAGCTTGGGAGATCTGTTGAGGAGCCTCGTGGTGGAGCATCATAGCAGTTGGGACCAGATTTTGCCACAGGCCGAGTTCGCGTACAACGATTCAGTGAATCGAAGTACAGGTAAGAGCCCATTTCAAATTTTGTATGGGACGCAGCCGAGAGGAGTTTCTGAGCTCATGGAGTCAGAACAGGCTGAAACTAGCAGCGCGAGGGCTGAAGAGTTCGTTGAAGCGATGCAGGAGCTTCATGCACAGGTGAAACAGCGACTGCAGAAGGCGAATCAAGAGTATAAGCACAGAGCCGACCAGAGGAAGAGACAACTTCAGTTCAAAGTTGGTGACATGGTTCTGGTGCACTTGAGAAAGGAAAGATTCCCAAAGGGAACGTATAACAAGCTCAAGATGAAGAAGATCGGGCCATGTAGAGTCCTGAGGAAGTTTGGAGAAAACGCATACGAGCTTGAGTTGCCAGAGGGCATCGGGATATCTCCGATTTTTAACATTTCGCATTTATACCCTTATAGGGCTGGAGAAACAGATGCTGGAGATGAAAAACTAGGGGTCCAGTGGCAGAAGCAGATGCCAACAGCAGAAAAGCCTCAGATGGAGTGCATACTGGACAGGCGAGCAGGTAAGAAGACCAGGCGCAAGCAATATTTTGAATACTTGGTGAAATGGAAGAACCACCCAGTGGAGGATGCTAGCTGGGAGACAGAGGCAGTTATACAGAAGCATGGGCACACTGTAAGGGAGCTCATGGACAAGAGCCCATGAAATCTTTTTGAGCCGAGGAGTATGATGCAGGAGCACCGACTACTCATCAAGCGAGCCAGCAGGGGGAGTAGAACGGCTGGACCGCACCAACACATATTACTGTTGAAATATTTTGGGAAGTTGTTACGCCGCCATTTAAATGAAGGCATTTATAAGAAGTGCACTTTTACATTGTAAATGGACCTTGAGCAAATAAGACCTCGTCCTTAGGTAGCTGAAACATTCATTAGATTAAATGTAGGTAGATAGAATAATTAAGTCTAGATTAGACAGTTTTACTTTCGTGAGGGCAAACGGAATATAGGCACCCTCCTTTGTACATTGTAATTCATTCTGGATTATGATAGAGAGAGGGAATTATTATCATCATCGAGAGCAAGCAGAGCAGAGCAGAGAGCTTGTGGAGAGAACCCATGTACAGATTGAATTAATAGAAGAAAGACTTTGATTCAACTCCATGGATGTATTTGATCTCTGTGTGTTGTTGATATTATGTTGTTGATATTATGTTGTTGCATATTTGCTTCTTTTTATGCCTATCTTCTATATGCTGCGTATGTGATTGCATATCAGCTTCGAAATCCGAGAGAATGAGGAAATGAGTTTCAAGTGTTTCTCTGTTTGAGCCAGGAGATTCCTGTATAGAGTGCAGTTGAATTCATCCGCATAGAGTGCGTTGATGGGGCTCAGCAATTTAACTCTCATTTCCATTCACTCAAAAGTTGTTTTGGGTAGATAGAGCCATACAAGGTGTGCAGACTGGACGAAGTCTCAGACTTGTGGTTTTGAGCCAAGGCATTGATAGACTGCTACTGCAGGAGTGCACAGGGTTAGAAGTCTTCAACACTTAGCGTGTTTGAAGTAAGGCCGCAAGGAGTGCGTGCAGGAATATTCCAGAAGAAGCTCAGGAGTTGTGGAAGCTCAGGAAAGCCAAGTCTTCGAAGTAGCCGAAGAGCAACGGAAAGAGGATCCGTGAAACAGGTTGCAAGGAGAAGCTTTGAGGTGGAGAGATTCCTCAAGAGGAAGAGAATCGACGACTTGAATTTGTCGTAGAGAAGTTCGAGGATCACGACTCGACTCGTGGGTCGGACGTATCAGGAGTTCGCGAGGGAAGGTTCCTACTTCTTGTAAAGGGAGATCGCGAGAACGTGAGAAACGATGTCCCGGCAATTTCGTGCATGGTGTGGGTCATAGTCGGATGATGTGACAGGTGACCTCGGGACATCGGGCCTCGGGATTTGAGGGGTCAAGAGATTGGTCTCGCGAGTGGCGAGGAAGCGAGAGGCGAGATAGCGGTTTGTCGGTATCTCGACGCTTCGGGTCTCGGAGGTTGGGGATCCGAAGGAATAGTGACGGGGGTCACGAAATCGCGATAAAGCGAAACTCCGATCAGTCGAGGGAAGGTCAGAGTTGACCAAAGATATCGGGTCTCGGGGATCCGAGGGTCTAGTACTCAACTGGTGAACTCACGAAGGCGTGAGAGCTGATCCTCCGATAATCAAGGAAGGGAGGACCGTGCGAGTGGAAGATTACTGTGGGTACGGAGGATTCCCGAGAGGGGATCAGAAGAACCTTTGAGTTCTTCAGGCCAAGGAAGAAGAAGGTCCTGGTGAGAGCGACCGTACTCCGAGGAGCGGGTAGGGTTGCGTCAGTGCTGGTGAAAAAGAAGGATGGGACTTGGAGACTCTGCATTGACTATCGAGCATTGGACAAGATCACTGTATGGAATAGGTACCCGACCCCATGGATTGATGACCTTCTGGACCAACTCAAGGGGGAAAAATATTTCAGCAAGAACGACTTGAAGTCTGGGTATAACCAGGTACCAATCGAACCCTCTAATGTGTGGAAGACTTCCTTCAAATCCAAGGAGGGCCTTTTCGAATGGCTGGTCATGCCTATCGGGTTGACGAATTCCCCTGCAACATTTATGAGACTAATGGATGACATATTGCGACCATTCACCAACTCATTTGTAGTGGTGTACTTGGATGACATTATGATATTCAGCCAGACTTGGGAACAGCACCTCCACCACATCCGACAAGTCCTCCAAACACTGCGGAAACACAAGTTGTGTGCCAATTTGGAGAAGTGCACTTTTGGCATGACCCAGGTTCAGTATCTGAGATACATTATTGATGAGCAAGGGGTGCATGTGGATCCAGCCAAGATCCAAGTCATTCGGGATTGGCCAGCCCCAACCACCCTAACAGAGCTCTGCATCTTTTTGGGTATTGCCAATTTCTACCGCAGGTTTGTGTTGGGATTCTCTCATATCATTTGGCCCTTGAGTCAAGTCATTAAGGGAGGAGCGAAAGAAAAATTCTTTTGGTTTGAATCTCAACAGAAGGCATTCGACGATTTGAAGCATCATCTATGATCTGCACCAGTGCTCACATTACCAGACTTGAAACAACCATTTAAGATTGAGACAAATGCCTCCAACTATGCTATTGGGGCAGTCCTTACTCAACAGGGGCATCCAGTGGCATATCACAGTGAGACACTTTATGACACAGTCCAGAAGTATCCCACTTATGAAAAGGAGATGTATTCGATTGTCCAGGCTTGCCAACAATGGAAGCATTACATTTTGGGAAAGGAAACGGTCATCCACACAGACCATCGAACCTTGCAGTTCATATAGACACAAGGGAAGTTGTAGAATGATCGCCATCAGAAGTGGTCCACATACCTGCAACAGTTTCATTTGAACATTAAGTACAAGAAAGGAAGAACCAATAATGTTGCAGACTACCTCAATCGACCCCCTATCATGGTGCTAACCACGGTGCTCAACTCTTGTGGGCACGGGACTTTTGATTGGCCGCTTCTCTACAAAAGTGATCCAGAATTCGACCACACATACAATACACACTTGGAGGGTAAGAAAGTTCCTAATTTTCACCTCCAAGATGCCCTTCTATGTCACTTGGGACATCTTTGTGTTACTTCAAGCGAGCGTGCCAACATGATTTGGGAGGCACACTACAGTCGGGTTGTTGGGCATTTCGAGGTCGAGAAAACCGTGGCAGTACTGGAAAAGTATTTCTATTGTCCGAACCTTTGACAGGATGTCGGGATGTACATCAAGTCCTTCACTACTTGCACCATTGCCAAACTGACCATCAAGAAGCAAGGCCTCTATACTCTGCTACCCACCCCTAGTCGACCTTGGGAATCCATCTCCATGGATTACATGTTGGGCCTTCCTTCTACTAAGCATGGCAATGACTATGTTTTTGTGGTCATCGACAGATTCTCGAAGATCTCCATTATGATGGCCTGCAAGAAGAATATCACAGCAGAAGCCACTGCTAAACTCTTCTTGAGCGAGTGTGGGTACACTTTGGGATCCCACAATCTATCATCTCAGATTGGGACAGCAGGTTCCTCAGTACATTTTGGTCCAGCCTCTGGTCGATGCTGGACACCAACCTCACCAAGTCCACAGCTTTCCATCCACAAACTGATGGCCAGACAGAGGTCGCCAAATGGATGATTGTACACATTCTGCGCATGTACAACTCAAAGCATCCACGCACATGGGATGAGAGCCTCCCCTATGTACAACACAACTACAACCAGACTCTCCATAGCTCAACTAGGCACAACCCCTTTCAGGTGGGCTTGGGATTCTAGCCACTATGTCCCATTGACGTAGCCATGCCATTTGCGACTACTCAGGTAGATTCAGCCCATGTCCAGTCTGAGGCTGACAAGGCAAACAACTTCATTAAGCGCATTCAGCACATCTGCCAACAAGTTCATGACATCTTGGACAGAGCCAATGTTAATTACAAGCAGCAACATGATCAACATCGGGTACCACACAACTTCTAGGTGGGCGACAAAGTGTGGCTACATTTTCAAAAGGAGCACCTCGCTAGACCCTACCGCAAGATTCGCCCGCTCTGATATGGGCCATACACCATCACCAAGGTTGTAGGGGACAATGCCTTTGAGCTCAGTATTCCACCATTCCTTGGTCTACACCCAGTGTTCAATGTCGACCGCCTTTGTCCCTACTTTCCACCTCTATTGGACACATCCAACATGGCAGAACAACTCGCACCAACAGAGTTAAACCCAGATTGCATGGAACAAGCCACAACTGATCGGATTATAGACACACAGATCAAGAACACCTGCCAGCAAAGGATCCAGCTATATCAATTTGTCAAAGCAGGCCAACTCCTTCACCAGGGAAAGTGGCTCACTAGGGACCCAGTTCAGCAGAAGTTTCCTCATCTCATGGAGGAACTCAACACAATGGGGACCATTGCTTCCTAAGGGGGGAGGAATGATCCAGGTGGATATTGGTGGCCACCCACCTATTCCACTTGGACACACACCATTGTTTCTTTCGGTTTTTCAGTTTCCTTAATTGTAGCACAATTTACTATTTTTAGCATTTTTTTGGGTCCTGAACTTCCGGAGCCATTTTGAGGCCCTAAACAGCTCACATGAGCACCGTCATTATTATCCAACTAAATAATTCTCCATGACAACTAGCACAATATCAATTGATAGAACACAAATGTGTTTATCCATGGTAGTACATAATTACACTCCGGTGGTTTACTACCACACCAAGTAGCATACAAGTACTTGATCAGTGATGTATAGTCACAAACAGTGGAACATATCCACCACAATAGCATAATTCTACTGTCTGGAGACAGGCAGTCTCCATAACAATCATCTAATGTCAACTTGCATAGAAAATATTGTTAAAAATAAACTGAATCATTCGGGCCAATATTTCACTCACCTCTGTGAGATATGAAAGAATATATGTCCTCAAAGTATAACAATGAGATATCTAGACTATTCTTCTCAAGCAAGGAAGAATAATTGTCCTATCTTCTGAACCTGGACCATTTCTCACCCTGGGCCATTCTTCCTACACTAATCAAAGTGCACCCTGGAGAGAATGTATAAACTCTAAGGAATGTATGTGTTATCCGCAATTTTGGTCATTGTGATGGTGTTATGATAATGTCATGATGATGAAATATCAAGCTCTTCCATGAGAACATTTTCCTGAGAAAGGTTACACTTGTCAGTTTCCAG
>JZKD02S1671985.1:1538704-1559911 GCA_000966675.3 Picea glauca
CATTCTCTCAACTACAGGGTCGAAAAATTTCTCCCATCTCTCTTAATTTTTGACAGTTTGCAAAGAATAATCTGTAGAGTTAATGTTGGGGTGAAAACCATAGTTATCTCGAAGAGGCACTTAAAACAATTTTTGAACAAATGGGCTAACAAATTTTGAAGGAATGGGCACAAGCAATGTAGTTGATGGGTTCCTGGAACAATTCTTAAATAAGAAAAATCTTCATACACAAGAAATAATTTGAGGGGCGGGGTACCAATCTGGAAGAAAAATCAATGTAGCTGATGGGTACGTAGAACAATCCTCATATGAGAAAAATCTTCATACACAGAAATAATTTGAGGGAAAATTGAAGAAAAATAAAATGTAACTCATCGTTTCTGGGGTCAAGAAAATTGACATATCCATGGACAAGGGAGCATTGGGTCATACTATCGCGGCAGACTCGAACTTAGATCATCGTTCCCAGAGGATTGAAGAATTCAACGATATGGGCATATGTGACCTCAGGGTCGAGATCCCCCACATAGAGCGAAGCCAGACGTGGAAACTATGGTGTTTTTGTTACTACCATCGCTGATGATAACGAAATCTATCTATCTAATAAAAACCCCACTTCGTAATCTAAAGAAATTGTGATAATTTAAATTGTTCGTGACCATGATATTCCCAAAGGTGGTCCCATAGGGAGCTGAAGATGCCATCATTCTCTCAGTTGTAGGTTCGAAATCTTTCTCCCAACTCTCTTTATTTCTGACAACTTGCAAAGAATAATCTACAGAATTTAATGTTGGGGGTGGAAACTGTAGTTTCCAAAAGAGGCACACAAGCAATGTTATTGATCGGTACCTGGAACAATCCTCAGATGAGAAAAATATTCATACACAGAAAGAATTTGAGGGACAGGGTACCAATCTCGGTCAATTGACGGTGTCAATGGGTTTTCTATTCAATCTTTACTCGACCCAATTCTCAGCCATTCTGCCACAAATATGCCTTGTTGAGCTGATTAGATCGACAACAATATCGCTGCTAGGTTCGGCTTCGAAGGTCGTATTTCGGCTTCCTTCCGTTCGTGGGCCTCCCTCAATATTTGTTTCACAGTTATCTGAATGGGTGAGCCAACTTAACCTTGATTTCCTTCTTTGTCAAAAACCCTAGTGACAGGTCTGCCTCTTTCTTCATTATCTCCCCTCGGACACTAAAATTTGTGTCAATTTGCCTTACAAAAATAAAAAAATCCCTTCAATTTTCTCCCTCTATAACAAAGCAAGCAGATATAAATATGTACCAGAAAACTGTTTTTTAGTGACACCTTCTCTCTATATTATTTTGGCCCAAAGTTTCAAATTTCTTTAATACCCATACACCATATATAAAATCTGCAACGCCCCGACATCGAAGGTCGGCTCTGCTAACCGATTGAATGCAATGGGAATAGACTTGAATCTAAGGGAGCTCATGAATACAACCCGACTAAGGAATAATGCTACAGTAACTAGAATTTGTAGAGATGTTGGGTGGCTACAATTCTTTGAGCGCCTCAGAGGGTATAATGACAACATCGCCTTAGATTTTGCATAGAACTTGAGATACGCCATTGCTACAGTAAAAGTCTAGATGTAGAAGTGAAGCATCGCAGGTCATAGGCCCTGTTTCTTCACCATTTATAATGTTGATGATGTCGATGATGTGTTCTGGTGAATTTTGAGTTGTAGCAGGGTATGGTTGAGGCTCGGGCTTGTATTTGTATTTGTAGGTGCTTTAGAATTCAATGATGATTCGAGTAGGTAAGCAAAAAAAACTTATAAATAATATTTCAACTCACCTTTATTATAAAATTGGTTATTATATATAAATATTAATAACTTTATTATATTTTGAAAATATATTTTCAATTTTCAAGAATAAAAAAAAAAAATGCCTCGTGAGAGGTCATAAGGGTTCATGCTTGTACCTCGATACCTGTATTCTTTACAAATCACTCAAACGAGGCAAGGACTATCCATTCTTTTTAAATATGGGAAACGTTTTTTATATTTATTTATAATTATGTTTTTATTAAATGATTTTATTATAAATATTTTTTTAACTTTGAAGATAGTTAACAAACCACAAATTATATTAAATGTTTTTATATTATTAAAAATAAATATATATTTAATTTTTTTATAAATTATAAATTTAAATAGTTATATTTAAAAAAAATTGATAAATATTTTTTCATTATTACTCAATTATACATTCATAAATTTAGATAATAAAATTTAAAAATATGTTAAAAAATTAGTGTAAATTTGTTTTAACTACTAATCTATTATGCAACCAAAGGAATCCAATCCTTCGAAGTGCAAATTTTACTTGAAATTTTTTTAGTCTAAAAAAAGTTTTTGTCTTGAAAGACTTATCAAATCCATGTTGAACAGAAAAGAAAATACACATCTCCTTGAAATTAAACAACATGGTATTAAAATGTTTTTACCATAAAATACTTTTTACTTTCAATTGCTATAATATTTTTTTGTTATTAAATTTCTTTTAAATGTTATGTTTCAAATCTCCCTCATATTACTAGGATGTAGAAAGTACCTCTTGTGAGAACAATAATTTTTTTTACTTTCAATTATTTTATAAATAAATAAATAAAGATGATATAAAATTATTTTAGTGAAGTTATATATTGAAATATTTTATTTATAAACTTAACAATTTGATAATGAATTCTAGGTCGTACTTCCTTTTAGACCTCAATGGTGAAATAATGAATGCTACATTGTAATGCTAAGTGGTGCTCAAAATGTGAGTTTATTTCAGATTTATTGCCAATCACATCCATGTATCCATTATGTTTATTAATGTTTTTATGACATGGAGACCTCAGTGATAGGGCCTTCATAACACCTGGATATTTGTTTATTGTGTCAGCACCCATCCTATTGGCTGACAAGACTCTTTGGATGGAATTTGAAGTCAGCGACGACATGGGCACTTCAGACGAGGGATCTGGGGGACGTAAAGGTCTCTTCAGTCCTACAAATGACTTAAATCACTAAACAAGTGTTGGTGTAAAATAGAACTACAACCACTCCTCATTAAAGTCTCCATTAACTCAATTAATCAGCTCACACAAGGTGGTCAAGTTGGTATCTTCGGGAACTGAGGAGGCTGCTTCACTTTTACTTGTTTCTGAAATGAATAGTGAGCTACACGAGAGGTTGACGAATTCTTTGAGGGATGGTGAGTCTCGTTTATTGAACTTTGTAGCTTCGAGTCCGGGTAATAGGCTACCTGTGCGGTGTAGTGGCGGTGAGTTTGTCTATGTTAGTGAGAAGGAGGGACATCACAAGCGGACAATGCGACATAGAGAGGCTATAGGTCAAAGCACAAACTTCACACAAAGGGAGACTTTGCATGTGAAGGGGACATGACATAAAAAAGTGATGCAGGTGTGGAAACTTAAGAAGGTTAGGCGTCGTCTGTTCGTAGGTATGGATGCGAGATTAGAGGAAACTTGTAAACTATCCCTATGTGCATTGGTAGGGAGGTTTGCATACAAGTCGAAGAGTAGTATTTCATTCTCTGAGTGGATGAAGCGAACCTAGACACCCATTATTGGGTATGACCCATAATACTTAACGTTTCCTTATGGGTGGTTCGGTCTGGTATTTAAGATACTGGAAGATGTTGATATTATACTCAATGGTTTTTGGGATTATGAGGAAGGAAGTGTCATGCTTAAGAGGTGGAAAACGAGGTTTGATCCAGCTACATAATTTTTTAGCCTTCGTCATATGTGGGTTCTGCTTCCAGGGTTGCCCCTTAACTTATCGAACAAAAAGGCCCCGATGGCCATTAGAAATCTGCTCGATCACTTCCTTAAGGTTGACGAAAAGAGTTTACTAGCACTGGATAAACGTATGGCACGTGTATTAGTCGAGCTGGACTTACACGCTGGACTCATGGAATCCATGGAGTTGGAATGGCGAGGGAAGGTGATGGTGCAAAGACTTGACTATCAAGGATTACCATTTCGTTGTAATTCCTGTAGGCAGATAGGACATCTGCGCAGTGATTGTCCTATTTCGACTGGAGGCAGAATATCGAAGGATTCTATGGAATCACCTACCAATGATCAGTATATGAGTGAAGGGGATGATGAAGAAGCGGGGGCCTTTACCTCGGGGAATGAAGAAGATATAACAAAACTTCTCTCAGGAACTTTTATCGGTAAGTTAAGATTCCATTTCCCTTCTTTGTATTTCAAGTTATCATCATGGGAACGCGATTTCCAGGAGAAGTCTTTTCCTTCCACTAATTTACTAGACCCTGAGCATGGTGGTTTATCAAAGGATTCATATGATAGTGGAGAGTCCATCTTTGATGATGTTGGGAATACAATGGCCTCGCCTCATACTTTACATTCTATTACTGTTCCTGAACCCATCACTTTTCATCCTAGAGGGGACTGTGATGCTACTATTTCATGGGCGCTAAATATAACTGAAATGGAACTTTGTTTAGATTGTAATGTTCTACCTCTCAGGTACCTATTATAATATAGACGGATCTTGTTTTAGTTTGAGCTACTAACATCACAAACCCGACACTAAGTGGTTTAGCTAGCCTTATACCTTTACCGACTTTTTGGGGTATGGAATCATATCATGGAAACTTAGACAGTGTTATGAGTGATAGTGTGAATAGACAAAGAGATGACAAAGGGAAGACACTGGCCTAGTCTCGTGGTATAGGATTGGAGGTTTTACCTATTAAAACTCATAGTGCACGTAAAAGATTAGGGCCAACATCTATTACTAGTGTTTAGAATCTGATTTCCACACCTGATATGAGGGCGCTTAGAGCCATGAAAGCCCTCACAAGGGAAAAATCATGATCCTATTAACCCTAAACTTAAGAGGGGTAGGTGGCACCCTTAAACTACCCTCCTTGCGTAGACTTCTTACAAATACTAAACCAGATATTATTTTTTTCCAAGAGACTCTAATCTCAGAGGATAAGGTTAGAAATTTTATGTTTTCTATTTGCCCTAATTGGATGATTAGTGTTGTTAGCTCTATTGGGAAGTTGGGGGGACTTATGGTGGCTTAGAACCCTAATATTTTTGAGCTGCAACCTTTCCTAAGTGTTGGTGGAATTTTGTTGATAGGTACCCACATACCTGATAAAAAAATGATCAATTTTATAAATGCTTATGGGTCATGCTTGGGCCAGAGACATTTCTAGGAACAGATGGACGCCAAAGGATTATTAGCACAGGAGAATATTATCCTTGCGGGGGATTTGAATTTTACTACTAGTCTTGAGGAAGTGTGGGGTGAAGTGGCCTTATCAGATCCTTTAGTGGAATTTTTTTTAAATCTCTTTATTTCAAACCATTTAGTGGATGTGATGTCTGCGATGCTTCTGCCCACCTGGCACAATGGCAGGAGAGGGACGGAGGAGATCCAGAAAAGGCTAGACATAACATATGTATCAGAAACACTCTTATGTGATGTTGCTAAGTATAGATCGTGGGTGGAGTTCCCTTATGTTTATGATTATGCACCAGTGTTACTTTAGTTAGATTATGGTTTCAAACCTTTTTCTTGTCCCTTCAAATTCAATCATGTTTGTTTACAAGAGGAGTCATTTTGTGATCTAGTTCGGTCAGTTTGGAATAACTATCAGGAGGCAGAGGGGTATGGAGCACAAAACAGACTCACTAAGAAGCTTTCTATGTTGAAAGATCAGGTAAAGATGTGGCTTGTTGAAAAAAATAAGAAAGAACTTTTAGTCTATAAAATTATAGAAATGGAGATCGCACATCTTACTAAGCAAATTTTGGAAAATGATTATTGTCCTGATATTAGATCACGGTTAAAAACTCTTGAAAATTATAGAAATAAATTTCTCTTGGCTGAGGAGGAGCGTTGGTGTTTGAAGAGCAGGCCTCTATGGATCAAAAGTGGGGACATTAATACTAAATTTTTTCATCACTACGCCAAATACAGGCAGAATAAAAAACATATATGGGAGGTTAAAGATGATTTGGGCCAGTTTCATTATGGACAGTATGCCATAAAATTGGAAGCACAAATATATTTCAGTGCGTTTTATAAAGAATCGAGCATCAATACAATTAAGGAGCAGGTGGCAATGGTGGGATTATTTCCATAGATGGTAAATGAGGAGGAAGTCATGCTTTTAGACAAACCTGTTACAAAGGAGGAAGTTTTAGAGGTGTTAAAAGGCTTTGCCAAAGAAAAAAGTCCTGGCCCAGACGGATGGATTGTGGAATTTTATCTGCATTTTTATGAATTAGTTGCGAAAGATTTATTGGATGTTGTGGAGGAATCGAGCTTGACGAGAGAAGTGAGCAGAGCTCTCAATTCGAATTTTATTGCACTTATTCTAAAAACAAATGGTCCTGCTACCTTTGAGGAATTTCGCCCGATTTCTCTATGTAATCTTTGCTATAAGATATTTTCAAAAATTATTGCAAAACATATCAAACGGATCGTGTCCCGAGCCTTGTCTTAGGAAAAATTTGGGTTTTTAAAAGGAAGGAAAAATACAGATGTAATCGAGACAGTGCAAGAATGCCTACATAGTATAAAAGACAAAAATCTCCAAGCATTAATACTCAAGATTGATTTGAAGAAAGCCTATGACTGTGTAAGTTGGGATTTCCTCAGTCTGGTTTTATTTCAATGTGGTTTCGGTTTGCAAATTACTAAGTGGATTATCAGTTGCATCACATCAACAACCTATGCTATTTTAATAAATGGGGAGCCATCTCGTTTTTTCACTAGTGGAAGACGGCTTCGACAGGGGTGCCCACTATCACCGCTACTTTTCATTTTACTTATGGAAGGCCTGATTTTGGCATTAAAAAAAACTCAGGAGGAAGGCTTACTGACGTGCATTAAAGTATCGAGGCTTATAAGGGTCCTACATGTTTTTTTTGTCAATGATATTCTTATTATGACTAAAGCATCCTTGAGGAAATGGTAGGAGATTAAAAGAGTGCAGATGTAAGGTTCTTGTCAACAGAGCCTTATAAAACCATATATAAAAATAAAAAAAGATTTATTTTAAGGAAATGCTATCCTAACATTATTAATACTTCATAACCTGCATATAACTAATAACCAGCATATATATAATTTATTGAACTGATCATAATAAGCTTACGAACAACCACATAGCACTACATATTCCTTAATTACATAAAACAAATACATAAATTAAAATACCTTTGTCTGATGTTAAACTCTTGCTTGTCTGGTTGTCCTCCCTGTTGCCTAGCCCAACTTGTTGCTTGACCAAACCCTGCCCAAACCGACTAACCACCCAACCATCTAGGAGCAGCTTGTCCGGCTCCCTAGCTCTAGGATATCGAAAGGAATCCTGGCCCCCATGCCCAAAACCCCCAGCAACCTAGTGCCCCCTGCAATGGTTCACCAAAACTCCCAATATCAAACTCCCCACACCAGAAAATATCCAAACAAAAATCCATTCCCTCCTCCAAAATGCTTCCTCCCTCCAAAATCATAATCCCCATCTCCCCTAGGATCCCTTCCCATCATATCTCCCCCTTCACCAACTCTCCTCCCCTCCATTAATTACCTTATCCCCTCCTTTATTATCTTATCCCCTCCTATATTACCTTATCCCCTCCTGTCATACGTAAGTCTTTTAATTAAATAAATTAAAATTATTAAGCCCTTTTAATTCATTACTCAAATCTTTAATGAGTCAATTAATTAATTAATTAATCATCAATAGATATGAACAATTAATTAATAAATAAATATTATTATTAAGAAATAATTATTGTTTAACTAAACATATTAGGACAGTCAGATTATCTAATTAATTATAATTAATAATCCCTATGCATCTATTTAACCAGGGTTGTTACAGCAAGGAAGATTTTGTAATGCATCTCGTCTAAAGATCAATGATAAGAAAACTACTTTCCTACAGTATGGTTTGTAACAAAATTTTATGGAGAATTTAAAGGCTACTTTTCATTATAATTTCCTTGATCTTTCTGTTGGTTTCATGTATCTGGGCTATTTTTTGAAGATTGAAAGGTACAGGTCAAAGGAATGGCAGTGGTTTATTGACAAGTATGAATGTCGGATAAGCCATTGGTGCAATAGATGACTTACAATTGGGGGTTGATTAACCCTAATTAAGGCAGTTATTGAAACCTAACCAGTCTATTGGTTGGCTTTGACAAACTCGTCTTCCCAGATCCTTCAAAGAATTTGATAGTTAATCTTCGGTTTCCTTTGGCTCGGGTGCAACAAGAAGAAGAAGATTCACCCATGTGCTTGGCAAATTATTGCTCGTCCAAAACAACATGGAGGATGGGGATTGAGAAATCTTGGTTGTTTTAGTAGAGTTATGGCAATAAACACTTTGTGGAGAGTGCTCATGTAGGAGGGATTATGGTAGCGAATCTTAAAGGATAAATACTTCCCCATTATTTATGTTCCACGATGGTTGCGCACGGTTAATGTTGTGGATGCAAAAGGTTCCTATACTTGGAAACACCTACTGAAATCTTTACATATCTTACTTCATTGGTTGGCTTGGCGACTGGGGTTAGGACACTCTATTCTCTGAGGTAGAAATTACATATTAGGAATGGGGGAAGAGGAGATTTTTTCTGAAGAGTTGATCATTGCTATCAATAGGAAAGGTGTTCACTATCTTTATCAAGCACATTGTGAACCTCATGTGGGGATGATTGGCTCAAACTGGTTATTTAGCTATGATCTAGGATTAGTAAATTGTCTTGAGAAGTCGGACGAGCTAATTTGGTTAGGGGGAGATGCGTATGGTCATATTTCTATTAAAAATGCATTTGTGGCCATGGAGAAAAAGAGATGGAACTTTGTGATAGGTGGTTGGAGGAAAGCATTATGGTCCTGGGTGTGCCCATTAAAAATTAAACTTTTTACTTGGTTAATTGCTTAGAATAAAATCCTCACCTAGGATGTTCTTCAGCACCGAGGTTTCTTAGGTCCGGGCAGGTGTTAATTATGCAATCAAAGTTTGGAAATGATATATCATTTATTTGTGGGTTGTGCTTTTGTCACAACGGTCTGGAATAAGATTAATGTATCCTTAAATCTAATAGCAAGGTGGCTAAGAGATACTCTATCAGACTGTTTCAAATCCTAGAAAGCTCAAAATACACCGTATCCATGCTTATCGATTGTCATATGTTGGTACATTTGGAAGGAAAGGAACCTGGCCATAATAGAAAATGGTACCCCCAGTTCACAGAAGGTGACTTTTCTTACGATTTCAGACATGAGGGTTTATAACCATAAAACAAAAGCTTCCTTTCGTGGTGTCATTCCTACAAATCTGGAAGGAGGTGCGGTGATCGGTTGGATTGATGGAGCAGCTCAGACAACGGGAAATAATTGTGGAGATGGTGGAAAAATAAGGATCAGTGGGCACAGAAGTTATAAATGGTTTTTCAACTGTGGGATGGGAAAAGATACAAAATCAGAACTCTTGGGAGAGTGGGTCCTCCTCACATTGGCATCTTGTCTATCGATTATGGAGATTCATGTTCAGGGCGATTCAAAAATCATCATTGAATGGCTAAAGAGGAAGGGTCGTCTACAAGTGGCTGCTTTGGAATGTTGGAAGGACCGTCTCAAGTAGATCATCAAGCATTTTTAGAAAATCACTTTTGCTCATGTCTACAGGGATAGTAACAAAGTTGTGGACAGCATGTCCAAACATGCGCTCATGCAAGCAACAGGGAGAATAGTTTACTATCAGTGTCATGAGGAACATGAGGGTCCTCATTAGTTTTTAGATCTTTATTAGACTATATTCTCATGGTTTGTACTGTTTTATTTTTGTGGAAGTATGTTGGACTATAGCCTCTCCATGGTTAGATCTATCTAGTTTTTTGTCTATTTATTGTTGAGTGAAGTTGGATAAAGTTTATGATTTGTATCTTGCTCCTCACTTAGTTTATGGTTGAATGTGTTGGTGATAATAGTGAGGAAGGCACTGTCCGGATTATATTATGAGACATTTCTCTAAAGAAACAGTTTATATTTTTATATAAATATAAAGTGTAATTTTCCGTGGAAAAAAAGTGTATTCATTGTGCAACATCGCCTCCCTGCATCCATAGTATTCATGTATCCTTTTTGTGCTTTTTTCATTTGAATCCATCTATGCTTGCTATGTTTTCTCTATTCTTGGTTTTCGAAATGAAATGGGTAGGGATAAATATTGTTTTCTTATTAATTTTTTTTAAATATCACTTATCAACTCCATGTTGAATAAAATAATTATACATTTTATTTATACTAACCATAAAAAAACATCTTTCTACTTAATAAATAAATATTCATAAATATATTTAATTCCTATTCTCTTATACACCTTTGATTTTAAAATTTAAAAATAATAATAATAATAATAATAATATTAGCAAAAGCATTCCACCCATGTGAAATTATCAAACAAAAGAAGTTAAAAATGTCTTTTTAATAGTGAAATGATATTAAAAAAACATTTTTAATTGATGAAAGAACTATATATATATATATATATATATATATATATATATATATATATAAATATAAAATAGAAAATATCCTAAACTTTTTTTTACATAAAACCGAAAACATCAAAATTATACCTTAAAAAGATAAATAAATAAATGGTAGTTAAGAAAAAAAAAATATGAAACCCACACCTCTATACCCGCATAAAAGACACAACTATAAGCCCAAAAAATATTCGATAGACATTGTTGAAATGTCTACACAAAATATGTATGGTTTAATGTCCACACAAAATATGTATGGTTTATATTGTCACACTTTAAATATGGATTCATTCAGGATTAATAGTTACGATTTTTAAATATGGGAAATATATTTAATATTGATTTATGATTATATTTAGGGTCTTTTGTCCCATAAATATAAATAAGGGGTCACATTCATAAATTTAGATAATATAATTTAAATTTTGTTAAAAAATTATTCTAAATTTATTTTAACTACAAATTTATTATACAATTAGAGGAATCAAATCTTTAAAGGTTTGAAAATTTCTTAATCTAAAAAAGTTTTTTTCTTTAAAGATTTATCGATTTATCAACTCCATGTTGAACACAAAAAGAAATAGGCATCTACTTTAACTTAAGAAACACATTATTAAAATGTTTTAACCATAAAATACTTTTTACTTTCACTTGCTATAATATTTTTTTGTTATTAAATTTATTTTAAATGTTATGTATCAATATATCTCTCACATTACTAGGGTGTAGAAAGGGCATTGCCTAACTATGCTATGACATGACTTTTTTTTTAGCAGGAATCTGAAGATATAAATCTACTAATTTTTTGTTGTTTAAAATCTATTTTTGAATGGATAAATGGATTCAGCATGCTCATGCTCAAAAGCCCCTAGGGCACTTGGATTATACAAAAATAATCACTCAAATCTTTCGATCTAACAATTTCTTGCTGGATTTTGAGCAAATGTCCCTAGAAAATATCATGAAAAAAGAGTCATTTCATAGAAAGTTTAGACTACTTGTAAGAAAAATCAATTTTTTTACTTTTAATTATTTTATAGATAAATAAATAAAACTTATATAAAATTATTTTAGTTAAGTTATATATTGAAATATTTTATTTACTAAATAATATTAAAATATTATTTTTTATTAATATTTTTTAAATACTATGAAGTTAACAATTTTATTTATACCTTCTTATTAGTAATTAGTAATGATATTAAAATGAGAGAATATAACTCATTACATAATATATGAATACTTTTTACATTTAAACTCTATTATATAAAGTTATAAAGTGTATAAGTTATTATCAAATCTAATTTATTTTAAATACAGAAAAATATTAGAGGAGTATTAATATTAATTTTTAGAGGAGTATTAATATATGACTAATTAACCTTCTTTTCGCTTAACAGATTAATATAAAATGAAAAGGAAATTATAAAATATTTGATAAGCCGAAACATCGAAATATAAAAGCGACCAAACTCTTAGGACCCCGTCGTCTCTTCAAGTGGCTTCGTGACCGACAGTGGAAGGAAATAATGGATATCTTTACCAGATTCGACGAAAGGGACTTATTTGTCGCGGGGTCTCGTTGGCGTGGCGAATATAAATGTCTTTTTATTATTCTCTTACCAGTTTGAGCAATTGTATAATGTTTACAGGACATCATAGCGGGTGGCACCGAGAGCTCTGCGACGCTGGTGGAGTGGGGTTTGTCGTAGCTCTTGAAAAAGCCGGAGACGTTTGAAAGAGCTACGGAAGAGTTGGACAGAGTGGTGGGCAGAGAACGGTGGGTGGAAGAGAAGGACATCGGTGGGCTGGAGTATATGCAGTGGATAGTAAAGGAGACGATGAGGCTCCACCCGGTGGCTCCCATGCTCGTCCCCCGTCTCTCCACTCAGCCCTGCAGGATCGCTGGATACGACATTCCTGCGAACACCAGGTTGTTCGTGAACGTGTGGACTATCGGCAGAGACGGCAAATTATGGGAGAATCCGGACAAGTTCCAGCCAGAGAGATTCAAAGGGAGCACGTTSGACGTGAAGGGYAGAGATTACGAGCTCCTGCCATTTGGATCGGGGAGGAGAATGTGCCCAGGATATAGTCTCGGACTCAAAGTTGTTCAGATAGCTCTAGCCAATCTCATCCATGGATTCCAATGGAAACTGCCTGATGARAAGAGCCCRGAGGARTTGKACATGGGCGAGACCTTTGGATTGTCAACTCCTAAAACATACCCTCTTGTTGCCATGGCCCAACCTCGCCTACCTTCTCATCTCTATAACTTCAATTCCTCCCACCCTTAATAGGGCTCTCTATCTTGGGATGATAATATGTGGGCCGCTATCTTTGAATAAGTAGATTGCATATTGTGTGAAGTTAATTTACTAGCACAATTACATTATAACTAGCACAGCCGTTAACTCGTGGTTGGTAAATGCCGAAAGGTTTACAGTTGAGGAAATCCGAGGTAGAGGAAACACGCGCATAGTTGATTAAATCCGTGATAGCATGGAAACGTGGCTTGTCTAATACGTGTAATTTCCAAGAATGAAGTTGAAGGAGTTGATAAACAGTTAAACGTGGTAATCTCAAAGGTTAATTATTTAAACGTGGCAATCATATGATGTTACAGTAATTTCTTAATATGATTAGGTAAATGTTAAAAAGTTAACTGATGCATTCATAAATGCAAGGAAGTTATCAACAATAAATCTGACTCATTGATTTTGGAGGACGACTAAGAATATACCGGCATCTTCAATGTGTAGCCATCATATTATAATTTAAGATTAAAAGATCATTAATTGTGCCCATCTTCAATAGGTATACACCTTTCGGCATAAAAATGGTTGATATAAATCAATTAACATTGTGGTTGATTTACACTAGTAATTTTTGTTTTTACTTATTTTCTAATCTAAATTAAATGATATAAATGAGGGTGATCACTAGTTTTTAAAATTAACTTATATTCCATTAAATTGGAGACTACTCCCAATGAAATTATATTCCATTAAATTTTATTGATTAAGATTAACATTTTCCAAATGATAATAAAGTTTAACTTAATATCCGCTTGAGATTTTTGGAGGTTGAGTTTCATTGTATCTTGCTATTGAACAATACCTCTATATTTAATGGCAGCCACATAACAAATTTGATTCAATTTCTTGTATATGAATTGATTTAGTGGGCACTCAATTTTATAAATGGAACAAAAAAGTATCCATATCACCTTCATAACTGTTAACTAATCCGCTAATCCATAACTCCATTGTTAACTAATCTGTAACTGTAACAGTTTAACTCACTGTTCGCAACTACTTGTCCGCCTCCGCCTATAGATAATGTATCCGCATCCATTTTTGTGAATAAGAGAGATTGATTTGTGTTCTTTGTATTCTGTGTGTACTGTGGAGTTTATTTGGCCTGTGTACAGTCGTATCAGAGCCACGTTTTTTACCCACGTTTTTTTAAAAACTCCATGCTATTGTGTGCCTGTGTAAGCTTTAGATTCGAGAGGAGCCACCTGTAACTGTGTAGTTGCAGTTGCAGCGAAGGAACAACAAGTGCTCGAAGGCCCTCCAACATTTAGTCACTGAGCTTGTGTGTGGAAGCAGCTGTGAGTAGCTTCCAGAGCAGCCAAGGTTGAAGGTGTTGTGAGATTTTTTTTTTTTTTCTTGTGCAAGTGGAATTTCATTTACATAGATTAGTTTACAATGCATTCATTAGTATCAATTGTAGGAGTAGTGCTTTCCGGTCAAAAAAATTACCCATCACATCCATGTATCCATTATGTTTATTAGAATCAATTGTAGGAGTAGTGCTTTCAGAGTTATTGCCCATCACATCCATGTATCCATTATGTTTATTAATATTTTTATGATATGGAGACCTCGGTGGTAGGGCCTTCATAACACCTAGATGTTTTTTTATTGTGTCGGCACCCATCCTATTAGCTGACAAGACTCTTTGGATGGAATTTGAAGTCAGCGACGACATGGGCGCTTCAGACGAGGGATCTGGGCGACGTAGAGGTCTCTTCAGTCCTGCAGATGACTTAAATCACTATACAGGTGTTGGTGTAAAATAGAACTACAACCACTCCTCATTAAAGTCTCCATTAACTCAATTAATCAGCTCACACAAGGTGGTGAAGTTGGTATCTTCAGGAACTGAGGAGGCTGCTTCACTTTTACTTGTTTCTTAAATGAATAGTGAGCTACACGAGAGGTTGACGAATCCTTTAAGGGACGGTGAGTCTGGTTTATTGAACTTTGTAGCTTCGAGTCCGGGTAATAGGCTACTTGTGCAGTGTAGTGGCGGTGAGTTTGTCTATGTTAGTGAGAAGGAGGGACATCACAAGCGGACAATGCGACATAGAGAGGCTACAGGTCAAAGCACAAACTTCACACAGAGGGAGACTCTGCACGTGAAGGAGACACGACATAAAAAAGTGATGCAGGTGTGGAAACATAAGAAGGTTAGGCGTCATCTGTTTGTAGGTATGGATGCAGGATTAGAGGAAACTTGTAAACTATCACTATGCGCATTGGTAGGGAGGTTTGCATACAAGTCGAAGAGTAGTATTTCATTCTCTGAGTGGATGAAGCGAACCTGGACACCCATTATTGGGTATGACCCATAATACTTAACGTTTCCTTATAGGTGGTTTGGTCTGGTATTTAAGATACTAGAAGATGTTGATATTATACTCAATGGTTATTGGGATTATGAGGAAGGAACTGTCATGCTTAAGAGGTGGAAAACGAGGTTTGATCTAGCTACATAATTTTTTAGCCTTCGTCATATGTGGGTTCTTCTTCCAGGGTTGCCCCTCAACTTATCGAACTAAAAGGCCCTGATGGCCATTGGAAATCTGCACGATCGCTTCCTTAAGGTTGACGAAAAGAGTTTACTAGCACTGGATAAACGTATGACACGTGTATTAGTCGAGCTGGACTTACATACTGGACTCATGGAATCCATAGCGTTGGAATGACAAGGGTAGGTGATGGTGCAAAGACTTGACTATCAAGGATTACCATTTCGTTGTAATTCTTGTAGGTGGACAGGACATTTGCGCAGTGACTGTCCTATTTCGACTGTAGGTGGAATATCGAAGGATTCTATGGAATCACCTACCAATGATTAGTATATGAGTGAAGGGGATGCTGAATAAGTGGGGGCCTTTACCTCGGGGAATGAAGAAGATATAACAAGACTTCTCTCGGGAACTTTTATTAGTAAGTTAAGATTCCATTGCCCTTCTTTGTATTTCAAGTTATCATCATGGGAATGCGATTTCCTAGAGAAGTGTTTTCCTTCCACTAATTTACTAGACCCTGAGCATGGTGGTTTATCAAAGGATTCATATGATAGTGGAGAATCCATCTTTGATGTTGTTGGGAATACAATGGCCTCGCCTCATACTTTACATTCTATTGTTGTTCCTGAACCCATCACTTTACAGCCTAGAGGGGACTGTGATGCTACTGTTTCACTGGCGCCAAATATAACTGAGATGGAACTTTGTTTAGATTGTAATGTTTCTACCTCTCAGGTACCTATTGTAATATAGACGGATCTTATTTTAGTTTGAGCTACTAACATCAAAAACCCCACACTAAGTGGTTTATCTAGCCCTATACCTTTACCAATTTTTTGGGGTATGGAATCATATCATGGAAACTTAGATAGTGTTATGAGTGATAGTGTGACTGGATAAAGAGATGACAAAGGGAATACATTAGCCTAGTCTTGGGGTATACGATTGGAGGTTTCACCTATTAAAACTCGTAGTGCATGTAAAAGATTAGGGTCAACATCTATTACTGGTGTTCAGAATCCAGTTTCCACACCTGATATGGGGGCGCTTAGAGACATGAAAGCCCTTGCAAGGGAAAAATCATGATCCTATTAACCCTAAACTTAAGAGGGGTAGGTGGCACCCTTAAACTTCCATCCTTGCGTGGACTTCTTACAAATACTAAACCAGGTATTATTTTTTTCCAAGAGATTCTAGTCTCGGAGGATAAGGCTAGAAATTTTATGTTTTCTATTTTCCCTAATTGGATGATTAGTTTTGTTAGCTCCATTGGGAAGTTGGGGGGACTTATGGTGGCTTGGAACCCTAATCTTTTTGAGTTGCAACCTTTCCTAAGTGTTGGTGGAATTTTGTTGACAGGTACCCACATACCTGATAAAAAAAGGATCAATTTTATAAATGATTATGGGTCGTGCTCGGGCCGGAGAAATTTATGGGAAGAGATGGACGCCAAAGGATTATTAGCATAGGAGAATATTATCCTTGCAGGGGATTTGAATTTTACTACTAGTCTCAAGGAAGTGTGGGGTGAAGTGGCCTTATCAGATCCTTTAACGGAATTTTTTAAAAATCTCTTTATTTCAAACCATTTAGTGGATGTGATGTTTGCGGTGCTTCTGCCCACCTAGCACAATGGCAGGAGAGGGACGGAGGAGATCCAAAAAAGGCTAAATAGAACATATGTATCAGAAACACTCTTATGTGATGCTGCTAATTATAGATCATGGGTGGAGTTCCCTTATGTTTATGATCATGCACCAGTGTTACTTCAGTTAGATTATGGTTTCAAACCTTTTGCTTATCCTTTCAACTTCAATCTTGTTTGTTTACAAGAGGATTCATTTTATGATCTAGTTCGGTCAGTTTGGAATAATTATCAGGAGGCAGAGGGGTATGGAGCACAAAAAAGACTGACTAAGAAGCTTTCTATGTTGAAATATCAGGTAAAGATGTGGCTAGTTGAAAAAAATAAGAAAGAACTTTTAGTCTATAAAATTCTAGAAATGGAGATCGCACATCTTACCAAGCAAATTCTAGAAAATGATTATTGTCCTGATATTAGATCACGGTTAAAAACTCTTGAAAATGATAGAAATAAATTTCTCTTGGCTGAGGAGGAGCGTTGGCGTTTGAAGAGCAGGGCTCTATGGATCAAAAGTGGAGACATTAATACTAAATTTTTTCATCACTATGCCAAATACAGGCAGAATAAAAAACATATATGGGAGGTTAAAGATGATTTGAGCCATTTTCATTATGGACAGTATGCCATAAAATTGGAAGCGCAAATATATTTCAGTGTGTTTTATAAAGAATCGAGCATCAATACAATTAAGGAGAAGGTGGAAATGGTGGGATTATTTCCATAGATGGCAAATGAGGAGGAAGTCATGCTTTTAGAAAAACTTGTTACAAAGGAGGAAGTCTTAGAGGTGTTAAAAGGCTTTGCCAAAGACAAAATTCATGGCCCGGACAGATGGACTGTGGAATTTTATCTGCATTTTTATGAATTAGTTGCGAAAGATTTATTGGATGTTGTGGAGGAATCGAGCTTGACGAGAGAAGTGAGAAGAGCTCTTAATTCAAATTTTATTGCACTTATTCTGAAAACAAATGGTCCTTCTACCTTTGAGGAATTCCGCCCGATTTCTCTATGTAATCTTTTTTATAAAATATTTTCAAAAATTATTTCAAAACGTATCAAATTGATCGTGTCCCAAGCCTTGTCTTAGGAACAATTTGGGTTTTTAAAAGGAAGGAAAAATACATATGCAATCGGGACGGTGCAGGAATGCCTACATAGTATAAAAGACAAAAATCTCCAAGCATTAATACTCAAGATTGATTTGAAGAAAGCCTATGACTGTGTAAGTTGGGATTTCCTCAGGCTGGTTTTATTTCAATGTGGTTTCGGTTTGCAAATGACTAAGTGGATTATCGGTTGCATCACATCAACAACCTATGCTATTTTAATAAATGGGGAGCCATCTGATTTTTTCACTAGTGGAAGAGGGCTTCGGCAGGGGTGCCCACTATCACCGCTACTTTTCATTTTACTTATGGAAGGCCTGATTTTGGCATTAAAAAAACTCAGGAGGAAGGCTTACTGACGGGCATTAAAGTATTGAGGCTTATAAAGGTCCTACATGTTTTGTTCGTCGATGATATTCTTATTATGACTAAAGCATCCTTGACGAAATGGCAGGAGATTAAAAGAGTGCAGGGAAGATTTTGCAATGCATCTAGTCTAAAGATCAATGATAAGAAAACTACTTTCCTACAGTATGGTTTGCAACAAAATGTTCTGGATAATTTAAAGACTATTTTTCATTATAATTTCCTTGATCTTTATGTTGGTTTCAAGTATCTAGGCTATTTTTTGAAGATTGAAAGGTACAGGTCAGAGGACTGGCAGTGGCTTATTGACAAGTATGAATGTCGGATAAGCCATTGGTGCAATAGATGGCTTACAATTGGGGGTCGTTTAACCCTAATTAAGGCAGTTATCAAAATCCAACCAGTCTATTGGTTGGCTTTGACAAACTTGCCTTCCCAGATCCTTCAAAGAATTTGACAGTTAATCTTCGGTTTCCTTTGGTTCGGGTGAAACAAGAAGAAGAAGATTCACCCATGTGCTTGGCAAATTATTGCTCGTCCAAAACAACATGGAGGATGGGGATTGAGAAATATTGGTTGTTTTAGTAGAGTTATGGCAGCAAACACTTTGTGGAGAGTGCTCATGCAGGAGGGATTATGGCACCGAATCTTAAAGGATAAATACTTCCCCATTATTTATGTTCCACGATGGTTGCGCACGGTTCCTATACTTGGAAACACCTACTGAAATCTTTACATATCTTACTTCATTGGTTGGCTTGGCAACCGGGGTTAGGACACTCTATTCTCTTAGGTAGAGATCACATATTAGGAATGGGGGAAGAGAAGATTTTCTCTGAAGAGTTGATCATTGCTATCAATAGGAAAGGTGTTCACAATCTTTATCAACCAGATTGCAAACCTCGTGTGGGGATGATTGGCTCAAACTGGTTATTTAGCTATGATCTAGGATTAGTGGATTGTCTTGAGAAGCCGGACGAACTAATTTGGTTAGGGGGAGATGCGTCTGGTCAAATTTTTGTTAAAAATGCATTTGTGGCCATGGAGAAAAAGAAATGGAGCTTTGTGATAGGTGGTTGGAGGAAATCGTTATGGTCCTAGGTGTGCCCATTAAAAATTAAACTTTTTCCTTAGTTAATTGCTGAGAATAAAATCCTCACCTGGGATGTTCTTCAACGCTGAGGTTTCTTAGGTTCGGGAAGGTGTTAATTATGCAATCAAAGTTTGGAAATGATATATCATTTATTTGTGGGTTTTTCTCTCGTCACAGCGGTCTAGAATAAGATTATTGTATCCTTAAATATAATAGCAAGGTGGTCGAGAGATACCCTATTAGTCTCTTTCAAATCCTGGAAAGCTCAAAATACACTGTATCCATGCTTATTGACTGTCATATGTTGGTACATTTGGAAGGAAAGGAACCTAGCGATATTTGAGAACGGTACCCCCAATTCACAGAAGGTGGCTTTTCTTACGATTTCAGACATGAGGGTTTATAACCATAAAACAAAATCTTCCTTTCATGGTGTCATTCCTACAAATCTGGAAGGAGGTGCGGTGATCGGTTGGTTTGATGGAGCAGCTCAGACAACGAGAAATAATTGTGGAGATGGTGAAAAAATAAGGATCAGTGGGCACAAAAGTTATAAATGGTTTTTCAACTGTGGGATGGGAAAAGATACAAAATTTGAACTCTTGGGAGCGTGGGCCCTCCTCAAATTGGCATCTCGTCTATCGATTATGGAGATTCATGTTCAGGGCGATTAAAAAATCATCATTGAATGGCTAAAGGGGAAGGGTTGTCTACAAGTGGCTGCTTTGGAATGATGGAAGGACAGTCTCAAGTAGATCATCAAGCATTTTCAGAAAATCACTTTTTCTCATGTCTACAGGGATAATAACAAAGTTGTGGACAACATGTCCAAACATGCGCTCATGCAAGCAACAGGGAGAATAGTCTACTATCAGTGTCATGAGGAACATGAGGGTCCTCATTAGTTTTTAGATCTTTATTAGACTATATGCTCATGGTTTTTACTTTTTTATATTTGTGGAAGTATGTTGGACTATAGCCTCTCCATGGTTAGATCTGTCTAGTTTTTTGTCTATTTATTGTTGAGCGAAGTTGGATAAAGTTTATGATTTGTATCTTTCTCCTCACTTAGTTTATGGTTGAATGTGTCAGTGATAATAGTGAGGAAGGCACTGTCCGGATTATATTATGGGACATTTATGTAAAGAAACACTTTATATTTTTATATAAATATAAAGTGTAATTTTCTGTGGAAAAAAAATGTATCCATTATGCAACATCTCCTCCTTGCATCCATCATATTCATGTATCTTTTTTGTGCTTTTTTCATTTGAATCCATCTATGCTTACTATGTTTGCTATATTCTTGGTTTTCAAAATGAAATGGATAGGGATGCTTATAGATAAATGACATTAAAATATTGTTTTCTTATTAATATTTTTTAAATATCACGTATCAACTCCATGTTGAATAAAATAATTATACATTTTTTTTATACTAACCATAAACAAATATCTTTCTACTTAATAAATAAATATTCATAAATATATTTAATTCCTATTCTCTCATACACCTTTGATTTCAAAATTTAAAAATACAAAAAAAAATAATACATTAGTGAAAGCATTCCACCC
>JZKD02S1671985.1:1578410-1591044 GCA_000966675.3 Picea glauca
ATAAAAACAACATCTATAGGAAAAATTTCGTCGTGATAATTATTTGGACTATGTATAATATATCTGCGATTTTTTTTTCAATTTGTAATCTTATATCATAAGTAATTGATGTAGTAAGTCTAGCTATATGTTGTACCTCGCTAGTGTCAAAAAGATTGCATAGAGTGAGGAATGAACCAACCCATTACTCTCCACCCACCCACACTCATCAACAAGCATGTGCTTTGTCATTTGTTCTACTGGTCAAACATCCTTCTAAAACCCGGAATTGATAATACCTCAGTTCAATATAGAAATGTTCAAAGATCTTTATCCAAGGAACTCTCAAAGAGTGTGACTCTAATGACTTATATAGATATAAAGAGAATATATTTAATTTTGTTTTGTTTTTCATTTTAAATTTTTGTGGAATGCTTTTCTCTCCACTTATTCACTAAATCACGAGAAGAAAATGTGCTATATCATTTCAAAATTAAAATTATAATATAGAAATATTGAGAAAATAATTATTGTAATATATTTATTTCTCAAATATATATGATAGAAAATATCTATGATTTTTTTTTATATAAAACCCAATATATATTAGTTAAAAAAACAACATGAAACCCACAACTATAAGCACGCATAAAATAAATATTTAATGGATATTGTTTAAACGTATAATACAAAATATATATGGTTTACATTATCACACTTTAAATATGGAATCACCCACGATTAATAGTTATTATTTTTAAATATACGAAATGTTTTTTATATTGAAAAAGTATTTAATGGACATTGTAGCACAAAATATGCATGGTATACATTTTCACATTTTAAATATGCATTCACCAAGGATTTGCCTTGTGGTCAGCTATCATTGACCTTGTATTAGATTCTGCCTAGTGATCAACAATTATTGATCGGGTATTAGTTGGTGCATTTCACTATATTATTTAGTGCATTTTGGTACCTTTTAATAAAAATTTTCATTGTTTTGAAAAATTATTTATAATTTTAATGCTTTTGAAAAATAAATAATTTTTTGTATTTTGTTATTTTATAATTTGCAATTTGTGATTGGATTAGGGGTTGTGATGGGACTTTATTAGCTTTGGTATGTACTTTTTTTTTCCCATTATTTGTTGGAAATAATAAATAATTTAAAATTATAAAATTTATGAAATGGCCACGATATACATGGTAAGTTATTTTTGTTGGCCACGTACATGGATTGATTGCCGTGCTCTACTTGTTGTAGTCAATGCTGTGCAGTGTATGCCAACGCCTAACCAAAAGCTTGTCATTGCAGTCAAGCTATGTGGTGGATGCTATGAAGTTGATGCCAACAGAAAAGCTCTATACCAATCCATTCATATGCTTCATATCACAGATGACTTAAAATTATGTTTGTTGGATTCAAATTTTCCAATGCAGTTAGCCTCTTATTCTACATTGCAAATGAATTATACACACGGGTCGTTATTACAGTAAAATAAATAGAAAACAACGACGACAGCTTGATATTATTAAGTTGCTCCGAATTGAACCCATTGTACTGTGAGATTATTAAGCTACTATAAATTGAACCCATTGGGCGATGCTATGAATACCCCCATTGACAACAAACATCATGTAGTACCCATGCAGTGCCCCCACTCCACTCTGAGGCACTGTCACCAACAATGAGTAAACATTAGGGGAGTTGTAGAGGAGGTTTGGAGTAGAAGTTGTTAGGGTCAACAACCCTTGGTTTATGGAATGGCTGGGTGGTGAAAGATGGAGAGTAGATGTTCACTTGGATAAGGCTAGTAGAGTTTAGTCTGGTAGCCATAGAGAATACAATGCTAAAGGCAGTGTCGTAGCTGATGGAAGTGGAGGAGACAAAAGTTATACTTGGCAGGAAAGTAATGTGTTTTTTTTCACTGATATTTTAAATATGTATATAAAAGAAGATATCCACTGTAGACATACTTATAAATTGTGACAATTTGGACTGTTGGTGCCCAAGATATTCCCAAAGGCGATCCCATAGAGAGCTGCAGAAGCCACCATTCTCTCAACTGTAGGTTCGAAAACTTTCTCCCATCTCTCTTAATTCTTGACAGTTTGCAAAGAATAATCTGCAGATTTAGTGCTGGAGTGAAAACCATAGCTTTCTAGAAGAGACACTTAAAACACATTTTGAAGGAATGGGCTAACAAATTTTGAAGGAATGGGCACAAACAATGTAGTTGATGGGTTCTTGGAACAATCCTCGGATGAGAAAAATCTTCATACACAAAAAATAATTTGAGGGGCAGGGTACCAATCTCGAAGCACAAGCAATGTAGATGATGGGTACATGAAACAATCCTCAGATGAGAAAAATCTTCATACATAGAAATAATTTGAGGGAAAAATAAAGAAAAAAAAATGCAACTCATCGTTTGTAAGGTCAAGAAAATTGGCATATCCATAGACAAGGGAGCACTGGGTCATATTATCCCAACAGAATCAAACTAAGGTCATTGTTCCCAGAGGATTGAAGAATTCGACAAGATGGGCATATGTGACCTTAGGGTCGAGATCCCCCACATAGAGTGAAGTCAGATGTGGAAACTGTGGCATTGTTGTTGTTGCCATTGCTGATAACGAAATACATCGATACAATAAAAACCCCACTTTGTAATCCAAATAAATTGTGATAATTTGAATTGTTTGTGACCATTATATTCCCAAAGGCGGTCCCATAGGGTCCCATATTGAGTTGCAGACTTCATCATTCTCTCAACTACATGTTTGGAGTTACAAATGCCATCATCAACTGCAGGTTCAAAATATTTATCCCAACTCTCTTCATTTCTGACAACTTGCAAAGAATAATCTGCAGAATTTAATGATGGGGGTGGAAATTGTAGTTGTCCAAAAGAGGCACACAAGCAATGTTGTTGATGGGTACCTGGAACAATCCTCAGATGAGAAAAATCTTCATACATGAAAATAATTTGACAGATAGGGTACCAATCTCTGTCAATTGATGACGTCAATGGGTTTTCTATTCAATATTCACTTGACCCAATTATTATCCCTTCTTCCACAGATACGCCTTGTTGACTTGATTATCTCGACAACAATATCGTTGTTAGGTTCGACTTCGGAGGTCAGATTTCAACCTCCTTCCGTTCGTGGGCCTCCCTCAAGATTTGTTCTACGATTATTTGAATGGGTGGAGTGGTTTAACTTTCCACCCTAATGGGCCGAGACATCTTAACCTGAGTTTCCTTCTTTGTCAAAAACCCTAGTGATGGGTCTGCCTCTTTCTTCATTATCTCCCCTCGAACACTAAAATTTGTGTCAATTTGTTGTATAAAAATAATAAAATCCCTTCAATTTTCTCTACAATGAAGCATGTAGATATAAATATGTACCGAAAAACTATTTGTTAAAAGTGGCACCCGCTCTCTATACTATTTTGGCCCAAATTTTCAAATTTTTTTAATACCCATACCCCATATATACAATCTACAATGCCCTGAGATCGAAGGTCGGCTCTAATAACCGATTGAATGCAATGGGAATATATTTGAATCGAAGGAAGCCCACAGAAACAACCCAACTAAGGAATAATGCTACAATAACTAGAATTTTTAGAGATGTCGGGTGACTACAATTCTTTGAGCGTCTCATAGGGTATAATGACAACATCGCCTTAGAGTTTGCATAGAACTTGAGACACAAAATTGCTATAGTAAAGTTTCGGATGTAGAAGTGAAGCATCGCAGGTCATAGGCCCTGTTTATTCACCATTTATAGTTTTGATGATGTCGATGATGTGTTTAGGTGAATTTTGAGTTGCAGCAGGGTAGGGATGGGGCTCGGGCTGTGAATCGAAGATTGTATTTGTAGGTGCTTTTGAATTCAGTGATGATTTGAGTAGGTAAGCAAGAAATATTATTCTCCAGCAATGCCTTTAACACAGAGGAGTTTCTTCCTTTGGAATACGTGGCTTGGATGGATCAGATCCCAGGTATAAGTGTGGGTGTCCATATTAACATGTATACTTCATCCATGAGACATGTGAAGTTGAAATTAAGTGTTTACGTAATCCCTAGGCTACGTGCCAATTTTTTTTGGCTTAGTTTGTTAAAATGACACATGTTTCATGAATAATTTTCTTCTTTAAAGATCTCGATTATCTTGACATGTATTTGATAACATTGCACATATCGTATGATTTAACTCATATTTTCCCATTTTCCCAATCCTATGTGAAATTCCTTTATTTATATGATGATTCTTTTTTTGAAATTCGAATCAATTGGGTCGTTTAAAAAATGCAAAAGATTTGAAACAACTTGAAACAAAGCTTCATCTTCGAAGTTTCCAATCAAAATAAATAAAAATGAATTTGTAAACATGTTAATTTTATTTTGATTCTGACATCCATTCCCCTTATTATCATAGTTTTCATCCTTTCGGTTGTTTCTATGGAGACGAGAAATCCATTTCTCTGGAAATTCGGTAGCCACTATACAAATAGTTGTCCTTCAAATCAATTTGGTGGGGTCAAGATCCCCTCTGGATCACTCCCTCTATTCGAATTTATAACTAGTTTCACATCAGTTTGTGTGGACTTCGACGGGATCAAATGGATAGGTTATGAATGATCAACTCGAGCAGGTAAGGCGACTAGGTAATTCCTAAAATAGTAAATTACATGACATTTGTTTTCACGCCGAAAAAGCATTTTCGTTGTTATTCATTATTCAATCAAAAGAAACTTTTTATTACATTGGGGTGTATATAGAAGTATAGGTTTTATCTCTTAACATCCTTGATATTGATCTTTGGCTACCTTATATATACGTTCAGTTCTTCATTCCATACAAAAATTAGCAGGATTCAACTGCATACATGTTCAAATTATAAATATCCAAAATATACTTCATTTTCAAAAAGGAAAATAAAAAAAAGGTTGGAGTACTGTAGAAGATATAGAGTCAATCTGCATTGATCACATATCCCATGTAGGATTCCTTAAAATGCAACCATCCTATAGTAGAATCCAGATATTTTTTGGAAAGAGAGTGTGCCTCAGAATTGAATTGCCTGTGGACATGCATGGATTTGATCCCAGTGAAATGGCCTCTAAGAATTAGGATATTTGTCTTCCATGAGTTGAGGGATATATTTTCCAACTTATTTTATCAACAAACCAATCCAGAACTACTTTATAATCTCCCGCAACCATTAAATGATATGTTCAGAGTATTTTAGAAAAAAAGAAGAGGCCCAAAAGTCCCAAGATCTCTGCTTTGATATTATTACCTTCACCTCCTGCAAAATAGGCTCTATAAACATGATCTATATTCAACTTGAAAAACACTCCAATTCCACACATACCCCCACCAACAACACCATCAAAGAATCTGATGGTAGTGTTATCAAAATAAATCGGGAAAGGATATAATCCATCTTGTCTCCATCGTTGCTCCTTGCTTGTTCTTTTATGGCCATTATTATGTTTGTGATAATCTGAGCATCATTTCGAGGCATGTCTTCAAATAAAATTTTGTTCTTGTATTTCCATATTCCCCAAAGAACTAGAAATGGAATATATCTCAGATTGGGGTATGAAGTAAACCATTTCAACAGATTATATTGTAAGGATGGACAATCCCAAGTACCCGAAACCTTCAACATACTAAAAATAACTTGCCAAGTTCTATGCGTATATTCAGATTGGACGAATAAATTTAAGGAAGTCTCTTCATATTTAAGACAAAAGATACACACCAAAGGGCCTACCTCTCCCCTTCGCCTATAGTTTTCACTTGTGAGGATTCAATCGTTCAGACAAATCCACATAAACATGATAATTTTTTCAGGAATATTAATTTTCCAAATAGCCTTATACCACCAAGTAGGATCATCTCAAAGGTTATGATAAAAAAGAGAATCATATGCTATGCCGACTATCATTGAACCTAAGGCTTTGTTCCATGACTAGACTATTCTATCATTTTCATTTGATAGAGCTATTCCACTACAACAAAGCATGGTATGGAAATTCGACCATTCCAACGCTAAGTCACCTATAAGTCCAAGGTATTCAGCCTCGAGCCAAGCTTGAGATGCATCAGGAGAGGAATTTTATGGAGCATAAACCTGAGCAATGGAGAAGATCTGTAATCCATTGAGATGATGTATTGAATCATTTGATAGTACGTACATCGAGTTGAAACCAATGAATGGGTCTAGACCTATCATGTCCCTCTTAACACACCCTAACAACCATGCCAACCACTTTTTAATTACAGGGATAGAGCCCAGAAAGTTTTTCCATATGTTGGATGCCATAGGGAAGATATATGATTCTGAGCGCAACCAAGAAATCACATGTTTTCCTTTTAAATATTTTTTCCTCATGACCGAACTCCATAGTCCAGAACCAAACAATCCCCTCCAAGAAGAATTTGTTGACAGAGCTTGTGCAAACCAGGATTGGTTCTGGATACCCCAACCCCCTAGAGATTTGGGTCATGCAATCTTACTCCAATTGGCCAAGTGTAGGCCAGTATATTTCTTTGCTCCCCTCCTTATGAACCCTAAGATAAGTTGTTGGATCTTGTTTATAATCGAAGAAGGGACCTTTGCCAAACTAAGCCAGTAAACAGGAAGATTTTGTAGTACAAATTTTGCTAAGACTAATCTACCTCCCAAGGATAACCATTGATAATTCTAGTGTCCAATATTTTTCTCCACCTTTTGGATAAACCACATCCAATCACTAATCGTGTAGTCATTTGGTTTAATAAAGAAACCTAGATATTTCATACCTTCCTCTAGATTGTCAAACTGGGTATTAAAAGCCTCCTTTAACCTTTGTTCTAGGTGGGAATCAATATTTTGAGAAAGAAAACATGATTTATGACAATTAACATCCATACTCGAGGCCAAGAAAAAGATAGATAAAAGAGATTTGAAAGACATCTAGTCTTCATACTTCCCCATGCCCAGAAAAAGTACATCATCTACAAAAAGAAAATAGGATATGATAACTCTCATGGCCACCTTTATGCCTTGGAATTTACCCTTCGAACAAGCTTTCTTTAGAATTGTATTGAGACTTTCCACTATAAAAAGTAACATAAGTGGTGAAAGAGGGAATCCCTGACTCAAACCTCGATGAATTATAAAAAAAATTGTTCGAGAACCGTTTACCAAGATTCCAAAGATGGCACTAGACACACATGCCATTATCCACTGGGTGATCTCCCATTTCAAATCAATCTGAATCAACATTAACCTAAGAAAATTCCAACTCACCTTATTACATGCCTTATTTAAATCCAGTTTAAGTATGATCGAATTAAATTTCTTTGTCTTAGTAGTATGCATACATTCTTGTGCTATCCCCACAACATAAAAAATTAGTATGTCTTTAAGGAAGCGGATCTGTTCAATTGGCATACAGGAAGCCAACTTATCCTTTATCTTGGTAGCTATGATTTTTGTAATGACTTTATAAACAAAATTACAAAGGGAAATAGGTATGTAGTCATTAAAAGTGTCATGTTTATTCACTTTGGAGATGAGGGTAATAAAAGTAGCATTCAATGCTCCAGGAATATGTCCTTTGGCCCTAGATTCCTCTATAGCCCCTAGCAATTCCTCTCCCATGAGGTCAAAGAAGAAATGAAAATTTTCATGTGACCACCCATCCGACCCAAGAATTTTTTCCATAGGCATCCTGCTAACCACTTCTTCCACTTCCTTAAGAGTGACAGGTTTTCCTATATCGTCACTTTCATCATCTGTAAAAAACCTGGAAAATTCTTTAATTACATTGATTTGATTGAATGTGTCCTTAGGTTCAATTTCTTTATACTAAGATTTCAAATGATTGTAGGCTACCACACTAATCTCTTTATAAGATGATTTAATGCTACCATCTTCATCTAAAATATCCCAGATAGTATTATGGCTCCTTCTGTGCGTAGCAAATATGTGGAAGAATTTGGTGTTTCTATCCCCTTTCTCAAGCCATATTTCCCTACTTCTTAGTCTCCAGATGGCCTCTTCTATTTCCAATATCCTTTCCTTTCTTTGTTTTAAATAACTTAGGAGGGACAAATCTATAGGTTTGGAAATATGTGTAGGACAACTGTCGAAGACCTCTGTCATCTTTTGTTCAATGTCCTTTAGTTCAGAGTGTAATTTGTTCTTTTCTTCCACTTTCCACTGAATAATCGCTTCCTTTAAATTCCTCATCTTAGCACCAAGTAGAATTATAGGAAAAGGATCCTTCCAATTGTATATAGAGTGCCAAATGGCTTGAACGAAAAGTATAAAATATGGATTGGTCATCCAAGAACTGTTGAACTTAAAAGGAGGGGTCGGTTTGTGGGAAGTTTCTTCAATTTGCAGACAGATCGGATGGTGAGTCGATAGAGTTGAATTAACAACCCATGATCTAGTATTTTTCAAACCACCCATAAAAATTTCATTCATAAAGAACCTGTCAAGTCTTTTAGAGATTCCAACCAAACCCAATCAACCCTTTCTCCAAGTGGGTGCCAAGTGGCTTGGTTGAAGGTCCACTAACCCTGTAGAAGTGAACATATTGGAGAAATATTCAGAAAATGGGTCAACTCTAGCTAGATATCCCCACACCTCCTAATACGACAGAGTTAAATTTAGGTCACCTCCCATAATTAAAATTTCCTCTTTCAGAAAACCACAATCTGCCAGGGGTTGCCAAAAAGACTATCTATCCTTATAGGGAGCATACAAATTGAGAAATTTCACACTACGTGATATGTCTATGATCCTACCTTCCAGTAGAATCCCTGCAGTGGTGCCATAAGCACAAAAGTCAACTCTAGAAGGGTTCCATCCTGATATTAAACCACCTGATCAACCATTTGGATTAAGTTATACACAATTCCACAATGGACAACATTGTAGAAAGAATTTTTTCACCTTTTAACCATCAACCAAGGTTTCTTGAAAAAATATCATATCTGGTTTCACCAAGGCTAGAAGATTCTTGCAGGAAGAAATTTTGGAAGGGCCCCCAATCCCTCAAAGTTTAAGGGAGAAAATGATCATTAGAAACCATCCAAGGACGACTGACATGCTCTAAGGGCTGAGTGAGAATACAAGGCATCATACAGTGACCGAGTAAAAAGAGGAAAAGGGGATAAAGGTGCTAACCATCCTTCTATAGCCCCATAGACCTTCTTGTTATTGTGTGGGTGAGGTTTCTTCCTCAGAGTTACATTAGACCTGTCACTAGAAATGGGGTGAGTCTGGAAGTTATTTGAGATAAGAAGGGGGGAAGAAGACAGCACATCATTAACAAAGATTCTTTTTTCAGGTGGTAAAATGATATCATCGGAGGGGATAGTATTCTCTCTTAGTAGCCCATGACACACAGTAATATCAGTAGAGACTGACGTATTATGAACTTTACCCGTCCCACCAACCCAAAGGGTCTAAAATGGAAGGGGGAAGGTCAACAAAAGGATCATTGGAGGTAACACCCAGGGGAGGAGAGTCTAAGTGAAGTTTCTCAGTGGAGACTGTTTGTACAGGGGAAGATTCATCCAAAACCTCTAACCCCAACCCAAAGGACCCTACTGGATTTTCAAATTTCTTCATTAGAAGGTCCCAAAAATCACCAAAAATCTCCAGAACCTAACTTTCATTTCCTCTTAGATAGTTAATCTCATCCATGGAAAGCTTATTGAAATAGGAAGGGAAGAATATTTGTATCTTACCAAGAAAAGATTCCTTATCAAAATGTTTTGTCTGAAGGCGATCTAAGAGGGAAATCGAAGCTCCACATTACACGTCTAGGGAGAAGGGTGCTTTGCTCAGGATTTGAATTTTGAAAGAGCAATTTGATTTTAAATGATCGATATGCCAACAGTGGTGAGAACGAAATGGCTCCCCCTAGTAATCCACGGCTTGGAGGAAGGTGGAATCGCCTATCGAGATTTCTATTTCATCAGGTAGTCCCAAGTCCAATTCAACCTCAACTAGGACCCAAGCTAAAGACTTGTTGTTCCAGTGGAGCGCCTGGTCATGAAACAAAAACAATGGCCCACCAAGTTTGCAACAGCTTGGAAGATTTTCGAAGACCAAAACTATATGGGGAATTAGGGAGAAGAATCCAAGGATATCTCTTAGTGACAGATTCAGAGAAGCGGTTGAATCCCAGAGTCCAATGCTTGAGCATAAGTATGCCTCGCCCAATGATCCAAGGAGAATCCAAGATTTTCAATAAATCACCCTCAGCCAAAAAGTGAAATACAATCCAGTGATTGGAAAGGAGACTAAATCGAGGGTAGTATCCCACTAAGGGATTCCAATATTTCTGGATCCAGTCATCCAAATGTGCCTTACACATCTTGGCATTGTAAAACTTACATACCAGGGCATTTGTAGCTAAGTTATATACCCTGTCCATATCCATATCACTACCAAGCATACAGTTAGGTTTAGACTCATGCACTCGCTGACATTTTCTTTTCTGATGACTACGAGCTAAACCCCCGATGGATCTTTTCATACCCGTGTCTCTACTGCGTGGACATGGTTTTCGCTCAAAGACATCCACATAAATATCACCGAGAGGAGAGAAAAGATTAGAAATTCCCCCTTCCAAGGAACTAGAGGAACCATGGCATTTTCCCCATGGGATCGCGTGCTCTTCACGTGGTCCTCCCCGGATTTGCTGCCACCTCTACTAGCCAGCGAGACCCTATTGTCAGATGGATGGGATGGATGGAGGGGAGAAGATGAATAGGTGTCGTTAGAGAGGAATACGCCTTCCTTGGCCCACAACTCATCCTCGTCATCCCACACCAAGTCTACCGAATCTACCATATCTACAAAAGTGTTGACGATCTACCACCTAGAATTTGTATCCTACCGAGGTTCTTGGCTGAAGTGTCCATGTCTGTAGTATCTCATATGCTACTTAATGTATACCTAGTTAATTAAATCCATAAGATGTAAATGATTTGTATCTTCACTGATTAATGAAGAAGCAAGGGGGTCTACAACTAGGGTTTCCTCAACCACAAACTCCTCTATCATCTGCATCAAATCCTTGCTTTCGATGGTAGTTCTCCTCCTCTCGGTGGCTTCGGATCAAATCCGAACTCGGCTCTGGTTTCTTTGAAGTGAACACGTTTGGTTTGTTGATGCAGCGGTCATTGGCGATCGTTTTCATTGCAGTTCGAATGTGATGGGGTTTCTTGTAGGCTCAAGTCGTCAATCCTCTCATTTTGGATGCTCCTCCTGTGGTTGGTCTTGGTGATCCTCGAACGTTCCACTTTCTCGTGGGCTGGTCTAGTCTTTTCGAGGTTCTCTTGACTATTTACAGTCTGATGTTTTTGTGACGTCTTTGATTACGTGCCTCGCGGTGTATTTTTCGATTGTTTCTTGGGGCCAGTTTTCATTTTTTCTCTAAGTTATTGTCGATTTAATGGATGAAGGATCCATATCTATGATTTCCATAGTCCTTCCGCTTCGTCTTCGACGATTAGATTTTCCCCAGGGGTTCACTTGCTACTTGAGGTTTTGTTCCCACGGAGGTTCTGTTTTCCTAGCCCGTCTTTTCTAGCTCATTGTTCAGGGATGTGGATCAGGATGATTCATCTCCATTCTTGCCACACTTTCTAGGGCCGAGAACTAGCATGTTTTTCTGCCAGATCTACCACAGTCGATTGTTCTTGCGAGGATGGTTTTGATTGGTTATGCTGTTGTAGTCATTTTGGGTTCTTCTATGAATTTCTTGGATGTTCAGGGTTTGATGTATGCCTAGATCGAGTTCTTATTGGTGGTTGCTCATTTCCTTTCTCGTCCTCAATCTTAGAAGGATTTTTGGGCCAGAGCTTTGAGGTCCTCGCTAGATTTGGGCTAGAGCTTTGAGGTGTGGTCGGGCTCTGACACTTTGAGGTCCTTTTTAGGGGCATGCGACTTTCTGGTCTATCTTTTTCTGATGTTCGAGGGGGTCTTTGATGGTTCCATGGATTTATGGTTTCTTTCTCGATGTGGAAGCTTCTTACCACTCTGACCTGGTCCTTCCGGTGTCCAGGGCTTCTCTTTGGTGTCTACTCTTCTCTATGGGATTATCTCTGCTACTATTGTATTTTATTTTTTTGGATTATTAGATAGCTTATGGGTCCCTTGGGTTTTTTTTCTTCTCACTTTACCCATGATTGGGTTGTGCTTAAAGAACCTACAAAATATAATTTGGTTCTCTCCACATGAATAGAATTACGCTTTTTTTCGAGGAAAAACAAATCCTTAAAATGTAAATACAACCATACCATTATAATTATTGCGGATTTAATCAAATAATTAAAACTTATAAAATTATATTTTGACTCACCTTTATTATAGAATTGGTAATTATATATAAATGTTAATAACTTTGAAGATATATTTTCAATTTCAAGAATAAAAAATAAAAATGCTTCGTGAGAGGTCATAACCATATCTCTTGTTTTTAAATATGGGAAACATTTTTTATATTGATTTATGATTATGTTTTTATTAAATGATTGTATTATAAAAGTTTTTTTAACTTTTATATATATAATTAACAAACCAAAAATTATATTAAATATTTTTATATTATTAAAATTAA